>CM067223.1:26047601-26647601 GCA_034190945.1 Octodonta nipae
GGAGAAAAAAAAACTTTGTTTGTAGGGCAGTGATATCTTGACATATAAATTATTTTCGAGGTCAAAAAATGTATGTTACTTTGAAAAATATGAACTTCCGGTCGAGATCAATAACCTCCGGGATGTACAGAAAGGTCAGATAATGGCTAATCGATAGAGGGTAGCTGATTTGTCTTCCATGGTGAGCACACTTTTCAAAAACAATTATATTATTTATTTTAAATAGAGTCTACGGGTGGTCAGTATATATCAGTATAGGTTGGACCATTGTATTCTACTATTGAGAATATCTCAGAATGTATACATTCTAGAAAAAACAATTTCAGATCATAGGATCCTGAAGTGGGTCAACCGATGGTGTTGATGGCCATGACCTTCATGTCCTTGAAGTCTGTCTGAAGGTCAAGTTGATTTTTTAAATAAAAACCTCATTTTCTATAGTGGATTTGAATAAAGAAGAAAAAACCCTGTTATTTGATCCATTCTTTAAGTTAGGGCTCAACTTGGGACATGAAAGGGCGATGAAAGATATGCTTTTCAACAAATCACAAAATCAAATGCAATAATTCTTAAATAAATTTTGTTCAGAAATATTCAAATTTAAATCTCAATGCATATCAGTGAATAGCTATTATTTTCATAAGGTTTTAATAATTTAATTATTTTGCTGTATGAAATGCTACTGTTTATGAAGTGATCTTGGCAGAGAAAAAGAGGTGTCAGCTACTCGACACAGGAGTACAAAGAAATTTTGTAAAAACATTAGATTGACAGTAGTTTACAGAACAATGAAAACCCCGAAGAAACTATTGGGCGATTCTATAGATTTACTTGTTCATTACGACGTTAGGAAATATATTGACTATCTTATGGACCAATTGCTAATATTAGAATTCGACTTCAGTAACCCTTCGCCTATTTTAAGTTTTGTTTTAGATTCAGTGTTAATCTAAAGTTTCAAACTCATTGTAGGTAGACTCGTACGAAAGCAAAATGATAATGACCATAAACATTCAGACAAGAGAGTACCTTCTTAAAGTCTATTGTATGGATTGCTTTAAAATGCCTGTAAATAGTCATACTATTCTAAGTGTCGAATCGCCAAAGCTGCTGCAGTGTCAGCTGATTTATATTTATTTCCGAAAGTTTAGTTCCGTAATTGGCAGAATTTTAAAATTTGCCAATTTTTCTATAATTCTGTTGACAACGAGGTCTCATATATACGCTGAATGTTAAAATAAAAACGAAAAAATAACTGTCCTGCAGGAAATAATTAGAAATTCAATCTCGACTCATCAAATATTTGTATCTGTGGAAATATAGCATGAATTGTTAAGGTGTTGATATGTTAACTATACCAAATGCAATTCTGTCAGTAATAACCTGCCGTTGATGAGCTGGATCGATTAATTTAATTTTGTAAATTACGGCTGGATTAACTAACACTAGTAATGAGATTTTTGAGTGAAAATAACCTATCGTACGGAAATTGAAATATATATTCAGTGTAATCCCAATATTTTAGCTATTGTTATAAGGGATATGTGAATTAGTAACTCCTCGAGATGAAACAAAATTTTCATTTCCGCCAAACGCGACTGTTTCTCTTGAATTCATGAAACGTGTATTACGTTCTCATATTACATGTTGTTGAAAAGTTTTTTTTCTGTCCGAATAAAATAAAAAATATATTCACTTGCATCCCCAACTACTGATACCATAACCCTAACTACAGATTTTCAATTTTGGTATGAACTGAAGAACCCATGTTTCAGCACTGAATTTGAACCTACGAGTTTTTGGCTCTATTGATGGTAATCGCGGCACCCATCTTGCTCATAACTTGAATGGTGGTGACTTCATTTGGTCAGTCAAATGATCAGTCTTTAATAAAATTATTGTATTGTGTAAAGATGACCAATTTTTATCCAAGTTCACAACTTCACTGATTCGCTATTGGCGAGAGCTAAATGAATACTAAACACCTTAGTGCCGTGAACTCTTCAGTTGGAAATTTTAATCTTCAGACTTTCTATAAGTCATTGATTTCAGACAACAAATGCCATCAGTTTTGACGTCCTACTGAGAAAACATGATGTATCTCTTCCCGGAAAGCAATGTGACAGATGTCGCGTTGTATCCTCATATTGACTGGTGTCATTAGGAGCCTTATGTGAATTGCAAATAGAATTTATTATATTATTTATTATTTACTGCTATGATTATTTTCATTAACTGTCATCGAATATTAGTAACGCATCAACTTGTAATTCTTGTAGAACTGGCTTATTTGTTATAGCATCAGAAAATGTGGTTTTGAGTAAAACAAAATGCATGCTCAATTTTTGGTCGAGGTGGTTAGAATCAGTCAGTTTATTTTTAGTTATTTGGATTCGAGTGATGAATAACAGTTGACCAATCGATTTCTTAGGTTATGATTTTTTTTGCGAACTAAAATGCAACACATTTTTGATAATCATGCAAAATTGCTTTTAATACTCGTAGTTAAATATACAACCTTTTATTCTCAAGTTATTCTGAAGATTATGTGTTATTTCTCAATCAAATTATAAAAAGAAACTAGAAGATATCCCAAAGGAGATTTAGAAACGAAACATATAATAGAAATGTTTATAAATAAAATATATAATAATCAACAAATATGGGAAATAAAATTTCTGAAGAATTTGACATTAATATAGGATCAAGACAGGGTTGCTGCTTATTTCCCAACTGTGTTGCGAAAGGTCTAGAACATGGCAAAAAGAAAGGCAGAGCCATGGAAATACAAACTGATAACAATACATGTCTTTGTAATCTACAAATTGCAGACGATCAGGTGGTATGCGCAGAAGATTAGGACGACATAACCAGGAAACTAAAGGCCGAATACATGAAATGGGGATTATAATGACTTAGAAAGGGGCAGACGAGTAAACGTTCACAACAAAAACAACTCAACAAACTGAGTAATATGTTTGAACGGAACACTGTCAAGTACAAAAATAAATAGAATATAATAGATCAAAAGTATACACCAAGTTGCAGTCCGGACACCTGCAGCGGATCTGAAATCATGTCATTAAAGGAATGATAGAAAAAAAATAAGAATATATACAAATAAACAACTTGTTTGGATTGGATATTCCAGAGAAGTAATGTAATGATGAAAGGTTACCGAAAAAAATAATAATCTAGACAATACAAGAAAGAAGGAAAAGAAGCATATTCAAACGGACATGGATAGATGGAATAAGTACTAGCGAAAATAATTCACCTTTGAGTTTTTACGGGGTCCTATTAAGCTCGCGGTTTATAGAATATACCCTGCGTCATTTCTGCAACATATAATAACAAAAATATAAGACCTAATTCATTAAATTAAGATAAAATTTTCTGTTTTAACCCCCCCCCATTTTAAACCTATCCAAAAGTAAGGAGGATTTCGACTCAGTCAACAGTATTAATTTTTTACGCTTAACTTGGTACGGAGCAAAATACAGGAGAGACAAATAAAATGGATAGTTAAAACAATTTGTGTAGACAATATATTACGTTATCTAAGCAACACTGTAACATCTTAGTGAATTTATCCGAAACTAATGGACAGAAAAGATCGATATCTGATTTTGGGGAGTATTTCTGAAGATAAATTCTATAAATATTGCCCTATTTTCAAAACTATTAAGGCTAAGATTTTGAAAAATAGGGATTGTAAACCGTTACGTAAAGTTTTCTGGAAAAATAAGGCGAAAATCCTAATCCAAATTTATCTCCGTAACCATCACACATAAATTGTGAAAAAATTAAAATTTACCACCCCTCTTGAACTTTGCAAGAAAAATAAACCAAATTTAATTTTGCAGGGTAAATTATAGCGTTAAATTAAAAGTAATTCTTTTTTAAAACGCATCATATAGTATTTGAGATGAAAGGGTTCATTACGAAGAATACAAATATATTTTTTAAATATATTATTTGTTTAAGAAATATTATCAAAAAAATTTCGAGGTAATGTATCAATTGAAAGGGTTCCTCAAGGAAAATGTCAATATATTTTGCTTGGATGTTTAAATTAATTTGTTTAAAAGATCTAAATTTTAATATTTAAAATTTGATTCCACATTAATCATCAAAATTAAAGCGCACATCCTAATCTTAAGTTTAGGTGCCAAAAAGAGAAATAAATTTCTAAATTTTTAAAATTTTTAAACCAGATGATTTAAAATATATTACAGAAACAATAAGCAAATGCACCTTATCCTTGCTTTTCTTGAACTATAAAATTAATACATGTTATGACTTACAAGAAGGTATAGAACCCTTATTTTGTTAATATCTGTAGGTGACAGATCTCAAAATATATTATATTAACACCATATTATTACTAGTTAATAAGATACTCAAAACATTACACTTTATGTTGTACTAGGCGATAATGTTAAACAACCTTTCTACAGCAACCCATCTAACAGAATGACACTATAAAAACAATATCTTCCTAACCATATTTTGCGACAAAGAACAAAGTGTTGAATGCGTAGAACATTTTAATAATTAATGTTTCCTAATTATCTTTCCATGTCTTAGGGCTATAATTACTTTCTGAAGTGCGTGTTTCTGAATACCATTAAACCTCCTGTCTTATTTAGGATAATGAAGTCACTTTTATATCCCCAAAAACTTTCGGCAACCTTAAAACATCTAACACCGGAACGACTAGGCGTTCTAATTTAAGGCGGAAGACACTCTTTGCATACCGTATAATCTCTTTGAAATTGTTTACATATATTTTAACATTTAATTTCCTGTTTTTAATTCGTAACTTGTTTACCAAAAGGTTTTGCACTTTTAAAAATCTCATTAACATTTCATGAGGATCTTGTTTCATGAATTACTAATGTACTTCGGTTTTTCCAGTTGTCCCTTTGGGAGCTTTGTCAGCAATGCAGAAGCTTTGTTGACGTGCAACAATGACTTCGTATTGCTACAGAACTTCCGGTTTAATTGTGTTTTTTTTTTAATTTAAATTAAGAACTCCGCCTTATCATGGTGCTAGTTAAAACAGTATAAAGTAATTTTATTCAACATTTCTGTCTGAATTTGAAGATGAAAACGATAACATTTTAGATTATGATTTTTAACCAAGTTCAAATAAGGAGATTCTGTTGAGTCTTCTACTGAAATAATTTATGCAGAATGACAATTTGTGAATTTGTAACAATGGATATATCTAAGTAATGAAAGAATATATGAAAACTGTTACAAATTACTTTCTATAATATCGAAGGGAAAGTATTATGATGTACTACTAATCCGTCCTGAGTTACTCCCTCACCCTCACACACTCCAATTCAGCAATGTTGAATGGAAAACTCCTACTGGTTACACCTTCTCTTAAAGGTCTCAAAAATGTTTTTCAGTGATACCCTACAAAATTACTATTATCAGGTATTCTTCGATTAATTATTATATATGTCCTAAAGTTTTTACACATTTCAAAAATGTTTGTGCCTCACGATATTTTTTGAAGTGAAAGCATCTTAACGGAGGCCCACACTTATAAGAAAATAGATGAGCAAGGGAATGAAATGCATAACTTGAAACTTCATTTGTTTCGACACGACCGAACCACCGACACTACAGACTGCCTCAGTCGTGAAATACCCATCCAATTCAATACTCTCTATAAGGAACAGTTATCAGGTAATAAATTAACAGTCTCTTCTTTCATAGAAAATCAATACTAAAAAGGATAAAACCAATAAAACATCCAAGTAATAAAGAATACCTGCACAAAATTTGCTTTGCATTCCAATAAACACTCCATTCTCTCTTTGTCATATACTATATACTAAATTGGAGATTTGACCTACGTCAGAAATTAAAAATAATACCACACAAAAAGGCAACTTGGTATTAAATTTTCATATTATCAATGAATATAGACTCTTAGAAGTATACATATTACGCAAAACATGTACTTTATTTACATCGTTTTGTTATTGTAATAAATAAAGTACGTTTATCACTCAATAGAAGGACTGGTGTAGAAAAGACAAGTGGTCCAGAGTCTAAAGCGCACGGCTGAGAATCTAAAGTTCTGGGGTCGAAACCAAGTACACTAATACTTTCTTTTTGAAAATTATTAATTAATTTTATTTACTATTTTCAATTTTCATAAAATGAATAAAACCCATTGTTTTGTAATGACGTTAGCTTCAAATAAAACAAACTTTTCTTTGACATATTGTCTTCAAATGCTCATTAAGATGAAAAAACTATTTACAAACACTTACCCAATATCTAAACTTATATTTCTTGGCAGATATATTTAAATTACGATTAATACTTCAGTCGTAACAAAACAGTGACAATTATTTTAATTCACCTGATATTTGTATCCAATACTAAGCATAATAGTCTAAGATCCGAACCTAGATCGACCTTCACCGACATCCTAACATTTAAAAAATTCGTTTTCATTTTCCAAGAAAACATGTTTTGAACCGATTTTCAGGCCTCAGCCATATAAATAGGTTGTACGACGCAACCAAGCATCAAAATACGATAAGAAAGAGCATTTACCACGCGAAAGAATGATAGTTCATATCGAGAATAATACACAAAAAATTTACAGAAGGTTAACGAATAGCCAATTAATATTAAGGAACGGAAAATATTGTGTGGACTTAAACTATTTATGGTCTTAATCACCTGTCGATATCAAGTTTCATTCTTCCTCTTGGCAGAGGCGAAAATATTGTGGCCATTTTTTTAGGTTTTCTTAAAGGATCAAGTTGTTATTTCATTTAGTTAACCTGACAGAAACGAGAAAATCATTCCAAAACACCTTTTTTTATCAGAAAATGTAAGAAGTTTTTAAATGTCAGCAGTTAATACAGTATTTTAGTTCCCCTTCGATATTATGGAAAGCAGTTTCAGAATTTTTGATATCAATTTTCATTTCTTAAATTATAAGTTTCAAATACACATGCTGTATACTTAGGAGAAGGTTTTAGATTACTATTTATAATAATTTAATCATAATTGCAGTAACTAATCTTTTTGAACAATTTTGAAACTTATTTTTTAAATTATATCAAACACAGCCAGTTTCTGCACTATGCCTAACATTTACATGATTTTTTTCTGACTTGTCACACACTTAACTGGGGTATCGATATATCTTCCAAAAACTCACAGTCAGTCATTTAAAACCATTGAATCTAATTTTATTTGTAGTGCAATGCCGAAGATATAGCCCAGAATACTTTCGTAAGTAAAGCTAATTAATTTTATATTTGTGTTCTGAATGATTTTAGAGAATAACCCCCAAGATCAAGAGACTTCGTAGAAAAGAAAAGAAAATTCAAGATTCAGGTTAGAATTAATTGGGCGGATTTTTTAACAGTGTAGTTGTATTTAGAATTACCTCAGGAACCCATAAATTGCAAAATATACAGTGTGTTCAATTAGAAATTTGAATATTTTGCGTCATTTCAGGTTACATCGGAAGTGAGTTTAAAGTACAAAATATGCCGGATCTCTTGTTATTATTTCCCGTATAATTTGTCCGATACTCACTATGAATTGTCATTAAGTGGGCCACGAGTCTGTGAGACTAGGCGCCACTACTCTAAGGTTAAAACAATTTCATTTTTATTTATTGAAATTTTAGCAAATCTGATGTGAAGAAATTTTACTTTTATTAAATCTCTAGAATATTCGTTGGCAGATGGGTCTGAAATATCAATTAATTTAGTTGTTCTAATTTTTAAAATCTGGTGCTGGCGAGGTTACGTTTCGGATTTCATGGACAGAGAACGCACCAATGCATCTATATTAAATGAGTTGAAGGTCCACGACAGAGTGTCTTCAACCAATCATAAAATACGGTAGACAGACTCCAAAACAAGAGGAAGACAACCTAGAAAAATTAATGGTACAGGGAAAGCCAGAAGGTAACGGACTGAGAGGCAGGTCCCCTGAAACAATAGACCGACGAACAGGAAAAGCTGAAGTAGATGGATGTACCTGATTTCATAATATCACGGTTTCTCAGACATGCGAATATGACTAAGAGGAGAACAGAATTTTTAACATTTAAAAAAAATGATAATCATATTTGGTCTAGTCTTAATGCCTATTTCGTATTGACAGAAATTTGTAATTTATGGGGTTCCATTATTTACTCAATTGCACTTAAATTAACTCCTTACTTTAAATAACGAGTATGCAATCCAAAAAAGTCTCCCCTGCTCCAAACCTTGACTTTGAGTTATCAGTCATGCTTTTTTGACTTTATTAGTTCATGCACTATAAAATGCACATGAAACAGACCCGAGAACTCTAGTGAGCCGAGGAGACAGCGATATTACCGAACACGTTCCCGAGCGAGTCTCAATCTATTTGCTTACTTCTTTATAGCCCAGGTCATTTACGAATATACGTGACAAAATTAATAGTAGAACAAAACCGACACCAACGTGTTCTGATAAAACATGCCTAATTGACGTAAAATTCAACATTTTTTGCGGATGCGTTTTTGTTTTTTAACAAAAAAAAATGCGAGAACATTTTACACAAAATCAACTCATGAAATCGTGTTTGCCACTATGGGCTATGAAAAACGTAAAACCTACAAAATGAACTACTATACTATACTATACTATACTATAAATAATGGCTTATATATATTTTTTTATTTTATAGCTAAACCATTCTTATTAACTGAAGCGATCGATCTTCTCAACACAATTCATGTTCTAAAAATAAATCCTGTAGCCCCGGTAGTTTTTGCAAAATTTCAGTCAATCCCATGGAAGACATATTTTTTTGAAAGGCTATGTTACCTCGCCGGTTGACCCTATCATTATGAATAAATCACCGTTGGAAAGTAGAAGAGTTGATCTAGAGATTCGTCATCTCGCTTTTCTAAAATTTAAGGTATAAATACATATAGGTAAGAAAGTATTGAAAATATTTGGCCATTCCGTATCAATTTTTCTGGAGGAGTCAATTCTAAAAATTGCTAAGGGTTGGCACCTGTAAAACGATATCCTTATAATAAATAATAGTAATGCATATTTTAATTTTAAGCAGACATATATTTATATATAATATGGATTTATGTAATAAATTTAGCAAAATGTAATATCTCTACATCACTTAGACACAGGTGATAATGACGGAGCCATTAAAATAAGCAAAATGCGAAGGTGTTGCAAGGGATTTTTCCATTCGTAAATGTCTCAACAAAGGATTAAAACATATATCTAAAGAAATTTGGCTTGTCATTAATTAGTATTTATTAATAAAAAAATCATCTGAATTTTAATAACATAAAAATTTTATTGTTACTAATTAAAGAATAACATGTTTTTTATTCTATTTCGAAATATTATTATCAATTTGTAGATATCAGCGCTTTATTTTTATATAATAATAAAATATGACTATTATTTACTTATGTTTTAAATGATCAGTGAATACAGAAGGCAAATTTTCGTTTTTTATTTGAATTTAGGTACACCTTTTGCATATTATCATCAGTGTCTATCTAACTGGAGTTTAAATATTCCAGTTTGCTAAATTTAATACATAAGTCCATATTATGCATGAAATATAGATATGTATCTGCCTAAAATTAAAATATGCATTAAGATTATATATTATAAGGATATCGTTTTACAGGTACTACCCCTTAGCAATTTTTCGAATGGACTCGTCCAGAATATTTGAAACGAAATGACCAAATATTTTCAACACTTATATGTATTAATTGCTTAAATTTTGGAAAATTGGGATGAGAGGCCTCTAGATCAACTCTTCTACTTTCCAACGGTGGTTTATTCATAACAATAGGTCATCTGGTGAGGTAATATGGCCTTTCAAAAAATATGTCTTCCATAGGATTGAGTGAAATTTTGCCAAAACTACCGGGGCTATAGTATTTATTTTTAGAGCATGAATTGTGTTGAGAAGATCTATCGCTTCAGTTAATAAGAATATTTTAGCTATAAAACAAAAAAAAATATGAAAGCGATTATTTATTTTTTTGGAATTATGGATGAAGGTTCTATTCTCTAAGAAACAATTAACGAAGTTGAGGGTATAGCAGCTCCTTTTGCAAGTTTTCACTTCTCTTCAACATTGCCTATAGTAGCAAACACTGTTTCATAGGTGGATTTTGTGTAAAAGGTGAAAAAACAAAAAACGCATCGATAAAAAATGCTAAATTTTATGTCAATTAGTGATATTTATCATTAAAACATGTTGATGTTGATTTTGTTCTACAATTAATTTTGTCATCACAATGACTTTTTCTCCTTAAATGACCTGAACTATGAGTACAAAGTGTGTAAACAGGAAATGAGAAATAAAATTAAAAAGTGATCTAAACAATTGCAAAATAATTTCGAAAGAATTGTTGAGCAGGTCTTGGATTGTTTTGCCTGTGCGTTACGGTTTGTTCTCCTAATGAACAGGCAAAACAATTTCAAAATAGTCAAAACCTATTATTACTGCCTTAAAAGACGGGGGAGGGGAAATAATTTCGAAAATATAAAGATATAGAGAAAAAATATTATTTGTTGTTATGTAGCATGTTATAATTCATTCCTGAGGGCTATTTTTCTAACTGGTTCCTAATTTTTCAGAGGAATGCGAGAAATTCTACTATGTTCCTATCCCTGCAAGAAGCACCAAAGCAGAAGCAATCACATTAGTATGAGATTTCAACGACACGCTTCCACGAGATCTACAATGAAGGGCAACAACACAACCGTCACTATTTTGAACAATGAGAGAAGTTCGGATTGTTCACACGACGTATGAGGATGCGTTTTTTGTCTTCACTGTTCCAGATACAGTTGAAGGCAAATGGCTCAGGTTGCAGGAGATTGTTGAAGACTGTTTACATAAAGTTGAGATTTGTAACTATTAAAAATAGATGGTAGCTTTTCAGAGGAAAAGTATTTATAATTAATGGAATGTTTTTGTTTAACTATTTAAGGTGCGGTTTATGACATGCTAAGTACGCTGTCTTGATAAAAAACTGCAGCACTATGGGAGCTACTTATTAGATTAAATCCTTTAACTCTGGTTTTTACTATTGAATACTGAATAGAATGTTAGCTACTTTTTATACGTAATTTCGAAATCTTAGGTAGGTCCTTGTTTATGCCGTCTGTTCGTTGGGGTTTTCACTCCTCCCTTCTGTTCTCTAACAGGAAATAATTTTAAATTTGTATTGGAAACAAAGTGTATCTGAAGGAATTCCGAAAAATTATACCGACTACTGGTTATCGCCTACAGAAAGTCTTTCTCACAGATGAGGAAAAGAAATGCCTAGAATATGATGACCAGTCTTTCTGTTGTGGAGTCATTCCAAATCCAAGTTCTAATTCTATGTCTGCCCCGCACTGCACAACACCATTTTTGATGATTTTGTTAGTCAGAACTCTTCTTATTTTTCAAACAATTTTGACCTTTTTCTCTATCTCTGTCATAGTTTCCTTAAAATGTGTGTCTTTTGTTAGAGGTCTTATCTGTGACTTGTCAGAAATGTCCGCTTTTATCTTTCTTAGTTTTTTGGCAAAAAATTGTTAAGTACAGGCAAAATTATTCGATTCGTTGATACTAAAGGTGAGTTTATCGTGTTTTTTTGTTCTGGAAGTAGCACTTGCTGAGTAGGCGAATTCTCTTTAACCGTGTGTTAATTTTTAGCCCTACTGTCCCACAAGCACAGATAACGGGGATTCTTGGTGTGATCACCTTGTTGCTTTAAAGGAAGTCAACCATTTTTAAATCAGCACATATGTCAGTTGTTTTCCACGTATTTAATTTTGTTTAAAACTACTTTTGAAAAATGTGCAATCTAGGCAACTACTATAATTTATTCCTATTGTTCAAGATACCAAATTTTAAATTCTGGTTTGACGAGTCTATGAATAATGCCACTCACTAGGAACATAATTTCGTTATCCTATTACAGACTGTAAACCAGGTACATCGTTACAAAATACGAAATCATCCTCTTCAGATTATTATTTGAGGAGATTTTTTTTCTTGTGAGGTTAATATAAATTTTAGATTCCTTAGTTACTAAGTTTCTTTCTTTTAACATTGAAGCCAAAATTTCTGAAGCAAACTTAGGCATCCTCAGATCTCTGAATTTGTCATTTAAATCATTTTGATTAATTGATTTTGACATTTTCAGGTTACTTCAAAGGCATTGCTATCAAAAACTCAATTAGTTTCTCCTGCGAAGCATCACCTTAAGGTACAGGTGTAGTCTCATGGCCACATTTATATACTGATCGCATACAAGGATATTCCCATTTGGTTCGATTTTTTCGGTTAAGGCCAGTAATGTTTACCAAATAAAAATAACAGTCGTCTTGGGAGTTCATGGGTTCATGTCGGATTATAGCAGTTTCGTACCTGAAACTTTTTTTAATTTGACCATATACGTAGAAATTGAAGTCAGATTTTGTAAACTTTTTTGAGGAATGCTGATCTATCATTTCCATTTAAACATATACTCTCCACAAATAAAACAAAAATGGTTTAGATAATTCACTAAAACTTTACTTGACGAAGACCATATCAAATATAGTAAGTCAACTCATTCGTTTTTCAATTAGCAGCCAATGAACATGGTAACAAAAAATATTCGGATATTTTTAGAACTACTGACATCATATCATATGTCATCCACGAGTCATAAAGTGCAATTTTTTGGCGAGTATTATTTATATATGTTATCTCGGATATTTACACTGGGATAGCACCAAGATCTTGACGAAACAAAAAAAATCCAAAATGAGAAAACTTAAGGAATCTGCGGATGATTAATAACACTAAAATAAGATCACCATCTTCATGTAAACAATTATCGCAAAACGAGATAATAGCGGAATCCCTAAGAAACTACACATAAATAATACACACAGGAATTGAGAACGACTCTAGACTATATACCTTCTGTAGGTAGCCTGTAATGCTCCAATATCGTGCTAAGGATAGAAAGAGAGGGCGGTAGTGAGGGCAAGAGGCTATTTCACTCTATTGGGAACTGCAAGTACCAATCGAGTGAAGCAGCCTCGTACCCTCACTATTGCCCTCTCTTTCTATCCTTGGTATAATATGTGTGCATAGCAGTCTACCTCCAGATGTGTATGCTCTAAGCTACTATATGACGCAATAATTGGTTTTAGAGTACTGAAAACGACCCTACAGGAATCTAAATTACAGTCCTTAAATACATTTGATATTCTCTTTTTATTATTACATTTCTGAAACATATTACCTACTCAGCTACCGTAGAAAACGTTTTTTATCTGAAGGAATTATAGACACGAGAGGATGATGTTCCTTAGATGTTGTTATCCCCTTGTGGTCAAAGGATATTTATCGAAAATCACATTCCTATGTTACTATTACCCAGATGGAATGTTTTGTAATGGCTATCTTCACATGTACACTGAAAAATTTAAACATTGTTAAAATTTTTCTATTCAAAACATCTTTCCTTCTATATATATTACTAATAACAAATGTAAATTGCTAATAAAAATGTAAAGCATATTAACAAAACTAAAATCGCAACAAGATGTGATTATTTATTTTCCATCGATTGACTAAGACAACTTACAACATATTGGGGTTTTACTAATCAACATTGGTATTATTACTTTATAGAAAACATTAAAATTGCTGTCTAAAATATTCATGTCCTTCATTTCTGTACCGGGACCAGAACTTCGCATCATTCAGTTTTTGCATGGGACACATCATGAATTATCTTAATTCATAACTGTGAAAAGTTGCCATTTATTACTCTTGAGTCGATAATCGAATTTTAAAATTAATATTTGTAATTAAACTTATTCTATCCATTTTACTGTATTTGATAAGCTATTTCGATGTTTAACGAAGTTTTTACATAAACTGTTTCGTTGCTAATGTTTTTTATAATTAAAATAAATAACTTATAGCAGCCTGTAATTTCAAGAATAAGGTATTTGTAACATATGTACATAGTTGTTTAACTGAATAACATTAATTGCAATTTGTCTGTGTTTATTTTGTTACTTTACCCATTTCATAATCCTACATTAACGGATTGATTGTCATAAAAATACACATATTTTACTTGCTTATTTACTGTATGTTTAAAAAAATTAATATTTTATCATTTAAACTTTGACCCCTTTATCTAATGAGCCTAAAATTTTGAAAAACGATGAAATGCTTTTTTGCTCAAAACTGGACGCATTGATTGAATATGTATTTAAGATGCAGGTCAACCGGCATATTTTGATTTTTTATTGTCCAACTTAACTTTGCAGAGGCTGGCCAGGATATTATTCTTCTTCTGTAACTTTCATTTTTTCATTCTGCCTTCCAAATGTGTAAATGTTTTGGGAATCACGGCAGTCAATTCCAGACCTCGTTTCTGGCGACAAGGTGGTGCCCCTTAGTAACTAGGGAAGGAGAGGGCCCCCACCCTTGAGTATGACTTGTCAAAACTTTACACAAGTAGTTCGCCGGACACACTTTCTTTGGGATTGAGCGAAAGGGAACGAGGCCGACTTTTTAAACCTTTAATACAAATAGTCGTCAGAACTGCTTTCCTTCGGGATTGTGGCGATGAACGACCTTGCGGTTACCAGTGGGACCGTCGCTTGAGATGTCGCGTCATCGCCCTGTATAGGGCGCGACCTAGTATTCGAGAAGAGAGCCCTTTGCCAAACTCTTGCCTGTTACTCCTAAGACTGGGCCAAAGCGTCCCGCAAGTAGAGGCGCCTACACCTCGAAAGCGGATGTCCGTCTCGGCCAGAAAAGTAAAAGGGGAGATTTCCGTCAAGGGAGTCGAACGTGTCACCCATCGGCCTCTAACTCTTAAACGAACTGGGGTGTTCGTAATATTCCAAAATGGGGAGTGCGGGTGGAGAGATGAGCCCCCACTGGGTGAGGTTGTCGGTGGCTCTCCATACTGTGTTGGCTGCACTGGCAATGGCAAAAGCTAGATTGTACCCCTGGGTAGATGGTCGGTCGTACGAACGCATTCACCCTTGTAGCGGGGAATGGTAGACGACGGCCGTTTGCGGTGTCGGACTGGGGGTCCCTTCCTGGAGGGAATGACCAGTCTAGGATCCGAGGCAAATCCTACCACAGTCCACCGTCGGTAAAGCACGTCCGCTAGCAGACCGGGACCATCGTCTGCACATTAGGGAAATGGTATACTGAGTTAAATATTCACTGCTGTCAGTTTTTTAGGGCCTACTGTAATTGGCTTGCCTGTGTTACTTTAACCAGTCTTCTCAAAATTATCTGCAATTCTTCTGCAATATAAACGATACCATTATCAAAATTGAAGTTATTGACCCCTTTTTCATTGAAGTAAATTTTGTTATATTGACACGTAATTTTTAAACGTCCTCTGAAGCACCCATAAATAAGTTTAGCGAGAAAATTTTTCTTTTCCTTGTTCTATGGTGTTGAGTATCGACAGAATATTCTGGTGCTTTGTTCAGGACATCATTATTGTCGAGTATTCAAATGTGTCCAATCTTTAGGAAGTCGGTCAATGTTAAGTTTATTTCGAAATTTAACCAGACGAATTTTTGGTTTCTTATTGTCAGTAGTCTTTGTAACTGAAAGCTACACAGGCCACTGTTCTAGGAATCGGAGTTGCAAAATTCCTTTCAGCGTAACAAATTAGTAACAGCAGAATAGTAACACATTCTACTATTTTCATAATTTTGATTTCTTCTTAGTTAGAAAGTCACACCTATGACCCATGAAGTTTAATTTTAGCAACAGAAGTCATTGTGTCTTAGAATTGGTAAGAGCAATAAGTTTCGTTACTGCCTTGGAAGTATATTTCCAAATTGTCTTAATTAATTAAGAGACCTGGCAAAAATCACTGTCAAGTCAGCAACTGGAAGTAGGGATATTCATAAAACATCGATGCATCGAATCCATTCGATGTTTACCATACGATACATCGGATTGATTCGATGTTTTGACAAAGATCTTTTCCATTCGATGCATCGATGTTTTTTATAAAAAACATCGAATCAATGAAAAAAACTAACTGTCTGACTAATAATGAAATAGAACATTAAAAATATATTATAATATTAGTTCATTTATTCAAGATCAAATTATTAATTTTTAAATATTTTAATTAACACTGGGTGACATCTGTTAACAGCTATTGGACCTAAGGTACGAGAATAATCATTCTCGTCAGCCATTATGGTCCAGCTGCCACTGCTTCTCTATGTTCACAATTTATTAGGCCTCAGTTTCTATTCAATGAAAATATGCAGTGAATGAAGCAGTAGGTAAACGTATGTTAAGGTTCTCATAAAAAATTGTATTAAAACTACATTTTTTTTAATAAATTAGTGTTTTGATAATGAATTTTACATGTTATAAATCATGGTATGTTTTTCTACAGAGGAATTGAAAAAAAAACACTTATTATGTGTAAAAAATTAAACGGATTGAAAAATATATCTATATCCCACTGATAACCTTAAAAGTATGAAATGGTTCAACATATGGGACGGGAAGGAAATTGCCTACCGAATCCCGTTTGTGAGAAATACTTTGTTATCATCTCCCAAAAATTCAACAACTATATATATTTTTTCTCGTTTGTTTTGCTTATTAAATTGTACATTATTTTCTGTATATACTATTCCAAAATTCTATACCGGGGAATTAAATTAGGAAAATAATACTTTAAAGAAAAAACCTTAAATTTTTATTTTTAAAATTTAGTTTTAAGAGAAAACTTTGTAAAATAACATTTCAGAGCCGAGAAACAGTTCTGCTCGTGTCAAATGTGTTAATAATCAATGGCCTAACACAAGCCTTCCTGCGTTCTCAATAACTCAAATCCAAGCCTCTTTAGAAGCTTACTTAATATTTTTCAGGTTTCAATGTTTATATACAAGTTATTAATTCATACTTAAAGGGGAGCCAAAATGCATTCATTGTAAATAGGTACAAGGCAAAAGTGATAGACTAACCAAAAATGGCTGAGAAGAATACCTATGTTTTTAGTACCCTATTGAGCCCCGATTCTTGTTACCATTCGACGGCTCTACTATTCCAAAGATGACGAAAGTCGTATGAAACTTATGAAGCTATATAATATATGGCGCTTATGTAATTGAACTTCTAACCAATACTTAAAAAACTAAATACATTATTGCAGCTATTAGCACTACACTTCTGATACCCTGACTCTATGTTCACCTCACAAAAGCCGAACTTAACGCATTTAAGTAATTGGAAATGGCGAACTATTATACAAAGTATTCGATGTTGAAAAAACATCGATGTTTTTTAGCGATGTATCGAAAAACATCGATGCAGGGTTCCGATGTTTTACATCGAATGAAAACATCGATGTTTTCATTCGATGGACACCCCTAACTGGAAGTAAGGATGACGTATTTTTTCACTTCCGCCATCTTTTAACCAAGACCGAAACTTCTCATTCAGCCTTTGTACAGAATTCGTATTGATTTCTAAATTTGAAACTGGAAAAAGTTACCAGAGAAAGTACTTTTGAAACGCCAATCGAATTTTGAAATTTATATTGAGATTAAACTACTATAAATTTCCCTGTATTTGAGACGCGATTTCAATATTTAAAAAACTTTTTAAATAGTTTCACTGCAAATATTATATATATTTAAATTAATTAAGCTTAACTGATGAAAACAACGAATTTTATGAATTTTCAGGAATAAGAAGTAAGTAACTAGTGTGATTCCAAATATAAATTCTTTTTACAAGACAGTCACTAACTTCAATTAAAAAAAAGTTTACTAACGAGCTGTTAATATAACACGAAGTTTAGTTACTAACTTAACGGCTGTTAGATGGCTCTGCGTGGCAAAAACTTTCTTTGTCGATATAATTCGAATAAATAAATACAATTTTAGTATTACCAAACATAAAAATAAGTAGAATTATTAAAATAAGGCTAATCATATTAAAATTTCACTACTTGTTAATAGAGCTTATTCTATTTTGGTTCAAACAAGCCCGAAATTCGCTGTTTGTGGTCAAAGGAGAACCTTGCAGATCAGCAAATTTTCATGTGTTCTTCAAGTATTGTCGCTAAATGTTCTAGTAATCTATCGCTGGAGCCTTAGTACCCAGAGATACTTTATGTTTCACATTATATGTCCATAAAAATACTTTTTGGAGCTACACTAAATATCTGACCGGTTCAGGACCGATCTGAACCAGAAAATAAGCTTTTATTTTGTAGTTACAACTCTTTGTATGATCTGCGGTTACCACGCCCTGATTTTGCTCTCGTATTGCAGCCAAAAGGAAATGAATATGCAAGCCCAGTACATAACAAATAACAGATTATTTGTAAACATTTCAGCTCTCTGATCTTGCTGTCAATGGAATAATCGTTCACAATTGTGAAACGCTGTTTGATGTTAGTTTTGATATTAGTTTTGAAATGTAAATAACCTTAACGATCTTATTGCAAAGCCTTAATTAAGCAACTAATAATATACTGGCAAATTTAACAGAAGCCGTTGTACCATCTTGTGTTTTATTTTTTAAACTCTGGTTCAGTCAAAACCCATAGTCTCCTATTTTTTATGTGGATTTGAATAAAGATCAATTATTTGAACATATGGAAAGAAAACCATCAAATCGAAAGTACTGTGTTGTTAGTTATGAATCCAGAAATATGATTCTAGTTGATTCTAATTGCAGAGAAAGAATAACAGAAAATTGATTGCACAATTCATCGTCAGGTGTAACTAAATTTTATTTCTGTTAAGAAAAATCAGATTTAATCTTGGAATAACTAAAACGTTACTCATTTAAGTATTACTTTCTATAATAAATCTTTGAAATTTAGGGTTATCTCTGCATATACTTATACTGCTATTATTAACTAATTATATGATGTTGGTACAATAGTAAATGTAATGATTCTTTTAATTTAAATGTGTAAAACGTACAAACCAAAGCTGTGAGCTTACTGTTTTAAAATGTCAAAGTTCAGAAGGCGTCAGAACACGACATATAAATGTGAACACTATCCATGATGTCAGAGAGCATCACGACACGACACGTAAAACAAATATAAATCCAAAATAAATCCAAATCCGCCTTTAATGTGTCAAAGACAAGACTGTGTCCAGGTCGCCATGGAAGAATGTTTTACGAATTTTATTTTTCCCAGAAAATATTTATAAATCCTTAAATTTCATTAATCATAATAAAAATTACTTTTTACCTTTTGATCAAACTATCTTCAAACCAGGAAACAAATAAATATGAATAAAAAATTATATTTCCTTTTATTTTACAAACGTATTTCAGTTATTTCTAAATGCTAACAGTACAACAAGGGATTTTGCAGTATTATTTACTGATTAACCATTATATGTACGTTTCAGTTTTAGGACCAAACTGAATTTGAAAATATCCAAGTATATTACTGCCGCAAAATCAGGATTTCGTAATTAGCATACGGGATTTCTTTACCATCAAATGGAATGTAGCACACACCATGGCTTGGGTGAACCTGAAAAAGACACAATATATAGGAAATTATTTCACTTTAGTATTCAGATTCAGTTTACCTTGAAGAATGTGAGGTTTGGGGGAAATTGTTTATAGGAGGGTAGGGTGTTAAGTATTCTTGCAAGCTTGTAAAACACAAAAACAAAGTTCAAGTTCGGTAGAATGTGATTTCAGTTATTAAGCTTCAAAATATTTCTCTCGAACGGGATTTTTTATTCCGTTACTGAAAAATTGTTCCTTATCTGGAATCCGTGAGGTGATTACTGCCTTCACTCTACCGCTCGAGATGTAATTATTACTCACGATCTCTTTTAAATATAGGGAAAACAAAAAAATCTCAAGGCTCAAGATCGGAGGAATAAGGAGGGGTGTGGAATCGGTTCAAACTCTCTCAGAGCATGGTTGTCCTATCACAAGATTATTTGCCCTAAGCTGCCACTAACGTGGAAATCGTGTGTTTTGTAGTCTCTGTATAACAAGAAGAACAAAAATTGCTCACATCAACTCAAAGAGCTTCCTAAAATACTGTCAAAACATTTCATGTGGATGGTTGTGTTCTGACCTTTCCCCAGAGGAGATTCGGGATGTCGATATACAATGTTGTGTCTTTTTTATCCGGATCGTAATGATGGACCCATGTCTCCCTCTCAGTTCCAACTTTCAGCCGATAATACATGGGTAAAGATTTTTTATTAAAATTTTAGACATCTAATATATGTGATAAATGTCAAAATATATCTGATTAATTGACATATTAAAATACAAAAAAGGTCTTAACATATTGTAATGTTTTTATTATCACAATCGGGTTCTTGGATTTATCTTTACTATACGACAGTCGAATACTGAATGAATGCTTCAGTCAGCTCTCGTATTTATATATTACTTTCCAGAACGTCTAAGAGCTGCCGAAAGTTGGACTAGACTTTTCGACAATTTCATCAAAGCAAGCCGCCGACCTCGATGCTCCAGAAGAACATTTCGGATTTTCCGAAATCTCGGATGAATGTTGATTTCACGAATTATCGAAGAAATTCCCGTCGCACTATGTAGACGTTGTATTCATTTAAAATGATGATTATGATTGTGCCGCTGGGGTTTTTATTTTATGGAACAAACGATAATGAAAACATGCTTAGGTATAAAAAATATTGCCAATAACTAAAATTAGTGTCATATGAATATCTATGGTAAGATACTAAAGTGCATTTATAAATACAATTTATTTATCTTTAATGTTTGGGGTTCTGTTTCTATCTGTAATGTGAGATGTTTGTATCTTTATATGATAAACATGAATACGAGAAAGTGTAGTATAAAATATTGGAGAACATTAAATTAGTACAAGCAATATATATAAAAAAAACCTAATCTTGTACCATTTTTAGGGTTTCAATATACGGATACCCTTATAATATCACTTCAGATTTCTGCCTCTGTCACATCACAGCAATCTCCTAAACTACTGTACAGAAGAGGTTGAATGTATAGTTTGGTGACCCGATTAGGAGTACATATCGTAAAAGAAGAAATTTTGATTTTAGGGGACTTCTGGGGAAAAAACTAAAAAAATCGACCGTTCCCCCCTTAGATCTCCTAAACTACTGAGGTTAAAATTAAAAAAAAAATAGGAAATACATAGGACGAATTATAGAATTAAATGGAAAATAAAAAAAATAATAATTGTTTCTAACGGGATCAATAATATATCAAATCAAAGGGCTCATTATGACAAATTCAAATTATTAAAGATATTAACAAATTAAAAAAATTACTATTTCCCCCTCTTATCCCCGAAACTATAAGACGCAGCAAAAATTTGCAAAAAGAATAGAGTTGTAGCCCCTCACATGAACTTTACTGAAAAATAAGGAGAAACCCCCTAATATTGATTTTGGGGGGCAAATGACAGAATTAAATTAAAATTAATAAAAAATTAACTTGTTTCTAACGGATCATGTAATTTATCAAATCGCAGGGCTCATTATGACGAATACAAATATCTTTTTTAATTTTTTTAATTAATGTTTTAAAATATATTAAAAAATCTGTTTTAAAAATTACCCATTCCCCCTTTATTCCCCAAACTATAAGACTTTAATTTTTTTGTTTACAGAAAAAATACGAAGAAATCCCTAATATTAATATTGGAGGCCAAATTATAGAATTAAACGGAAAATAAAAAAATGTTTTTTTAACGCATCATGCAATACATTAAATAAACTCATTATGAGAAATACAAATACATATTTTTCATATTTTTAAAATTAGTTGTTTACAAGATATTAACATAAAGATATAAAAAATTCTCATTTCTTGCTTTATTTCCGAAACCATACTACCTAAAATTTTGAAAATAATTAGAGGTACTGGGGCTCACTTGAAATTTATAGAAAAATATTTGAAAATCTCCATAGTAATTTTAGGGACAACATATACAATTAAATGGAAAATAAAAATTCAATTTTCAAACGCATCATGTGATATATCAGAATAAAGGCTCATTATGTGAATTACAAATATATCATATTTTTAAATCATTTGTAAAATATAACAAAAATATTAACAATCGACTTAATTCCACTTTAGAAATTACACTAATAAATTTAAAAAAATATATTTTATTAGTATTTTTAAATAATTGGAATAACAAGAATTAAATATTTATAATTTAAACTTGATCTTTTTTGGCCTTTCCCTTCCAATCTACAGAGCCTCAAAATTCAGAGAGTAGATTATAAAAGGCTTCTTCTGAAAGTTTATTAGTAAAATAAAACTCTAATGTTAATTTTGGGGGCAAATTAAAAAATTAAATACATACGTATTCTTATAAAAATCAAGCCAATCCTGAAGCAGATAAAATAAAAAGTCTATTTGTGGAAAATTCAAGAGTATATTTTTTATAAATTTAAAACGCTTCCTTTAAACGATATTAGGGTAAATATAAGAAAATGCACTCATTTCCTGCTTGTCTGAAACTGGAATATTAGAATCTTGCAGGTGGTACGGAACCCTTAGTATGCGAGTTCAACTCGCACTTGGCCAAATTATTACATTTAAGGACATTCAGTCAATCAATGTGAGTTAAATTACTTGTGTTTGGCAAACCGAAAGAAGGATTTACTTAACAGCAGCTAAACAGCATCCGAAAAATTATGAACATATTGTTCTTGAACATAAATATTAATTTTATTAAAAAGCTTTCATTACTTAGGTAATGGGTTTTAAACACCGGACCCCTACAGATGTTATATGTATGACTATTATCGCACCTCAATTGTTTTATAAAGTAACTGTATTTTCCAAGATTGGTGAGTAAGAGAACATGTTATACATTTTTTTCAGCTAACAAAACATCAAAACTAAAGGAGTTTTGAAAATAACTTTTTTTAGATGCATGAACTGGCTATTATGATCAGCTAATTCAAATATGTTCGCAGTTCGCTAAGAATGCGAATAGAAAGGTCCAAACTAAGTGAGTCAGTAGAATATTTGCAGGCTTTCATTTGTTCTGTATCAGTGTATTAGTTGAATGCACTAATTTGAATAATTTGAAAAGGATTTCTAATATCTTTAAAAGGTTATAAGTAGTATTTTTATTACCCACATACTTAGTTCAAACAGGATTTTTGTAGCTTGGTTCAGTACTTATATATAAACTTGTAACCTTGAAAGTAAACAATTAGGAACAATGTTCTGTATTTAATAAAAGAATAGCCCTACTACTAACTAACGATTTAAAATTTAAGTCAGTAAATGAAAAAGTGAAATATGGGCAGGTGAAGCGTTGTAAAAAAACAAGCAAGTTCATAAATGATGTACAATAGCAATACACATATTCTTTTATTTTTAGAAATATACCAATAGTCAATAAAAGAACAATTACTCGTATAAAGACAAACGACATCGCAAACGTCTTCAAAAAACCTGCAGAGTATATTTTACAATACATTACAATACAATACAATAAGTAAATAGATGTGTGAATAAGAAAACAGTTTGAGTTATTTAATTACCTTTCCAACAGTGTGCGATCCAAGGTGATGAACTCTTCCCACATAGAGGGTTTCTCCATCTACAGTTCTTCCAACTTCGACAGATCCATATGGAACTTGGCCTTCACTGGCTGGGACCCAGTCAAATCTTTGTTCGCACAAAACCTAAAAAAGATAGATTAAAATTAATAAAGTTTACAAAATTGAGTATTCTTACTAATTTTATTGAACTTTTACATATTGGTTGTGGTATCTTATTTTTTTGCACCCGAGTATAGAAAATATTGGATATGAATATACTCACGATTAGATTACTTTTTTAATAAAATTGACAAGAAGTTTTTTGTGATTTAGAAATTATGAGTAGGTAAAAGATTTTCAAGCAACTCTCAATCAATTCCCTGCTCTACTCTAAATCTTGGGAGGATAATTTTTATACAAAGTATTGAAAAATCGAGGAATTTAAGACAACAATTTATTAATTTAGGGGAGTAGAAAAATAGATGCAAAAATTGTAAAGGATACCTCTGCGTACGTCAAATTTTTAATTCCTTCAAGAGAAATGTTAAAAATTGAAACTAAAGAGATATCACAAAAGCAGATATTGGACCAAATTTTTAATCCAAATGAAACTCTAGGTTGGGCGATGCAACTTAAGGCAGAAAACGGTGGACAAACCATGATTTGTCACTATAGTTTGTAACTTGTCAGGTACAATGAGCAAACACGTGTCCTAATGTAACATAAATAGGAGTTAAAAAGAGCAAGTCCCAAAAAGTTTGTTATCATGAATTTACATCAAGTAACTACAGTTCTACTTAAAACAGAATTATTTATTAGGAATTAGGAAAATTTGAAACGAGTTTGGAACCTGATAGTAATTATTTAATCTTAAGCACTTTTTAAGAAATAACACCTTCAGTCAAGAAATGACTGTAAATTTCCAAAGGTTTCGAGCTCTAGGTCAGACGCCGTTGTCAATGGAAAAGAAACTATGAAAAAGGGTACAATTCTATATACACGGTAGCACAGAAACGTATAAAGATCATATAACAATAAAGTTCCTTTCAAATTGGAAGAATTTGAAAGGGGTCAATTTGAAAGTGGTGATCTTCAAAATTTTATGTGTGACTTTTTTAGTGGTTATTTAGTTCGGCAGCTTTACAATATTGACTTAATAGTGAATACTGAGCACAAGTCGAATATCATATTGAACCGGAACCCGTAGTTCAACCTAAGAAGCTGGACCCCTGAATAGAATTCGTCATGAACTCAGTAGTGCCTTACTATAAGATCAAATAAAAAACAACGTAAATAAAATAACCATGAAAGAGGTAATAAACCCAAATGTACGAGCAGTGTATACTATAATAACAAAAAAATGAGGACTAGAGAGCTTTGATTACAAAAATATATATATATATATATATATATATATAATATTATATATATAGCATATATGGCGACCTCTGCCAGAAATATAGTAAGGTGAAAATGCTCTAAAATACTTTCCTTAATGCAAAAATACAACCTGTCTGAAACAATACTTATACTAACACTAGTACTAATGTAGGTTATTTTCCTACATTTCTCTTTAAAACTTAATACCCGGTAAATATTTTATAAATTACGAAGACCTTAAGATTGCTTTAGTAGGACAGCAACTTTCACAATATTTTGATACCCTTCTGGCACTGCTCATCAGATATTAAGGAATATAGTAATTGTATATTATTAATTATTTATTTAATTAGGCTCTCTAGTTCATCTGCAGGGAGGAACCTGAAACTTTTTTAAAAACTTGTTAATTATAGTATATTAAGTGCTTTTATCCCAAACAACTGTACCATTAATTTTACAGCTAATGAACACAGAGCATCTTGAAAATAATGGCTACTCCTACATATTACTGTATTGAATTTATTGTGTTATTTGACAAAATACCAGTTTATGTAGAACAAGTTTAAAGAAATATATTTTTTCCTAGTATTTAAATACAGAAAATATTTTAAAATAATATCAATATTGTTATTATAGCCTACCTGATAGTTGTGTTTTGCGTGTTCGTCACCATTGTAGCATACATAGGCAACTTCCTTGCTAGGAATCACTTTTGCTGGTAGCCAGTCTCCTTCGTGAAATGCACGACCCACATATATTTCAGCACCATCTATATCTATTCCACCAAGAAGTGCGGTAGAAGGAAACGCAGATCTAGAGGTGGTGTCTACCCAATAGTAACCTTGAAAAATGTAACTAATTAGAATTTTGAATCTTCGACAAGTCACGCAGGAAAATTTTTGGATGGAAGCAAGGAGTACCAACCAAATCGCAACTCACACTATTATTTTATACAGGGTGAGTTTTTTTGGATGATCAGTATGGGGATCTCGGAAACTAGCGGAGATAGAGCAATGGTTAAATTGGGAAAGATTTGCAGTTTTACTGGCTCAATTTAATGACACTTTCGGATTTTTGTAAAGTGGATTACTAGATATTTTGAAAAAACGAAATTCTGTAGATTTAGTCAATCCCTCTAGTGTAAATATCAAAATTGAAGGGAATTGTATCCCGAATATGATTGTCATTCCGTTTTCGAGATATGACACAAACTTATCTTTTTTTGAATGGAAACCATAGTTGGCTATGACCTCAAAATATAGGACATTTTTAGAGCGTTTCAACGATAAACTCGATATAGTCATTCATACAAAAAACGGAGTTATGAATGCTTTTCTCTCTTATTTTCACTTTTAACATAGTTAGCCATGAAATAAATTGATTTATTAATAACTATTCCAAAAAACATTGAACAATTTTTTACTCGGTATATAACGAAAAAACTAAATAAGTAGGTACTTACTAAAAACTTAAGAAATGAATGAAAGTACATAATAATGGTTACAATTTATGTTCGAAAAGTCCACCATTGTTATTTAGACAAAAATTGCATGTTTTTAAGATTGACCTTACTCTTTCCTCACAGACCGCATATCAATTTTTTCAATTGCTTGTAATACCGCCTCTCTTAGGTCACCAACTGTCTCACACTTTCTTTTGTATACTTTTATTTTTTAGCGCCTCCCATAAATAGAAGTCTATTACTGCCAAATCGGGAGACCGGGGTGGCCATTCGCGTGGGTCATTTCTTCCTATCCAAGAGTTTGGATACATATTATCTAAGTCTTATCTTACTAATAACGAGTTATGAGCAGGTGCTCCATCATGTTGGAACCACTCAATTTCTAAACGAGTTCTCAAATTCAAATTATGCAACATGTCTTGAAAAGTCTATTGCAAGAAATGCAAGCAGCGCTCCCCAGTAAGTGATTCGTCATAGGTAAAAGGCCCCTGAATAGTAGACCTTACGATACCAAACCAAACATTAAAACCAAATTCTATCTGGGGTCGTCTTTGTTCTACATGGAAAGGGTTTTCTTTAACCCAGATATACTCATTGAACATACCGCAGTTAGTAAATCTAGTTTCATCTGACCATAACACCTTTAATGGAAACTGTGGATTGTCAAGGCACATATCTCTAAACCATGTACAAAACAAAATACGTCGATGTTCGTCACCAGCATGCAAAATTTGAGAAACTGAAAGTTTGTACGGGTCAAAGTGAAAACAATCTTTTTCATGGCTACCTACGTTAAAAGTGAAAATACGAGAGAAAAGCATCCATAACTCCGTTATTTTTATGAATAACTATATCGAGTATTAAATCGTTGAAAAGCTCTAAACATGTCCGATTTTTTGAGGTTATAGCCAACTATTCAAAAAAAGATAAATTTGTGTCATATCTCGAAAACGAGAGTTGTTAAGCAAACGAGAGCTGTTAAGCAAACGAGGACATATAAATCATATTCGGAATACAAAAGGAGCTAGAGGGATTTGACTAAATCGACAGAATTTCGTTTTTTCAAAATATCTAGTAAGCCATGACTTTTTACAAAAATCTGAAAATGTCATTAAATGTGGCCAGTAAAACTACAAATCTTTCCCAATTTAACCATTGCTCTATCTCCGCTAGTTTCCGAGATCCCCATACTGATCTTAAAAAAAACTCACCGTGTATATAGCGAGCTTCATAACTCAAACTAAATTATGTAATTTGTCAAAACTATTTTTGACTAAGTAAGAATATTAAACCCCCACATTTCTATGGCTTCCAAAAAGTCACAAGCTCAATACCTTTTTAACGCCAATTGTCAGTTCTTTAGGCTCCGAAGGTTTCAACAGCAAAGCTGTCATCATCAAGGAGTAAACCAAGTAATTTGGTTTACTCCTTGATGAGCGAAAAAGAAAGGTTTGGTTGTAGGTTACAAAACTTTGTTTTTATACGTAAATATAATAAAACAGGCAAAGTCGATTAAACATTATCGGGAACTATAGTACGACGAAACAAATGAAGAGGTATTTGTAAAACCGGATACAACTTGTATAGATTCAGTAAATATGACAGAAATGCAAAATTCATTGAAAAAACCAAAAACATAAAAGCTCCTGGTGCAGATGGTATTAATTCTGTGACTTAAAAAAATAATATGTTATTTTGTTTCAGATATTTCTGTATAGTACTTCTCGAAACTGTTTTGGAATTTTGCTACCAATTCTAGATTATTACAATGATGTTCAAGTCCATATGTAGGCCTTCTATTTAATAAACTTTGTCTTAGAATTGTACATCGAAGGAAAATATGTATACTACTATAAATGTGTCTACAGTTGCAAGATATTTAATGCATCTTGAATAGATAACAAACTAATAATACCCTTTTAAAATTTTGAAAATGTGGGTCCCCTTAGAGGTTGAGGTTATAGCGATGTGATTGATAAAGGTATTCCTTTAAAATCAAAAGTATCACGACCTAAATATTTCTTAAATACTCGCATAGAAAAACTTAATCTTCCTGGACTTTCTCGATTTGCTACCCTGTATTTTGTTTATAAGGCCCTCTCTTAGACAAGTCTCTAAAATGCAAATGGGTTTTTTTTAGAGATACAAATCGAATATTACCTATAATGTGTTATGAAAACAAAAGGATCGTGGTGTGATTTTTTCTTTAATCTTCACATAGAAAGTATTTAATCTAACTAGATTTTCTCGACCTTGCATACAGTGGCAGTCCAAAGTGTGGAGTCATAGAGGTCATGACCCACCAGAAATCGTACATTTCAAATTGACAAATCTAGATATGTAAAAGTATGGAAAATTATATAAAAAATCGAGTTAATTTTTGGCTGTGAAGGGCCTAGTTTCTAAATTTTTTATACCGTCCTTATTTCTGCCATTACCCAAAAACACAAAATGATTCAACTGCTATACACAAATGAGTTATTTCACGTAATGTGTTATACATTTAATCTCCGTATAGCAACATAATACGGACGAAAGGTGAGAGCTGAAATTCTACACAATGTTATATTATGTTCAAGATAATGTAGTAAAAGTCGTGTTTACGAGTGTTGTAATATTTGTATTGGATTAGCAAATTAAATACGGATATCTCGCTTTGGCGCATATACATCAAAACATGTGACATGTGATTTATAAAAGTCATAATTTACAATTTGCCGAATTATAACGTTGAACAGTACGTATATTTTTGTAATCAATATTTTTTCGTATTTTTTTGTTTGATATTAGACAATTAATTATCGTGTCTTAAAGTTAGTTCGTTCGTGTTATTTGCACAAGTTTTATTACTAATTATCTTTTTCCAAAATAAACCGACTTCAAATGAAAAAAAATGCACTTACAGTAAAAGTTAAATATAACGAAGGGCTCGAGATGCTCAGAAAATATATTGGAACATGGCTTATGATACCATTAGATATCACATAGCATTCATTTATGTGCTCACAACAACGAAAAATTAAGTTTAATTGTCATTCTGATTTGTTATACATTTGAGTGTAGTGTTTGATAGCTTTTCTCATGTAAACAAATTTATAAGAAACTAACTCTAATGTATCACTTTTCCAATATAATAAATGTATTACAAACAAAAAGAGCGGCAGCCATTTGAGACTGAACGATGCAAGCGAAAGCTTCTTACGAATTATACTTCCCGTTTCTTGTTATCTTCTGTCTCTTTTTCTATTTCCTTGTGTTATCACCAGTAATGATCACACATTTCAGGAGAATTTAAATGATTTTGTTATGACTTAATTATTAATCGTAATGTGTAATTTAATTCTTAATTTAAATTTCTATAAGTGCCAAATAAAATTTGTTCAATTTTTAACTTGCAAGTTGAAGCTCATATGTATTGTAAATGCGGAAAAAAAATTAATAAAAGTATATGAAATTACTATGTCTTCTGACATATGTCAAGTCTGTAATGCAATATATCGCAAAGAGGGAATTGGAGTTTTTATTAGAAAGCAAATTTAGTGCAGGTTTTCTATATTAATTGGATGTTATATTACTTTATTTCCTATATATTATTGATATTCTATAAAAGAAGAAATATATTTTCTGAGCATCTCGAGCCCTTGGTTATATTTAACTTTTACAGTGTGCATTTTTTCCTTTTTAAAACGGTTTATTTTGGAAAAAGATAATTAGTAATAAAATTTGTGAAAATAACACGAACTAACTAACTTTAACGAGAAGATAATTAATTGTCTAATATCAAACAAAAAAATATAAAAAAATATTGATTACAAAAATATACCTACTTTTCAATGTTATAATTCGGAAAATTGTAAATTATGACTTTTATAAATCACATGTCACATGTTTTGATTTATATGCGCCAAAGCGAGATATACGTATTTAATTTGCTAATGTATTTTACCTGGTCTTTGTTTCTCATACAGTGAACTGAATTGTATGGGTATTTCAAATGTATGGTGTCGGTGTTGAAGCAAATGAAATCTCACGTTAATCAATTCATTCACTTGCTCATCTGTATATGTGTAACTGTGGGCCCCCGTTAAGAAACTTTCGCTTCAACAACCGACTTCAAATAAGTAAGTGAATTAAAAATCCAAAAAAAATGTCTGCATCAATTTAATACTTTTTCTGAAGTAGGTGAAGTTAAAGTTAAAATAATATTAGAAGTACATCTATGAGTTATACTTTGCATCTGTGCTGTTCAACTTGGCGCCGACTTCTGCAGAATTATTGAATTGTTACTTAAAATATTTTTTGCATTTTAGTTAAGTTACTTTTTTGAAGCCGGTTTTTTAAATGTATTTATTTTACACATTTTAGGGATGTAAGCGCTTAATTGGATGCTCTTTTCAAGTCTAATTAACTTTTTTGCTATTGCCAAAACTCTGGTATTTTTTTACTTTTACTCAACATTATTATTTCGGTCAACCTCGTTTACTGCTTAATCGAATAGAATAACCTGTTTTCTAAATATTTTTATATATTAAGAAAGTTTTGCATATGAGAAAAACTTATTGTTGACTATTATACGTTAAAAACTATGCAATTATTTTAATAAAGAATAACTTTTTCTCAAAATATTATTCATAACAAAGTTTTCAGTTTAATTCCAAGTTATGCGGACACTCATTAATTTAATACCAATTTATTTTAAATTCCTTACACCCCAGGTTTCGAGAAGAAGCATTTTCTTTTTGTTTTAAATACCATTGCCTCCACCATATAAGAACATCGGTTAAAAATTTTTGCCGATTTTCTAAAAAACGGTATAAGCTATAGCCCTGAAAATAATGTGGGACCACTTTGGGATCCCCATAACAAATTGCAGTTTACACGATTCAAATTCCTTGACTCATTTTTCAGTAATATCTGAATAAACATAAATAAACATAGATACAGACGAATTGAGAACGTCCATTTTTTTAACCCGATAGAAAACTCAGGTTTTTTTTTCTACTTTTAAGCAACATTCATTATTTCGACCAGTCTCGTTTACTGGTGAACAGAATAAAGTTTGTTTTCTAAATATTTATATTTATTAAGAAAATATTAAATATGACCAACTTAGGTGGGTCCACTGTAATGTCGACAATTTGAAAACCTTCAACCTTATTAGGTCAGATAATCATCAGACATTTTAATTTAATTCCAATTTCTTTCATTTAATAGTCTCTCATCCTGGAAATTTTATAATAATACAGTTTTTTCGTTCTAATAAACTTTGATAACAATTTGAGTTATTATAAAAAATAGAGGTACTTCACTTTTAGGCAAATTTGACATTTCCATTTAAACCTAGTGTACAGTTAATAAAGTGAAATGAATATTACACAAATTTTAGTTTTTTTGGTTTGATTGAGTATATATAGACCAACTGAGAAACTCATCTTGAAGTTGATTCACTGATATTTATTTTGATTTAATTCCAAACTATTTTCAATCCATTAACCACCAGATTCCGAACAGTGACATTTTATTTTATTTTTTTAATACAATCGCCTCCTCCAAAGTGTACTATTTAGATTAGATGGTCGAATAAAAATTTTTTACCCACTTTCTAAAAAACGTCCTTGGAGATAATATAGGACTACTTCGCGATCCCTCTTAAAAGAACTCAGGTTAAGGTGATTACTTCAAACCATAAATACGGATATATACAGACGAATTGACAACCTTCTTCGTTTTGAAGTTAAAAAAAAATATCGGTGTACGTGATAAAAGATTATCATTGAGCATACACGAAATAGAAAAAAGATTCCACTAAATTGACAAATTTAAAAGTGAACCTCAACAAACGAGTCTATTTAGTAAGGCATCCTTCCTTAAAAGACGTCCAGTTAACCAATATCGGATAAATCAAACTAAAGTTATAAAACTTTGATCAGATGACAGCCCACTCCAATCCTCCTTTTACTTAATTAATGTTTAGCCTTAAGCGTCACGCCCCTAGAGGCAGAGCAACAAACTCCAAAAAGCAATAACAGCAATTTCCCGTACCCTTTTTTTCTACAATAACTTTTTTCCAAAACTTTGCGACTTCTTGAGACAGTACCTGGCCACCATTATACCATCTATACATTTCTTCTTATTATTTAGGGTGCTTCTCTCATTGTCTGATCATATTGGCAAGCTACAAGTATTGTAGTGGTCTTTTAGTTATTAACAACTTAATTAATTGGATTTACGCCTGAAACTAATTTTATTTAACTAACTTATCACGTCTTTAGCGTCTATTGATGTTTAATAATAAAAAAAGTGTATCCAGTCGAAGGGCAAAAGAAAGTTGAAATTTTTTTGCAGTACGTGCGAGAATGGGCTGAGACTTCTACCAATTTTTGAAAAAAGATTGAATACTCTCGAAGATAAAGTAAAGGACTTGGTTTCTTTATTATCTAAACCTAGCAGCTCGGAGTTTCAATCCAAGAGTGATGCAGCGGATCCATTTAGTAATATCAATACATTTGTATCAGAATATGAGGAGCGGAAACTGCGAAAAAATAACCTAATGGTTTACAATGTATCTGAATCGGGTAAACAATTCCCAGATCAGATGATTAAGGATGATGTAGAGTCAGTGAAGGCTATATTGAGACCAATAAGTGATGTTTCTAGTCAAATAACCAAGGTTTCTCGTGTTGGAAAGATTGGTGAGAAACCACGCTCCATAAAAGTCATCTTTTCTGATAAGTCATGCGTTTTGAAACTACTGAGAAATAAAAACAAATTGGATCGAGAAAACATCAAAATAGGGTCTGACCTCACGCCAGCTCAACGCAAATATCTCAACGACCTTCGAGCAGAACTTCGCAAGAGAACCGAAAATGGTGAGAGACTCACTATTAGATATTTCAATAATGTTCCTAAAATTGTTTCCTTAAAAAACTAGATGGCACGGGTAACCTCGCAGTTAGTGCCGATCCTTCACATAAGATGCTATTTTATTATCACAATACCGGAGGCTTAAGAACAAAATTTGATGATCTACGTCGAAACGTCTCAACCAGCATTTATGATGCTTTTTGTTTCACCGAATCTTGGCTTACACCACAGCACTTGGATTCTGAACTTGGATTTGAAAATTTCAATGTTTATCGCCAAGATAGACAAGAGTTACCTGGGAATTCTTTGAGTCGTGGAGGTGGAGTTCTTATAGCCGTGCGGAGAAATATCAACTCATCATTAGTGCAGTGCGAACTATCTTCTTGTAATCAAATTTTTTTTTGCTGAAAGAGCGTAGAATGTTGATTATATTGGGTATGTGTTACATCCCTCCGCGCTCAGACTACAGCCTTTATGAGGACCATTGTAGATCTGTGGAGTTTATTATGTCTTGTTACCCTGATGCTAAGTTATTTTTATGTGGAGATTAAAACCTTCCTGATGTTACTTGGAATAACGATAATTATGGAGTAACTATAAATAATGGAAATAACTATCCGGCCACTTTATTGGCAAACTGCTTTGGATTTCATAGACTTTTTCAAAGGATTATGTGTTGAATGCAAGAGGTAGGACTCTTGATTTAGTGTTTACTAATGATTCTAGTTTATGCACATCCAAGTCGGACGATTATATACTTCCATCCTCCATTAACCATACACCTATTGATATTTTACTGTCTTCTAATTGTGTTAGCAATAGTTTAATTTATGAAGATTTTTATTACGACTTTAAACAAGCGGATTATTTCTCTATCAACAACTTTCTTGCTAGCTGTAATTGGCAACCGTTGTCCGACTGGGATATTGATTCAGCTGTGGCTTATTTTTATGATAAATTGTACTCGGCTATTAATTTACACGTGCCTGTTAAACGATTCAAGTCTTCCCCTTATCCTGCTTGGTTTTCTAGTCAGCTGCGTCATCTGGTAGCTGAAAAGAAGGCTGCGCATAAAAAGTTTAAGTCAACTAATAGTTATGATGATTATTTGGTTTTTCGCATATTAGAGCCATTTGTAAAGATGTCACTAATAGTTGTTACAGAGTGTACATTAATAATATTGAAATTAGTTTAAATCACAATCCAAGAAGTTTTTGGGGGTATATTAATGACACGAAAAAATCTTCTAATCTTCCGAAATCCATGTTTTATAAGGATGAAATAAGCAACGGGCTGAGGAAACGGCAGGTCTTTTGCTACCTACTTTTCAACAGTCTATAAATTGGATCAGAACATTAATGTGCCTCATTTTCATTATGAAAACTCGGTTAACTTGTCTTCCTTTTGTGTAACTGTAGCAGACATCATTGGCAGAATTAATGAACTTCGGTTAAAGCTCTCGTGTGGCCCTGATGGCATTCCTTCGCATTTTTTAATAAACTGTGTCTACACTCTAGCGCTCCCTCTGAACACACTTTTTTAACTTGTCACTTTCATCCGGAAAGTTTCCCTTTTTTGAAAACATAGCTACCTGAGGCCAATCCACAAGGTGGATCGATAGAAAATATTGAGAATTACCGAGCTGTATCTATGCAATCGGAGATCCCGAAATTATTGGACTACTTTTTCTCTCTATTCTTATCATGGCAATTTAAACACATTTTTGTTAACGAACAGCATGGATTTCTTCCAGGTAGATCTACTTTAACCAATTTGGCCGTCTATGAGTCATTTTTAGTAAAAACTTTGGAGAATAGACTACAAGTTAACTCTGTTTATACGGATTTCGCTAAAGCGTTTGATAGAGTTAACCATAGAATACTTTTGTCCAAACTTCAAGCTCTAGGATTTTTTGGGCCACTTTTAGAGTGGACAAAGAGTTATCTCTCAGACCGATACCATTATGTTAAGGTGGGGGTATTATTTCCAGGATTTAAGTGTGTCTTCAGGAGTTCCACAGGGCTCTCACGCGGGCCATTTCTTTTTAATTTATTTATTAATGACATTGGCAAAAATTAATCATTGTAATATCTTAATGTATGCTGACGATTTCAAACTGTTTAAAGTAATTGCAACTTGTAATGATGCCACGTTACTCCAATCCGATTTAACTCTTTATTTGCCTGGTGTATTAACCATGATCTTGACCTGAATATCAATAAATGTTTTATTATTACTTTTGCAAAAATTTCACAACCTATAATCATTTCATACGCTATTAATTCACAAACGATACAGCGAGTAAGTGAAATTCGTGACCTTGGTGTAGTTTTCGATAATTCTCTGACTTTTCGTAGACACATTGATGTAGTTGTTTCCAAGAGTTACAAGGTTCTGGGTTTTATCAATCGTTCATCTAAAACATTTTTTCATAACACGATTCGTTTATTATATTGTTCACTAGTACGATCTATTCTCGAGTACTGTTCTGTTATATGGAACCCCCACTATAACACACATATCGATTATATGGAGAAAGTTCAAAATAAATTTCTTCGTATAGTAGCATTTAAAATGGGTTTGAGCAGGGACAATTACCAATATAATGATATTTTAGTACAATTGCATTTACAATCTTTGCAAAATCGGCGTAAAATAGCTGACATTTGTTTCCTATACAAGTTGTTGTCAGGTGAACTTGACTGCCCTTGCTTACTAGACAGAATATCCTAAATACGACTATGAGATCTCGTTCTTCTGAACTCTTCAAGGTGTCATTTCATAGAACTAACTATGGATTTTCTTCAGCAATGACTAGGCTATTAGGTACAGGCAATCAGTACTCCTCACATATCGATATGTTTTACAACTCCATCAGGTTAATCAAGCGATGGTTCTACTTTAACATTTAAGGCTGTCGTTTGTTTTGTTTTTTTGAGTTTAAGTAATTATATTTTATTTTGTACTTTGTATATACTTAGATTTATACGCTTTTTGTGTGTTTTGTGTTTGTGTTTTGTGTTTTTAGATTTAGTCTTAGTTTTAATGTTATTTCTTTAAATTTTTTGTTTTGTACTTTATGTAAATGGGGCTACCCGTAGATGTGAATAAATAAAAATAAATAAATACTCAGGACCTTATTTTGTAGTGCTTGAAATATTTAATCAAGTTCATTTTTATATATTTATCTTTAGAACTATTATTTTAATTAAATCAACTACTTCTAAATATTTATCCTGGCTTCAATTACACGTGTGATTTACCAACCATTTTAAGCGGAAATCCATTTATACAGGGTGTAACTCGAGTCATTTTATGACGAAACGTTCCTATGAACATATGTCCGCAAACGCTTCGTTACCGATGTCCAAGGTACTCTTCAGATTTTTTCAGTTGTTTTCTTCTGGCTACTGAAGTATTTGAGATATTATAGCCTGCCCGATCTATTAAGTTCAATTTTGGAGCATTAATGCCTCTTCATAATGAGATCACAAAAACGGCCATGTAAATTTTAGGTAAGTTATTTTTCTGGGGTCACGTGTTCTTTCTGCCACTACAACTTTTTTTCAGTACGCCCCTGGCAATTCAGATAAATTGTAAATGGATCTCTTATCAATTTACAATATTTTTTATTTTTTGCGCTTGTTTTCTATCTGCCACTGGTTTTGTGTAAAAAAATATTAATTTCATGTGTACCATAGAAACAATCAATCCTTATGTTATTTATTATTCTAGTAGGCGACTGTCATGTTAATTGTGTAGCCCCTCACCTCACTTTGGTTGGACTGCTTTATCAACGACTAAGAGAAACAGGTAGCTTCAAACCTAGTAAACATGATTGTGGTCGCCACAATTAGAAGAAGCTGTACTTAATTTAATTGAAGAGCAGCTCGATACCAACACTAGAAAAATTACTTTACATGCTGATAATATGACGGTACTGTTATCTTGAAATAACAGCTGTTATATCCATATCATGTACAACGAGCCCAGGCTCTGTTACCTCATGATATTTCACATTCCTAAAGGCCTTGTATTTTCGTTTTCGATGCTAGATATGATTAGACAATACCCAGAATTTCTTAAACGTCTTCTATTCACAGACGAAGCAAGTTTTTCAAGGAAAGTCATTGTTAATAACCACCTCAACCACATACGGGCGGAAGAACATCCTTATGCTATCGTTGGAGCTCACCACCAGGTACGATTTTCTAAAAACGTATGGATTAGATCACCTATGATTTACATATAACTTTTCTAGAACAACTCAATCGAAGGACTATAAAAATTTAAACCCGCCAAAAAAAGTAGTGCCACACCATACAAATACCAATATTCTTTACCATAATAACAGTAATGAAAATCAATTCTTAAAAAGATATGAGAAATTAAAGAAATCAAAACATATGAATGTTTATGGATTATCATTTTATAATTTGCCACTGGAACTAAACCTAAAGACAAGAAACAGAAGTACCGAGATTTGCGCATAGGAAATGTAATTCCAAGACGCATTTAGCTAAACTTGGTTGAAGCTCTACATTTAATACTATCTTCACAAACCGTGAATATTGTTTTAAATCAAGCTGGGAACTGGGCCTCAGTAGGTGACGTTTGTCTCAGACTGAACGGGAAACATCGTGTAGGCATCCTGAGAGGAAGTGCAAACTAGACTGTAGAAAAATGAGGTAATTTAGTTTTCACGGATGGGTCCATATTGTCTTTACCACAAATCAGAGAATATATGACTTATTGACCGAACATCCGACTAGTAACCAGTGTTGGAGGTCGGTCTATTCCATAGTGGAGCGGAAAATCGTTAAGGTATCGTAAGGAATAGTTATGTTAAATGGGGTATTACTAACAGAGGCATGATAAAATATGTTGCTAGAGTGTTACAGAGTAATAAATTAAATACTCCAGTTTTAGGCTAGCCTGCAAACAGCCTAGACTCACAGCCTAGACTCAAACCCTATTAAGAGATTGGGGTACGGATATATGATAACAACTAACCTTCGCAATTTATCGACTTATTTAAATCATTATCGGGAAAATATGTCCGAAGCCTATTTGGACGAATTGAATAATTGAATAAATCATCACAGGACAAATCCTATGGCCTCTTCAAATAATATTATGTCAAAACATAATGTTACTTGAGGTTGCAAAACACATTTTACCCAATTGCATTTATTTATATACAAAAAATAATTTCATTATCAATATTATTTGGTTTGTCATTTGACCCTAAAAAATTTGTTAATTACTCAAATGTAAAACAGTGTGATAAAATTCATATAAATAGTTATTTTGGCTGATTTTATATTCAGTACAAATTCAAAAGAAAGCCATACTTAATTTACGACATCGATGTTAAATTTTTGATATAAGAAATACTACATGATGACTTACCAGGCATGCTGACGTTTTGTGTAACAGTTAGGGTGAAGCACTCCAAGGAACTGACTTATACACGGTGTTCTATAAATTGATATCCTGATCAAGATTACAGATAAAATGTTTTTACCAGAAACAAATTCTTACTTATAATATTCTTAACATGACAATTCCACAAATAAAATATATATGTAGCGATTTGTTAAGAACAGTTTTCAGTAGTAATTATATTATCTTTATGGGACTAATGTACTATATGAGGTAGGATTAAGTGCATTAAGTATATTTGACATTTGCTTGTTTAGTCTGATAACTTATAATGTAATACTATTTCAACGAAAACTTCAACATTAGTAGCGATAATAACTTTTGAAGATCATCTCATTTCAGTGACTTCCAATGATTATCGCAAATTGTACATCTCCTAGTCTCCTAGATCTGAGACTAGAAATAGTCTTAAGGACGTCAGATTTTCATTTCACAAAATGACACACCCTAGGCAAATTTCTTCTAACAATTTGTTGGTCTATCAGATGCATGAATTGTAGCACAATTTTGTGGACCGAATTCAACGATAAGGACAATATTTAATAGATGTTGCTACAAATATGTTTAGACTTTCTTAGCCTTTTCGATCAAAATTCGTTAAACTTTAGTTTAATTCAGTGCTAACCAGAAAAATAATTGGAATAAAAACATGAACATTAAAAAAATAGTTGCTTATTAAATTTAAATTAGGTCCACGAATTAAAAAGTACCTGTATATATAGTTACTGAGTTAACAACAAAAAATAAAGAGCGGTTGAAACATCGACCTAATAATTCTATGTGTAGTCCACAGACCGATAAATTCATAGGTCTATGGTGCGGTCCGCTATTATACGCCATATGTAAAAGTAGACAGACTATGTGGAAGACTAAGAGCAATTTGTGTGTTTCAACTTAGATAAGGCTGGAAGATGGCGGTCAGGTGGCTCTTTTTGTAATTATCTTGTACTCTTAATTCTTTTATCAACAAGAAATCTATAAATTACAGGCTGTGTTTTTAAGATCACACCATTTTAAAAGCTAATTTTATCTTGGTAGCACGTAATTTACCTAACACTAAATAAACTTACTTATGAAATGAAATCGAAGATTCTTTAATTTGTCATTGAGTGCAATTATAAGCGTAGCAATATGACATCAAAATTTTTTGATTTACTTGATCCTGATGACAGCTTTGCTATTGAAACGGCGTTAGATGAGAAAATGAATTTTGGTCAAAACAAATTAAGCTGAAGAGTACAGTTGGTTACCTTTTATACCTATAAAATGTTGAAAGAGCAAATAAAACCTGCTATAATAATTTTTACACATTAAAGGGGTCTCCTTAGGATATATTCTTTTGTATTTTAAAGAGCATTTATCACTTCTGTTTTATAGTATTACCTTGTAATCTAACTATTCACTATTCTTATCCTTACGTGTATCGGTGACGAAGGAATATGTATATCAAAAATGTAATCTATGAAATTTAATTTTTGGAGTTGTTCTGTACATATACATGTAATATATCTCTCTAAGGACTCTAATATATTATCCTTAACTAGACAGCATAACTAAATACTCTTCCACACAGTAGCTCAGTTTTTCGAGTACCCCAGCTATAAAATTTTATATTGTTGTGAAATCCGTGGGTTCAATTCAAAACTAAAACTAATATTCACTTTCACTTTTCTATAAACTTTTATTTACATCGAATATACAACAGCTTATTCAAATATAACAATAACAATTTTTCATATAAGCTCTTCACTCCATCAACTGAACTCGCGATCGTGGCCTGCTTCCTTTATAACACCAGCGTCGAATTCTCCAGTAAAATCAGTCATCACTCCTACAGGTGCCGAGTCTTTTCGAGAACCATTTTTTTTTCTCAAAGCGCTTGTTTTCGTACTGAAATGAAACAGGGTCGGCTTTGGGTAAATTTCGTAACAATATTATAAAATTATAAATACAACTCCGAACCTCTGATGCCACTCTGAAATAAAATCACTAGTTCTTATACCAAGGGAAAAACGTCTTCACTTTATTAATATTTGACTTAATTCGACTACCTGTTATGGCTATTTACATTAAATCGTTGCCAATTGTAGCAATGCAAATACTAAACTTCCGTGCATCAGTTTAGAAAATAAAATCTTTTGCTGAATTATATTATATTATTTTAAAGCTATTACTAGAATAAAAAAACAGCCACATTTCCACATCAGTTATAGTAACATGGCATTAGCGGCGCATATTTTTATTGTTCCTTAGCCTTCGTTTTTGGACTACTCGTTATATCACATCAGACATCCTGATTATCGGGCAGAACTTAAAAGAGAATTTTATCATTGTGCTTCCACGGGGCCGATCCTATATTGTCCGAGAAGACGACCACCAACGTTGAAAATTATAGGATTAGTGAAAAGAGCAAATTTAGGGTATTTCAATATACAAATTTTAACGGTTGTTAGGTATTATGTCACTTAAAAACCTATAGGTAAGCTTCTTTTCTTTCGGCATTTGTAGATTTATATTTTATTACTTTTTTATTGCACACTGAATATTTTGCCTGGCAGTTATTGAAATTTCCTACTAAGAAAGGACCCGAAACCCTCGATCCTTTGCACAGAGTGGCGCTTTTGTAGTTACCGACCTTTGGCGGATAGGACTGACGGATAGAAACACACCTGCATGAATAAAATTAATACCCAAAGCAATCAAAAAAGGGTACAACTTGGTTGAGATATCTGTTATCCTCGCAAAATGCTTGGTTAGTTGAGGGAATAGAATGAATATATCCATTCATAAAAAACGCATTTTAAAGAAGGATACGAACCCAACGTGGGTGCTCATCTTCTGCGGACGACGAACTTGTATACCGGCAGCCTTAGGATTCAATCTACCAGTGAAAAGAACAAATTTAAGGAAATTTCAATACCTAAATTTTAACGATTAACGTATTAACCCCGAATGCAAGCAAAAGGGTACAAATTGGTCCAGATATCTTTGGGTAGTTGAGGGAATAGAATAAATATATCCATTCATAAGAAACGCATTTTAAAGAAGGGTCGAACCCAACGTGTCTGGGATATTTTGCGGACGAAGGACATGTGTACCGGCAGCATAAGGTCTCCTGATATCTGTATGTAAATATTTCACACTAGACAACATAGCAAGAGTGCAAGAACAAATAAATGTCGCATAATGGCATTTAGGCAGAATAGAAAATCTTTTATAGGACTATTTTTCTAAACTAACACGTGGTAAATTTCATACCATTTTCAATATTACAATAAGTGAGCATTTTCTCTATTAAATTGTCATATAGTTTCAAAACTTCCCTGAAGGGTACATTAATAATATAAGTAGATTCTGCAAAGCTATAAAAAAACAAGTGGGAATTGATTCAGATGAGTAAGTAAATAATTACCGTTAAATTGTAACTTGTATTTTTTTAATACATAATTTGCGTTGTTTCATCATGTTATTTAATATTTGTTATTTGCAATGTTTAGTAGACAGAAATTTAAAATCAATAACTGAATTGAACTATCAAGTTGTAAATAATTCTCAACTATCCCAAAAATATTTTTTGAATAACGAATTCTAGTCATAGAAGTAAAACCTAAATGCGTGGGGTTTGGGCGCCTGTACACGTGACACCCTAACGTTGGTTGAGTGAGAAAGGAAATCTGGTGCACCATACCACAGATTAATCAAACCCAGAAGCGAAACTCTCCGTTGCCGCCAGGTACAAATCCATGAATTTGACGATAGGTTCAAACCACAGAATTGTGAAGTATTATAATATTATTTCGAAGTTAATAAATGTACCCTATCCTCAGAGTAAAGGCTACAAAAATAAACATATTGTTTCGAAATTTACCCAAAGCCGACCCTGTTTCATTTCAGTACGACAACAAACGCTTTGAGATAAAAAAAACGGTTCTCGAAAAGACTCGGCAGCGGAAGGAGTGATGATGATTTTTACTGGAGAATTCGACGCTGGTATTATAAAGGAAACACACCACGATAGCAGTTCAGTTATACCGCGACGACTAGCGTATATGGGATTGTTATTGTATTTGAATCAGCTGTTTGAATGTAAATAAAGTTCTAGAAAAGTGAAAGTGAATATTAGTTTTATAATTTTAAAATTAAACCCACGGACTTTATAACATTTCGTGATCTGAAGTAAAGGATTAAGTGCAGATAAAATCCTAAATTTATTTATGGAAACCCGTAGTATGACGAAACTACCAAAAGTATAGTCAAGCAGGTTACTGAGGGACTAGACGAAAAAATAGCACAGATTCTAGAAAAACATGACAAGAAGGAGAATCAACATCAAGACGAAATTCAACAAAGGTTAGTAAAATCTTTTGATGAAAAAACAACAAATCTTGTTTCCACGATGGAAGAAAAACAACAAAATTTATTGTAAGGATTGTTCTCGAAATTTGAAGAAAAACGAGAAAATGATTTTAAAATATTTGAACAAAAACAAGATCAAACTGAATTAAAGCGACAAAATGAATTTAAAATAACTGAAGAAAAAAGACAAATGCAATTTGAACAACTAATGCAAATAGTATCGCAATTTAATGAAACAGTTAATGAAAGAATGCAAATAGTTGAATCAGACATAAAAGAAATAAACGACGACATAAAGACCCTAAAAAGTAATGTGGAGACTCTTGAAATCAAAGTATATGACATCGATTCCGTCCAAACCAGTGAAATTTGAAACATGCTATCCAAAGCCAGTAAAAGCTGAAATTAGTTTTCAATTAAAGACGCAGTACACAGTGAAGTACAAGATAAAGTGGAAACAGCAATTAAAAAATTGCAACAAGATTTGCAGAGAGGGAAATACCAGTACAGCGTGAGTACCAAAGGTTCCGTTAGCAAACCACCCACATTTGATGGCAGTTCATCTCGGCCCATGTATAAACGGCAATTTGAGGCCGTGGCTACAGCTAATGGATGGGATAATAAAGAGAAAAATCTACCTCTCTGGTAATTTCGTTAAGAGGTCCGGCCCTAGAACTCCTCCAAAGCATTCCAGTCGAAGAACAAGGCAATTTCGACAAGATCATCGCCATTCTGGACAAGAGATACGACGATCAATCCTTGAGCCAGGTATACCAACTCAGTGGGAAAACGCAAAAATCCGGTGAAAGCCTTCAATAATTCGAAGCAGAGATTAGACGGTTAGTTCACTTGTCCTACCCAGACCTGCCAGAGGAAACCAAAGACCAGTTGGCCACACAGAGTTTCATAAACGGCATCAGGGATGTGGAAGTATCTAAGACTAAGTGGCGTCAAGAAAAGTAATGAAGCTCTACTTCGGGCTTTGGAAGTAGAGGCCGTGATGAACATGTCCAAGCCGAGGGTCCGAGCAGTTTCCTTCAACCAGGAAGAGTCAGAGTCACCATTTCAAGCGCTACTGGCTGGTCTGAACAAAATATTAGAACGGTCACAAAGAACTGGCACCAGAGGGGCATGTTACCGCTGCGGACGGACAGGACACTTCCAACGTGACTGCCGAGTAAGGCGACTACCGGAACGATCACCAACCAGGGGTAGCCAACAAACCGACTTTACCTACCAGGGAAATTCCAACCAGTCAGCATAAGGGGGCGAATGCTGACTCACCTTCCACCAGCCCCCAGGACTGTATCCATTCGGGGATTTTGCCGAGATAGCGGCAGCCTAGTCATCAGAGGCACCATCAATGGGCGAGCAGTTACCATCACCATCGATACCGGCGCCGCTGTGTCCATTGCCAAGTCCAGGGTTTTGAGAGCATCAGAAATTCGGCCAGTTACCAATAACGTCCAGCTCAGAACAGTCACAGGCGAGTCCATGTCAATACAGGATGAGGCAGATGTCGTGCTACAGATAGGGGACAACATGATCCGGCATAGGGTCCTGGTAGCGAATATTGAGGACGATTTTATACTGGGAATGGACTTAATTAGCCAGCATGGATTTATGTTCGACCCGAGATATGACGTTCTTCGGTTCCTAAATGAGAAATTTGTATTGTCACGGCCTGTCAACAGTTCAGTCACCTCCATAAAAATTGTGGCAAAGTCTTCAGCTAGAATTCCCGGTCGAACGGAACAGATTATTCATTGGCAGCTAGACAGCAGTCCTGGGAGCTACGTTGGAATGGTGGAGCCCGTACACTCAACTCATGACTACTTAGTTGGAAGGGCTATAGTTAAAACCGGACGAGATATACCAATCAGAGTCCTGAATTTGTCCAACAACGACATCAGAATTGTCACTAATCACGAGATAGCTTGTTTCGAGCCGGTAGAGACCATCATCAATTGCGAAGAGGAGTACCAGACGTCGGTGAAGGAGACAGGGCCCAGTAAAGAGTTCATACAACAGTTTGCTGACCATTTGACACACCTGACACCAGAGAACCAGAAAAAACCAAGCAATTTATCACAAAGCACTGGAAAATTTTTAACAGTCAAGATGGAACCACCGGTCGCACCAACACATCATCCAGCATCGAATAGATACCGGAAAGGCTCAACCCATCGGAATACCACCTAGACGACTACCATTGGGGCAACAACAGGCAGTCGAGGAAAACATCGAGTCCATGTTACAGAGTGGAGTTATTGAGCCATCCATCAGCTCATGGTCTGCTCCCGTCGTGCTATTTAAAAAGAAGGAGAAACCACCCGATTTTGTGAGGATTACAGAAAGTTGAATGACGTCACGAAGAAAGACAGCTATCCACTACCCCGAATCGATGGCACTTTGACCACACTAGCAGGCTCCCGTTGGTTCTCCACACTAGACCTAAAAAGTGGATATTGGCAGGCTGGTCTACACGCAAACGACAGAGAGAAGACAGCGTTCTCCACCAGTAAAGGGCTGTTTCAGTTCACGGTCATGCCCTTTGGGTTATGTAATGCACCCGCTACATTTGAGAGGCTAATGGAGTATGTACTGAGCGGGTTAACATGGAGGACGTGCTTAGTATACCTCGACGACATTCTAGTCATGGGCCAGACATTCGACGACCATCTGAAGAACCTGGGGCGAAGTATTCTCCAGAATTAATAACGCCAACCTGAGACTCAATCCGAAGAAGTGTTCTGTTCCTTGTTTCAAAAAGAAGTAGAGTTTTTGGGCCACGTAGTGTCCGAGTCAGGAATCCGCACCAACGAAGACAAGATAGAAGCCATCCGTGATTGGCCAGTTCCAAGAGACAAACATGAACTCCGAAGCTTCTTGGGCCTCTGTTCATACTACCGGCGTTTTGTTGAGGGATTCGCCACCATCGCCGCCCCTCTACATCGGCAGACCACTGAGAAAGAGACCTTCCATTGGAATCAGGATTGCGAAACATCATTCAGACGACTGAAGGCAGCACTATGTTCCAGCCCAATCCTAGGCTTTCCTACACAGTCCGGCAAGTTCATCTCAGACACCAACGCCAGCAACGCCGATTTGGGGGCCGTCCTATCCCAGGTGCAAGATGGTGAAGAGAGGGTGATCGAGTATTACAGCAGTGGATTCTCGAAACCGGAAAGAAATTATTGCGTCACCAGAAAAGAACTTCTTGCAATAATAAGGGCTGTAGACCATTTCCACTAATACCTCTATGGTCGTCATTTCTTAATCCGAACAGATCATGCCGCACTCAAATGGCTGCTGGACATGAAGACACCGAAAGTACAACTGGCCAGATGGATGGAGAAATTACAGCAATAGGACTTCAAGGTGAAACACCGTGGCGGCCGTTTGCACAATAATGCCGATGCCCTATCCAGAAGACCCTGTAGAGCGGAATGCGGACATTTTCTGAAGACGGAAGAGCGAGAGGGTATCTCCATCAGCAGATCCGAGTGCAGGCCAATGAAGAGTGGACAACGGAACAGTGCATCCAGGACCAAATGGCTGATCCAGACATCGAACCAATCTTGTCACTCAAAACGAGAGGGGCACCCAGGCCACGATGGGATGAGGTAGCTAGATACTCCGGCATGCTGAAATCGTTATAGGCTCAATGGGACTCTCTAAGAGTAGACAATGGAATGCTCAAGCGAGTTTGGGAAAGCGCTGATGGACGAGAAACCAAGTCCCAACTGGTAGTTCCGAAGAAAATGGTACCAGCCATCCTGACCGAAGTACATGATGGAATTACCGGAGGCCACCTGGGCATGAATAAAACCCTAGACAAAGTTCGCCAGCGGTTATACTGGGTGAATTACTTCGAAGACGTCAGAGATTGGTGCCGCAAGTGTGCCACCTGTGCCGCCAGTAAGGGCCCGAAGACCCGGACCAAGGGCAGAATGCAGCAGTACAATGTGGGCGTCCCATTTGAGAGAATTGCCATCGATGTCGCCGGTCCGTTTCCCGAGTCTGAGAGGGGGAACAAATACATTCTGGTCGCAATGGCCTGAGGCATATGCGATACCCAACCAAGAGGCAACCACGGTAGCGACGGCGCTAGTAGAACAACTATTCAGCAGGTTTGGCGTCCCCATGGAACTACATTCAGACCAGGGGCGTAACTTCTAATCGAATGTATTCCAGAAGGTCTGCACGATGTTGGGGATCAGGAAAACGAGAACAACACCCACAGTCAGACGGAATGGCGGAAAGTTTCAACAGGACCTTGGAACAACACCTATGCAAGGTCGTCAGCAATAACCAGCATGATTGGCATGAGCATATTCCCCTATTCCTGTTGGCATATCGCTCTGCCGTACATAATAGTACAGGCCTGACCCCAGCCAGGGTCCTATTCGGAATGGAGCTGCGATTACCCAGCGATTTGGCATTTGGCTTCCCCGAAGAACCTCCCCAAGACATCGACGATTATGCCGACCAGCTCCGACATAACATGCTGGCAATACACGAATTAGCCCGAACGCAGATGTTGGCCACCAGTGACCGGATGAAGACGCGATACGACCTCAAGGCCAATTCAGTCGTGTTCAAGGAGAGGGACAAAGTCTGGCTGTACAATCCCCAACGGAGCAAGGGTAAATCCCCAAAATTTACACCCGCCTGGGATGGTCCATACGAGGTGGTCAAGAGGCTGAATGACGTCGTCTACCGGATCCGTCGAAACCCCAAGGCTAAATTGAAGGTGGTTCATTTAGATCGACTCGCTCCCTACCATGGAGAGGATGTTTCTGATCGGGACGATCAGAATTAAAGGGGGGGCAGTGTTACGAAATTTACCCAAAGCCGACCCTGTTTCATCTCCGTACGACAACAAACGCTTTGAGATAAAAAAACGGTTCTCGAAAAGACTCCGCAGCGGAAGGAGTGATGATGATTTTTACTGGAGAATTCGACGCTGGTATTATAAAGGAAGCACACCACTATCGCAGTTCAGTTATACCGCGACGACTAGCGTATATGGGATTGTTATTGTATTTGAATCAGCTCTTTGAATGTAAATAAAGTTTTAGAAAAGTGAAAGTGAATATTAGTTTTATAATTTTAAAATTGAAACCACGGACTTTATAACAATATTATTCACATAGAATCTGTTAAATGCATATTATATATACATATTCAACTACATATCAATTATCAAACATATTCTAACTATGAAGTGTAATTTATCGTGTTGTTTACTTCAATACCTACCGAGATATTAACAGAAAAGTAACTAAGGAAAGGAAAAATTCGATGGTAGCTAAACTCGGTTCAGATTTCATTTACGCCCGATATGAACAAACCGCTCGGTAAGGATTTGTATTTCTATTAGCCAATCGAAGACAGTATACCGTCACAGCTAACAGCACTGCTTGTTCCATACACGTGTGTTCGTTTAAATCAGGCGCAAATTAAATCTGAATCAAATTTAGTAGTCCATGAAATTCATTGCAGAAGTGACAGTAGTTGTCAAAATAAGTTATTAGTTTTTTTTATTTGAACGTAAAATGATTGTATTGTTTTAATTAATAAAGAATAGAAATATTAATGATTGGGTATGGGAAGAGAAAAAGGACGCATCCAGAATTTGTGACCTTTTTAACATTGTTCATCCGAATACACAAATATCCCCTTCAGTAGTGACGAAAACTTTGCGAAGGTACGACACAAGTGGGGCACAGTTAGCAATTTACCAAAAAGTGGACGGTTAAAAAGTGCAAGTAATGAAGGTGTAACTCAAAATGTTGCTATATCTTTGGAAGAAAATCCTCACTTATCCACTACCGACCCCTCCAATATGCATGAAATTAGCCGTCGTTCAGTAGGAAGGATTTTAAGGCGAGAAAAATATCATCCATACAAAATTTGCCTCGTTCAAGAACTCTCCGAAGACGATTTCGACAGACGTTTGCAATTTTGTGAAACGATGATTTATATTTGTAACCGTGATAATAATTTTATAAGAAATGTGGTGTTTTCTGACGAGGCTACACATTTTGTTTAAATGGTAAGGTTAACCGGCATAACTGCCGCTACTGGTCGCAAAGTAATCCTAATTGGGTACAAGAGGCTCATACACAACAAATTGAACGTTTGGGCAGGCATTTATAACAACAGAATCGTGGGACCCTTCTTCCTACAAGAAACTTTAAAAGGAGAGGTATTTACAGCTCTTGGAGACACAAGTTATTCCGGCATTTTAGGTAAATGGACAATTACCAAATAATATCTGATTTCAGCAGGATGGAGCACCACCCCATTACGCTCGCATTGTTCGAGATCATATAGATAGAACATTTCATCAGAGATGGATTGGAAGAATGGCCTGCACGAAGTCCCGACCTTAATCCACTAGACTATTTTCTGGGAGGTTACTTAATGACTAAGGGTTATGTTGATGGACCAAATAATTTCCAAGAATTAGCGGCAAGAATAACTCAAGACATCCAGAGAATTACACCAGAAGTAATAGCTAAAGTTACTAGACAATTTAAAACCCGACTTGCTTATTGTCAAGAAGTAAACGGTGCTCAGTTTGAACATCTAGTATATTAAGTTTAGTTAAGTTAAATTTCAATGTTTTGAAAATCACTTAGATTTAGTTAATAATTATGATTATGTATTTCTATATATACAGGAATACTGGTTGATCATTTTGTAGACATCTCTTTCTCTCAGAATAACTGTGAGGAAGAATCCCTGTACAGACAACCTGTAATCCGGGCAATTTTACGAAATTGCCTTACTACACTTTGCTCTACATATACAATTTTTAAATACTTATCTGTTGCAGGAAAAAATTTGGAGGAGAGAAAACCCAATGAACAGACAAAATATGTATTTCTTTAATAGATATTAGATTTTTCCTTTCCTTAATTACTTTTCTGTTAATATCTCGGTAAGTATTGAAGTAAACAATATCAAACCCGATATTTTTGTATTCGCAATAAAATGTTTTATCAGAAACTAAAATACTATACAGGGTGTATATGTATGCAAATTTTAAAATCGACATTACTACCGGTAAAAGTTCAAAATTGTAAAAAAATTTGGAAACAAATAGGCAATCTACTGCAGTATCCACCTTCCAAATTTCGTTTTGATATCTCTTATAATTCCAGAGATATTTGCTTGGTTCCACACATTTGCACATCACTGTATATAATATAATAAATTATAATATAAGAACAATTTAGCTAATTTTAAACAGGCAGATAGACTTCTAGTGAGGATTCACCGACCTCAGAGATGTGATATTTTGAGCTCCAAATTACCTATATTATGAGGTCGCATACAAAGGCCGACCACGTTTTCGGATACAGCGACCTCAAATTATTTAGATTTTTCTGCTGAATTCTGATAATTTGAACGCAATCTGATTCAGACAAACCAGCCTCAGTTTCAAAGTTAGCGACCCAAAAAACCTTGAGTGTACTGGTTGCTAGAATATTTCTTGTGACTCTACTTTAATGAATGTTTAAATTTGTCAGATATATTTTGAATGTTTTTTAACTTACTTTACTGCGAGAGGTGCCCTCAAATTTAACATTATTCATCTGTTGATTCAAGATCAACTAATCTTTTTTCAATGTGATCTCATATATGTGAAAACTAAAATAGAAACAAATATAACTATGTTTTTCAATAAAAGCACACTAAGTAAAAACGTGAGATTTTTATTTTTGTACATTAATAATTACTAGTACTTTTGTACTAAAATTTCGTAACTTCTGTAAGAAAGTTCTAGACCACCATATGGGATGTAGCAGACCTGCTGACTAGGGTGAACCTAAAACATATTGTTTTAACAACTTTCTAGAGCTGATATAAATAGGTGTTAACCCATATCTACTTATATTGACCACTTAATGGAGAAACAAATATATATATATATATATATATATATATATATATATATAATATATATATTTGTTTTTAAGTTTTCGAGGGCACTAAATGTTTTAGGTGGTTTCCGGGGGAATTCATCCGCGTAGTTGATAACTGATCCCTGCCGGGTCGATGTAAATATGACGACGTTTCGGCAGAGTCACATTTGCCCTCTTCAGGTCGGTTCGCATAATTCTCGTAGCCTTCTGCTTTCGCTTCTAGTTACGGTAGAAGAGGGCAGATGTGACGTCGATAAACCATTCTAACTACTCAGTATATAATATATATATATAGATATATATATAGTATATATATATATATAGATGTTCTGAATATGTTTTAGGTTCACCCTAGTCAGCAGGTCTGCTAGAGGGCGATGTGATGAACTAAGCGAGGTTCCGGGTGAGATCGCGTCGGAGGGATCACTCGACAACTACGCCTCCTTCCGGTCAACACCTTAGACAATATTCAGTTCAGTTCAGTTACCTAGTGACTCTTGGGAGTAGGCAGATTGAGGCCCGAGTTCGATCTAGACTCTGAAACTCAGATTTTTCCTCCTTTTGTCTCTTGATAATGGCTCCGGCCATTTACAGTGAAACGTCGAGTATTCAGTCAGACGCGGTTTCTCACCCGGAACCTAGCTTAATCTCCATATCATAAGAGCTATATATATATAATATAGCCTCTTGTATATTACTATATATATATATTTATATAAAACACCACATAAAATACCTTTCCAACACAGCTGAACCCCAACTAACTCTTCCTTAAAGTTCTCCATACATGTGTTTCCTCCCTTTACAGACCTGAAGGGGATATTTGTGTATTCCGGTGGTACTTGGCCATCACTTGCCTGTTTCATCCAGTCCACTTTTACACAAAACCTACTTCCAATAATAATTCAGTCATATACCAGTTTGACTAATTTTTCATCAAAAATTGTTTCATTTGATGGGACAACTTTGGCTGGTAGAACATCACTTTCATGTACGGCCCTGCCAACATAAATTCTGGATCCATCGGTGTCATGTCCAGCACAGAAAGCTTTTGTAGGAAATCTAGATCCTTCTCTCACTGTTACCCAGTAGTGTTCTCCTAAATTTCATTAATAGAATATTTAATTTAATCCCAATATATTTACATGTAAAATTTACCCTGAACTTTGTTACTGAATTCAGATAAAAGTTGTCTGTTCAAGAACTTCTTACTTCTTTGTTCTTGTAAAGAAGACCTAATTTCGATTGTAGTAGATCGTCAAAAGTGGTAATTTTTTATAGGCTAGGAGTCAGCGGGTGACAGACTGAAAACGGGGTCTCATTTAGGCCTTGAAACGTTTGAAATTTTTGAAATATACACAATTTTCAGCAATTTGTAGTGTCATTTCCAAAAAACCTGAAAACTACAAATCCCAGATGTCCCAACCATTTTTCAACAAATCGTGTATTCTCATACATGAAGAAAATAGAGGCTCACCAAGCTCAGCAGCTGCTGACTTTCACCAACTACGTTACAATGGAAATGACAACTGAATCTCACCTTTGACGCTACATTCGTATGCTTAATATTACCAAAATCTAGTTAATATTTTGGTTTATTTCTAATTGTATACCATTTTTGAAGCGAAAGCTTTTTAACGGAGGCCTACACTTAACCATAAGTAGGTTAGTGAAATGCAAAAATTAGACTTTGTTCTGAGAATTCACTCCGACACTTCCTTGTTCTTGATATAGCCATGCAACTTAGTTCTCTGTGGGAGAAACAGGGGTCAGGTAATATACTAAGAGTCTCTTTTTTATAGAAAATCAATAAGGTAGTAAATTAATAAATATAACATCGAATTAATATACAATTCCAGCACAAAATTTGCTTCTTGTTCTACAAAACATACTAATTCAAAACAGAGAACTTAACAAAAACAGCTGGATGATGCTAGAGAACGCGGTAATCAGGGCACCTCCAAACGACTTCGATTTGGGATAAAGAAATCTATTGCTAGATTAACAAAAACGGGAAGCTCACTACCAAGGGAACGCCAAATTGTCACTGTCAAAATTTTTGACAAATAAGGGATTTGGCATCAAGATTTTAAAATGAACCTCGAACTACAATATACAGCGCTTGACAACGACTCCAGAATTGGAGTTGAAACAGCTCGAAACACAAAAAAACTGGTTGATCAAATCTTCCTCTAAGAATATCTGTGAGGAAGAATTTCTGTACGACCAGGCAATTATCCTGAGAATTTTTCGAAATTGAATTACTACACTTTGTTCTCCTTTTTTTTGCAAATGCTGGAAAAATCTGAGGAGAGAAAATCTTAATGAACTGGCAAAATTACGAGAGATTGGAAGTATATTTGTGGCGCTCTTTTTTTGAATCTGATTTTTATTTATTAAATGGAATTTTCATCATTGAAGTACGACCAAATAAATTTAAAGCTTCCAAGTTCCACTCTAAATGTAGCTGTATTTAATTATTATGTTAAAAATGTTCATAAAAGGCCCCCATATTATGGAAAATTGGACTTCCTTCAAACTTTTTGACATGTTGGTATGTTGTAGAAGTTGATGTTCTGATAAAAAAGTCCATGGGATCAAACAGATTCTATGAATAGTTTTCGAGATATAGGGTGATAAACATCGAAAGTGACTCATTTTTGACATAGATTTCGAACTGATATACGTGTTTTATTTCCGGTTATTTGAGAAGTCGTGATTTCAAAAATACTGAAAATGATTATTTTTGAAAGAAATCTTTTAATTACAACGTTGAAAACATAAGAATATGTTATTGCACAATTAATATATCGTTAAACTGATAATTTCATGGATGTGCTGCATAGTCTGATCCATAAATATAGCTAGAGCTGAAATATATTAACCCCTTGAGACCTGATTTTTTAAGGGAAGAAAAAAATATTTATTGATATATTTTATTCAAGAATGACCATATTATCAATATTAGTGAGTTACATAGGGTTAATTTTGTTGTTTTTTTATAAAAAAATGGTGTGCATAATTATACACAATATGTATCAATGGTAAATTTTTACAAAAAAATAATATAATCACGAAACAACCACAACCAACTATCGTCTATGATACATGGCAAATAGAGTTGCCATCTGTACTATATATATAGTCTCTAACTATATTTTACCCAATTGTACTACATTATTCAGAAAAATAAAATAGAACGAAATGTACTATATTTTCATTGCTAATAGCTAATTCAAATGTCGCGTTTTTTAATAACTGTAAGTTGGAACCCATCCACTACGCGGCGTGGAAAATTTTAGAACGAAATTATCAACAATAATCTCTTTTGTTTTACGGTTGTCACACAAATAATTCACTCTTTGAGTAGATGCATTTACAGTGAATTCACTATGCTTTGGGGTTTGCTAGTTGTCAACTTGTCATTGCATTTATACGTCAACTGCCCGTCGTTATTTGTTCCTGCTTGATTTTCGAGGTTTTGTAAGATTGATCTTAAAATAAATAATATATGAAAAAATTATGAGAAATAAATGTGTACTATTTTTTTCCTAAATTTCCCAAAAGTACCATATTTTTGTAACTTAAAAATGTATAATCTATATTTTCCTCAGGAAAAAGTGGCAACCCTAATGACAGAGTAGTTCCTCTCTTATTTAATACATATTCAAAAATTGTAGGAGCATCGAAGCATCAACCTCATTTTCAGGGTTGTATTTACTTAAACTAAAATAAAAACTATTTTTGAGACTCAATGTGCATAATTATGAACATTTACGAAAAAGCGGTCATCCGCCATTGATCAGTTAAAATTTTTGCCAAAATACTAATTTAAATCATTGTTTGGATCTTTCACCTAAACTATAATCAAAAAAATATATTTATATTTCAAAGTAACTAAGTGATTATTATAGATTTGTATTGACTTACGTCTCATTTGTGTCATCGCTATAGCAGGTAACCATTGATAGGGCTGTATTTACCCCATTTCCGCTAGGATGGCAGCACTTGTATCATTAACTGATGTAAAATATATTCATTATTATGCCCATTCAGTCCGAACGTTGTCAGATTAAACTTCTTTACAAAAATTGAGTTTGATGAAACTGTGCATAATTATGCACCAAGGGTCTCAAGGGGTTAATTTTTAATATTAATGAGTCACTCTGTGCAAACCACTAGTGCTTTGATATTTATATGAGTTAAACAAATAGAAACTAGTCTGTCTAGACTCCGCAGGATATTACTTATTGCAAAAACTGTTCCTATTAAAAAAGGTAGTTTTTATTCCACCCTGCATTTCTAAATTTAATCCGTCAACTTTGTATGTTATTACATTTTTACGTTAACTAGTATTCTTTGTTTAACGGGCAGAATATTATTGAAATTATATGTCTAGTTCTCGAGAAATGTGTCATTTCAGATTTCTTATAACAGACGTGTATTATTTCCGTTTATTGATGAAAACGTGAGTTTTACATTATTTGACAAAATGTATCTGTGATTGCAGGTTGTTTCCAAAATATGTAACATGTTTTTTTCAGAAAACGCATTTTTTTATTACAACGTTGAATAGATAAGATGTAATCGCACAATCAATATTATGTTAAAGAACAGATTTCTTGGAAGTTTTAGTATATTATATGGTGTGAGCAGTAAATATTGCTATAGTGAGCATATATATTTTTTCATTAATGAGTAGCCTGTATAAATTACTTTTTTCAAATGTGTACAGTTTTAGCAAACTTGTCGAATATAGTATGACGGGTAGTAGATTTGTTTAAATTAATATAAAAATTGCAGGACGAATGGTTTATACGGGGTTACTCATTAATAGAAAATGAATAGCACACTTTCGCAATATTTACGACTGTATAATATATGAGCACGTCCAAGAATTTATTTCTTTAACATTATATTAGTTGGGGAATTAGATCTTCTTATGTATTCAACATTATAATAAAAAACAGTTAAAAAAACGTGTTACATATATTGGAAAGATCCTTTAAAAAAAATTATTAATAGTAATGTCAAGTAATGAGCAAATCACAAAGGAGATATTTAACAATCTATATTTCGAAAACTATGCCTACAATTTTAATAACATTGTGCTCAGTCTAACTTACTGAACATTTGTAAACGTAAAATGTACTTACAACATTAACAGTTAAAAACGTGTTAGGAAATTTTAGAACAAGTAATGAGCAAGGAGATATTTAATATTCGAAACTATGCCTACAATTTTAATATTGTACAGTTTTTGAAATCAGTTTACTACTTGTATAGAGATTGGATCTATACTGTTTATAATGAGTTATTATAAATTGCAGCACGAATGATTCGTACAGGTTGACTCATTAATAGTAAAAAATAATATATGCCTTCTCTACTATATTTATGGCTCACACTGTGTATTGTATGAAGCACATCCAACAATTATCACTTTAACGGTATATTAATTGTGCAATAACATGTTCTTATGTTTTCAACGTTGTCATAAAAAATATATTTTCCAAAAGAACATGTTATGAATTTTTGAGTACCATATAATCCATCAAAATTTATGGTAATGTTTTTGTGAAATATTTATGTCTAATAATGTACAATCACGATTTCTCTAATACCTGGAAATAAAGCACGTCTATCATGAGAAATCTCTTTATATCAGAACATCAACTCCAACAATACACCAACATTTCAAAAATTATGGCGAAAATCAATTTTCCATAAGAAAGTTGCCTAGACCTCTCCATACTTCAGGTTTGGCAAGGAAGTAAATGCAGAAAATAAAGAATCTGTTGAAATAACTAAAGTCTGCCCACCCTCTGGCTCTTAGACTATTATTTATAACATATTTTTATTATTGAATAAATAAAGTTATCTTTTATGTGATATACCAGATCCAATAGCCTAATAGCCTCCAATTTGTTCAAATCAAATTTGTAAATATTGTAATATATGAGACTGGAAATAAACTCACTGAGAAATAAATCGCAACATCCAGAAGGACATGTTTAAATCTAATATTGATTTGGTAAAACACAGATGCTATAGTAACGGAATAAATAATTAAAATTTGGTACAGTTTGGTGAATGTTTTTTCATGTAATTTTTTTTAAGTAATATTGTAGTCGTTTTTGCAACTGTTTGATGGGATCCCAAATCTGTGTTTAGTAATGTTAAAATGTTTAAAATACGTGTACGCCGAATGTATCGTCAGATAAGGGAATTTGTAAGCGGTTTAATTATTGCTTTAGGGGAGGGGGTTTTTTATTTCGTGATAATGTTATGAGATGTTGTCGAGCTTAAAATAAAGTTCAAGATCCAGTTCTATGAATAAACGCCTTTAGAGATCGATTTTCGACCACTCGAAATTTGACTGTCAAGTGGTTAGGAGAACAAAGCCATCCGACCGGTATACCGTCGTATAAGGTCTTTTAGACTACAGCATTATCGACACCGTCTGGTGCTACTTCTGACCGCTGAGCATCCACTGCAACGACTACAGTACTGCAGAGAACGACAACATTGGAATGTGGAGTGGTATAACGTCGTGTTCTCTGATGAATATTGATTCTGCTTGAGTGGCGAAGATGACCGAAGAAGTGATAGACGACGTCTAGGAGAAAGACTCAACGTTAACTTGAGGTTGAGCGACTAGTACTCTGAACCGTAGGTATTATGGTATGGGGTGCTATTGAACATGGAAGTAGGTCATCTTTAGTTGTTAGAGACCATGCACGGGTAACTACACAGGAATTGGCCGTTCAGAGTTTCAATCAGTCGGTTAATAAAGACAGATATACACCCAATTATATCGATCCTTGTCAAAATCCTCAGTCGCCGCTATTTGGCAAATAGAATAAGTTTTCTGTTATTAATAGTTGCGTGGATTGTGTCCATGAATATATTTATCTCTTACTTTTTAAATAGGAAATAACTACTGTTTTGTGAAAATACAGGTAAACTTGTTCCGTATTCTATTTTGAATTATCAATTTCTAATTTCTATTGTTTGTTGAATTGTGAGTTGTTGTAAGTTAAGTTGATGCTCTCAATTTTCATTTTATTTTGTATTCATTAAAATCATGGTAATGGTAAATTCAATAATGCATCGGTTCCCAAAAGAAACTGCTGTAAATACAATAATTTTATGAAAATATGTAACTGTATTTACTAAATAATATTTATATTTTGTATTATAAAAGAAATATATTTGCAGCTATTTCAAATTTGGGTCAATCAGATTAATCGCAATAAACTGTTGAACAAAACGCAACAACAGATTAGGATGTCTTACAGAGTGTGTGATGCTCACTTTGCCTCAGAAAGCAATTTGTTTGGGCTTAACAAGAAGGAAATCGAACTTGAAATTGGGTGCCATTTCTTCATTATTTCATAACTATGGTACGTAATTTATTTAATAATGGTTTTGATGTCAGTACAGTACATTATTGTACAATTTCTTAGATGAGAAAACTAAGGAGAATGTTAACCCTGATTTGGAAAGTGAATAGGATAATATTTGCTTAGATTTATCTTTTGCAACTATATGAGGGAACTAAAAACACCACCTGCTGCTAATTTTGAACATGGGAATACATCAAGAGCAAAAACTAGAAGAAGTAAAAATATTACTACAGTTTAATTATATTTTTAATAAATAAATATATTTTTAGATATCAGGAGGCTATCTCACCTGCTAAGAACTGTTAAAGGCAAGATCATGAATGAATAAAAAATCGATTGGAATAAAGACAAACTATGTAACCTTCAATAAAAATTGTTTACCATTGTATTTCGTTTCCTTTTATAACATTTTAAACATAATAAGTAGTCATCCAGCATTTCTGATTGCATTTTGGTAAAAGTTGTAGTCAGAAATCAAGAAGACTAAGAATTTAAAAAATACAATGTATTTAATATTAATCCGTGTTTAATTTTCCCGCCTTGTATCTTTCTTCAACCACTCACTTGAGCGCTGTAATCTAGTGACGTGTTTTGCATGGAGAGTTACCTATCTATATCCGTATATAAACATCTTCTCTATGGTTCGAGACAACATGACAGTGCAACATTATCTTCAGGAAGTATAGAGCCGTATGCATTCCCTTACCTTAATCGGTCTATGCATCCCATTTCAAGAAGATAATACTCGACCTCATGTTGCTCGAGTTAGTTTAGATTTTTTGGAAAGTAAATCTGTTGCCATGGACGCCCAGATCTCCGATCTTTCGACTATAGAACATGTTTGGGATCTGATGGGTGGAAGGCTCGTAAATTGGGCCTAGCCCCCATGGACTGTAGAGGTTCTAAGACAGGTAGTTTGGGATAGTATTCCTCTAGAAGAAATAGTCCACCTTATTAAATTAATACAAAGATGTGTTGGGGAGTGTATAAATACCATTGGACAAACACATTATTAGCAAATTAAATAAACAAATCAAACTCCTTGGTATTTGTTATTCAATTTTTAATAATTTACTCCTTACTATATAGTATGTATGTTTTACCAAAACTATATTAAATTTAAACATCTCCTTCGGTATCGCGATTTTTTTTTCAATGCGTATATTTCCACAATAATATTAAGTGTTTATCTGACTTAGATAAAATGTCCAAATTCTTTTAGCAGTAAATTGATTATAAATTGTTCCAATATCAAAGCACTCTACTTAAGGTTACATCCACAACCACTAATATATAAGTTTTAATTATGTACTACATGAATAAGTGTGAAATCTATAAATTTAAAAAATTAAACAATATTATAATTTCCGTTATGGCTATTCCAAAAATAGACTTTTTGTAAAAGGAACCTATATATTATGATAAAATAATCCATTAAGAACAGTTAGTTTTAGCTTTTCACAATCACAACAATGTAGCAAAGTAGTTCAATGTGGATGTCTAAGCACAGAAAATGAAAACAGTTGTAGTTAGTGACATTAACCAATAACCGATTGGATCTTTGATAGAGATTGAAGGTATTAGCATAAAACAAATTATTTAACCCATGTATATAAGAATTGCATAAACTAGAAACAGAAGGAAAATAAAACAGTTATAGAAAGCCAATAGAATATCAGGTTGCGTAAATGACAAAAATGAGATACTATGACGAATTGAGGAAAAAATACGAAGAGAAGTGATGAAATCGCAACAACATGTAAACCAATAAACGACAGCAAATGAAAGGGATTAGAGAATGGAACAATCACACAAGTAGAGTGGCAGACGATAGGGTGGTGGGAATAGCAAGAGGCCAATCGCTAGGAGCTAGAAGAATATTGGCTAATTCCTGAACATGTGGACCTGTGATATGATATATAATTCCAACCTAATAAAGGAACAGAAAACACAAGAAGAACAAGAAGAATTAGCGTATTTCATTTTGGATGAATAAATAATGACTATTATAAAATGATTTATGTCCCAATATCCATTTTCATATAAGTAATAAGAAAACAGTAAAAACTGGTAGAAATAAATGTTATTCTTGAGCTCCGACGACTTAAATATAATGTAATGTAAATATTTATTAGTATGACTTCTGAAATATGTAAGAAAACAGAATACTGTCAAATGTCATAAAACTCTTGTCTTACATGTATTGTCATTTAGACATTATAATTTTGATTCCAATAAATGGTCAGAAAGAATCTAGTTTATGATGTTAAAATACTAAGAGAAGTATTTTATTAAGCTTTGTAGAGAAACCTATTTCATTCATTAATTTGTTGTCTGGGTATAAGGTATACCCATAAACAAATTTTACATATTTATATTATATTACAGAGAAGTGAGCAACATTTTTACTTTAAACTTTTGCGTTAATATTAATGATTAACAGTTAATACAGATAATAGTATAATTATCAGGTAAACTCAAATTTTATATATAATTTTGATGAAAAAGATCAAAGATTTGGTACCAACCGTAAGAAATTATTAACAAAAATTCTGAAGTACATTTTAAAACTAATAACATGTCAATTTTGACCTTACCTTGAGCTCCATGAAATAATCCACGGATCCACTCTAAAAATGCCATGGCAATAATGACATCCGATAAAAATGCCGGAATATCTCTCAAAGGAAACTATTAATGTTCGTTATCAGTGATTACATTATTACATCCATAAGTGTTATATTTATTTATAGGATATATCTCAATAAACTAACGTTTTTATTTAATCTGTCACTTTTCTGCCTTGTGTGAAATCACACAGATTGTACTTTTCTTTGGTTCTAGAAATTTAGCCTACATTCACTGCTTGCAGTTTATAATCTTCAAATGAATAAAAAATACCAGTAACTGTCATAAGGAAAGCACTCCTATTGATTCCTTATCTGGTTTAAATTTACGATTATAGAATAGGTGAATGCGCGAATTTACAGAACGTTTATAAAATGTTTTAACGTTCTATTATTCATTTATTATTTTTGGTGATAAGGCATTTTTCAGTTTTCTCTTTTTTTGTTTCAAAAGGTGAATCTTTATTTCCACTATCTTATAATCTTATATACAAGGTCGCTCAAAGAAAACGAGTCACCAGTAATATTTCTCAAAATACACATATAGTTCAAAAGATTTACTATGAGGTACAAACTGTCCCATACTACTAACCATTAATTAGAATAGCAGCCTCATCATCCCAGACCTATCTACTCAATTTTTTGTAATGAAACCCTAGCATAAGTGACACCTTGTTTTAAAGCGGGTATAGCAGGAATTCAGAGGTGTATCGTTTTTGATATTCTGACAACACTTAAGGAATTTGCGATTTAAAACGTAATTCCTGGATACTTTTCTGAGATCTCATGTTATTATTAATAATAAAAATATAAAAGTTCGCTTACAATTTTAAAGACTGCTATTCCGACAAGGAAAACGAAACTGACAATTAAATGTTAAATCGTTTTATTATGAATAGTTGTTTGAAATAGTCTTCATACACTGCAAGGCAGTAATATATTCGTACCTCAACTCATTGCGCACATTGGAAAAACTGTAGGGGTAAGTCGGCCACATTCTTCGTGTATAATGTCTGAGATCATTCAGTTACTATAAAGAAGGAGCCACTTTATGGGACCTCTTTTTCCAAACCATGTACCAGAAAATCGTTTATACAGAAACTTTCTAATTGGAAAGACATAATGTGGGGGCACCGTTTTGCTGAAAAACAAGTTCGTCCATCAGCCTCAAAAATTTCAGTTATCCTTGGAGTAACTAAGTGTTAAATATTTATCTTTGTTTAAAGTGTTCATCTATGAAAAAGTGTCCAACGATGTGATTAACTAGGATTCCTGTCCACTGTGGATTACTGTTACTTCAGTATCGGCAATTATGACGATTTACCTCTCTATTTAAATAAAGGAGGCTTCGTCAGAGAAGATAGTATTCTATAAAACAATGGAATTATTCTTAATGTGTTTTAGAATTCTGTGAAGACTCCTTCGTAGAAGACCTGATGTAATCAGAGTTTGTCTTAAAGAATTTTTCGGAGCCATTCTAACAAATCCTAATACTTCAACGTCATCGATTCTTCTTGACTCGGGTTCCTTGTTAACAACGGATTCCGTTTCGTTGAATTTGCTCTACAGTTCAGTAATGTGCTTATGCCTTACAAGTCTTTCTGGATATCTCTCATTGAAATTACGAGTACAATTATTACTCTGAACATAAAGAACAATAATTTCAATTTTTTCCGCTAATAGGTAAATCATTTTGTCGATTAAGAATAATAACGAAGTAAGACTTAGCTACACTGAAGCGACTATGGTAAGAAACTAACACATTTACTAGCATTTTTCTTCCTATTTAACGAAATAAGATATTAAATTTTTTGTTGCATGAGAAGTGATTCCAGCCGCGCACTTCAATAAATACACCTTGATATAGTACTCGTCAACCAGGCTACACAATGGAGACCATTGCGAATATCGATAATAAAATGATTTAAAATCCATTGTCAGTTTCATTTCCCCTGTCGTAAGTCTTTTAAAATATAAGCAGTTATCTATTTTAATAATTATTCGTCAATAACATCATAGATCAGAAAATATCCAGAAATCGCGTCTTATTTAGCAAATCCCTTAAATGTTTACGGAATCTCAGAAACGACGAACCGTTGAATTTAATTTCAAACAGGCTTTAAAACGATTTGTCACTATTGGTACGTGGAATGTCTTCGATGGCACATTACATATAATATCCAAAAAAATGTATGAATTAGATGTTGTGGTTTTAGTTCAATGCTGGTTCAATGCAAGTATGTAATTGACGAAGGACCTTTAGCGGAACAATCAATAAAACACGTGCCGTCGCGTAAATGAATCACCAAATAAAAGGTAATCACTGACCTTTTACGTCGAAGCTCTGCAGGTGGTGTTTTCTTGGTTCTTCTTTCTTCATAGGCTAGCCCCGCAGCGGCAGGAACTGTTTTTAGAGCTTCGTCTGGACAACACGTTACACAAAAATAGCGACGTAATGTTCATTGATTGAGCAAACAAAAAATGCGGGTTTAACAACAAATGATGCGCTTTTGTAAACACAAAAGAAACAAAATGAAAGCGATTTAGCGCTTGTCACGACCGTAACTAATAACTCGCGGAATCGTAACACAATAACAACAAAAAGCTTAAGCAACTTAAGACGGAATCAAAAGCGTCCGAATAGCTCAGAATACAATACAGGAATCACGAATACTGTCTATAATTTTACACGCAAAAAACACTTAAAATTAGCATTAGCGCGATGGAAGGTTTTGGAAAAGGTACAGAAGTTTAAAAATCCATGAAGTAATTCAATCAAATTTAAAACAATACACTAAACAAATTGCGGGAACGCACCAGTAGGGTTCCATTAAAAAAATTAATAGTTAGCGCTACGGTGATTTTTGGTTGAGGATTTGGCTACAATTTACAAATGAAAGTCGCGGAGCTGTTGACGGCCCGTATCAATATAAATTCCTTATTTAGAAATCGAAGATCGTCATATCTCGGGTCGAACATTGGTTAATAAGGTTCATACCCTATCCTTTATCTGCAGTACTACATCTGCCTCATCCTGTATTCACATGGACTCGCAGGTTGATGATCTCAAAACTCTGGATCTGCCAATGGACACAGCGGGACAAGGTGATGGTGATTTTATGGCCATAGATGGTACCACTGATGACTAGCTGTTGTTATCTCGGCAAAATCCCCGATGGATGTGCTGGGGGCTAGTAAAATGTCAGTCGGCAGTCGCCCGCTAATGCTGACTGGCTGATGGTTCCTGTATATGAGTTTTTTTGTTAGTTACCCCTGCTGGGTAGTTGTCCAAACAGCCTCACTGTGCAGTCGCGTTGAAAATGTCCTGTCCGTCTACAACGTAAGCAGGCACCTCTGGTGTCAGTTCTTTGTGACCATCCTGGTAGTTTGTGTATTTCGGTCAACACTGCCTGGAAAGAGGTTCCTATTGGGTGAAGGAAACTGTTCGTAACCTCGTCCAGCGCATGTTTAGGATGCCCTCTACTTCCAAAGCCCGGAGTAACGCTTTATTGCTCTTTTTAATGCATTTGATAATGTTCTATGAACATCAGCATCTTTGATACCATTTATAAAACTCTGTGTGGCCAGTGGATCTTCAGTTTTTTCTGGTAGGTCTGGTTAGGACAGGGTTACTAATCGCCTAATTTCTTCTTGGAGGTTCTCTCTATATTTTTACATTTTTCCACTTAGTTGCACCTGGTATGTTTGGCTTACGGATTGATTATTGTATCTTTTGTCTATGATTATCATGACTTTATCGAAATTATATTGATCATCTACATGAATGCCATGGAGAAATTCTAATGCTGAACCTCTTAAAGAAATTACCACTGAGATAGATTTTTCTTGGCTGTTCCATCCACTAGCTGTAGCCACCAGTTGAAATTGGCATTTGTACAACGGCTAGAATTGGGGGGGGGGGGTGATAAAGGAGCCTTTGGTACTTACAGTCTTTTGATATTTTTCTCGCTGTAAGTCCTGTTGCATTTTTCTATTTGCACTATTTGAATATCACTTCATTACCTTGCATTACTAATTGCATTATTTATTCTACTTGTTCCTTTTACATTTTTGAATCATTCCTCTTTAATTCAGTTCTTATTTTTATTCAAATTTCAAAAATAACCCTTTAATTCAATTCTGTTATTCACTTTTCATTGTAGACAAGATTTTCTAATTCAATTTTAAGTTTTTAATCAAAAGATTTCACTAAGCTTTGTTGGAGTTCTTCCTGATTTTGTTTCTCCTTATTATCACGTTTTTTCAGGATCTGAGTTATTTTTTCTTCTAGTTTATCAATCTCCTGGCATATTTCGAGTTGTAGTCATAATCAATTTAAGATGTTAACTTCACTTAAACTTACACTTCTGTCACCAATTGCATGACATGCTCTGGGTTCAAAAATTCACTGATATTCACTTTAACTTTCAAAGTTTTAGCTTTTGTCAAAATAAATACATAAACTCTCTTAAAAACAAAATTACTAATACTATTATCTGGTATCGTACACGTTGCATAAAAACAAAACTGCTCTCATGCAATCGTTGCCAACTTATATATAAAATTCAATCATCCCAAGAATTCTCGCCCCATATCGGGAGCCAGTCTGGTTGATATTCGAAATTGGTACCAGCGTTTTTTACAGTCATCGAAACTTCGGGAACATTGTTGATAGTTTTTATATTAAGTCGTTTTTATTTCGTTTTCTTAAAGTTTTAATCGAAACGAATAATTTAGAAGGTTTCGTAATTATTTTAGGCGGCGTATAATGAATTTTATAGCACTACCTATGAACTATCAAAACACCGTCAAAACAAATATGTTGTTCAACTATATCCTAAATTATTCAACAATTTTATTGATAAAAATCAATAACTGCACCACAGCGCCACTCATTGTGTTCAGGTCTTTGATTTATTTATTTAGTTACGTTATTGATACAAAACTATCAAATATTGTGAATATTAATTACTTGCTTTAATAAATACATAATCTAACTACAGCGCGATCTACCGGATACTAGCATAACCATGAACTATTTTCTCGCCAAAGCACATTTATTTTTATCGTAATCGGCCAACTTGCTCACAAGTTACTTTGTCACCAGTAGACGCACCAACGACTTTATACAAAAAGATCAACAACTCGACCAATACGCCTCATATCGGCTCCTAATTTTGTGATTTTCTGTTTACAAAACCAACAAATGTGATTATCTATCAATCATTTTACAAATACAGAATTTGTTAATAAAGTTATTTCAGTCACAACACATTTAGTTTATTTTATACAATAATTAAATAAAAATTAAAATATTATATAGAAAATTATTTATTTCTTCTGAACTAAAATTTCGTAATCGCTGTAACAATGTTCTTCTCCATTGAATGGGATATAACAGACGCCATGAGTTGGATGAACCTGTAATTTATTGTTTTTACAAAGTAATAGAGTCTATCAATAAAAAAATTAAAAAGGATACTATTTTATGGTAACATTTAGGTGAAGTAAATTTAAAGATTTTGTGGGTTTTAACTTTTACGATTATTCATTTTCACTTTCAACGTAATCCTACAGCTATTCACTTCTTTAGCTATCAATTCATTACACATCGCAAAACTACTACTCAACATGTACAACCATCGCCTTAAAACAGCAAGTGTAGAAAATACCCGAATGCCATGTATTTTCCGATTTGTCAGAGTATTTTCAGGAACCTTATCGAGGCCGCTTTTTACATCTATAAAAATTTCGGGATAGCCATTTTGAAAAATAGACATCTATTAGAAGGAATGTTATTAAGGCTGTCCCGAGTTTAAATAAAGGTGCTCGTTCATGTGCCCAAGAGGAAAGAGTTCAATTGAGCCCTTGTGATAATATTTTTTTAATATACTTATTTTATTATAAATGTGCTTAATGTTCGACCTTAATTCTATCAAATTTATAATAAACTCCTCTCGTTTTTTCTCATTTATGAGACTAATTGTGTTTAAAAATATGTGAATTCTAATTTCGTTTGACAAAGACCTACTTTGATGGAGTCAAGGGCAACCAAAGTGATATTTCTTAAATTTAAATATTCGTGCTTTCAAGAAAGCAAATTATAACAAGTTGTATATCAATAAAATCAAAATAAAATGTACTATATTTGTGTGGAAAAATTAATCTGAAGTCCATAAGGTCATTCTATAAACAGTGAATTATCTGACCGGGAACAGGTATGTTGCAAATTGGACCCGCATAATAAGGGTTCCCTACCAAATTGATGCTGTAGATGAATCAAGTATATATTATTCCAGTTTCAGGCAAGCAAGATGAGTGCAATTTCTTACATTTACCTTAATATCTTTAAGTACGTGGTGATTTTATAAATGTATACATTTTTATTTCTCATAAAGATACTAGCTACAGCTTGATATAAAAATATTTATGTAATTCAATTTTTTTACCAATAAACTTCAGTGAAGCTCTATTTAATCTATTGTCTGAATTTTAGGCAGATTGCAAGATAAGAGTGGGTCAAGTTTTATCATAAATTATTAAATATTTAAAAAAATTATGTTAAAAATACAATTAAAATATATTTTCAATTTTAGATCGTGTACTTTCAGAGATAAACAGTGGAATAATCGATGCTTAATATTTTGTTATATCTTTGAAACATGATTTTAAAAATACGATATATTTCTATGATGACCTTTTATTGATATGAGATCATGCTGATTTTTTATTAATATTATTTATCCTATAATTTGCATATTTAATTGTGGTCATCTATTATTTTAAGTTAAAGTACTTCTAATTATTTTCAAAATTAGGCAGTACGCTTTCAAATAAAGTGATTTCATAGTTTATAATGTCTTGTATTATATTCGTGTGTCAGATTTTACGTTCAGTAATAATCTGTTCTGATTTCTATAATTGCACAAACGATTAAGATTATATAAACGAAAAGATTGGCAGTGATTATGTGTTAGAAATAGTGATAATGCATAAGTTAATATACAATAATCTATATAATTAAAATTATGGATTAATTTAAAATGAAATTTCAATATAAAAATTATCATTTTCACAAATATCGATATTCAGTTAACGTGTAGCTTTATGATAGATCGAATGGAATTAAGTCGTACTTAATGATTGTTTAGTTATATAGTGCTATGATGCTTAAATAAGTCAATTATAATTTAAATTAAATTACATGTATATTTCCTGTATTCAAGATGACCCCTTTGTATTTTAGATATTCGATTAAGATGATGAATTTGATTTTTTTCTTTTAATATTTAATTTATATAATATACTTTGTATACTGATGCTTCATGATGCGTATTCTTATAATTTTGTTATTAAAGTATATGTTTTTGTTAATATATTTAATTTTATTTCATATTAATTTTTTAACGGTTCAACTTGTAGGTCTTATAGTTTAAGATAAAGGGTGTAAATTGTATATTTTTGAACATTATTTTAAAACATTTTAGGAAATTTACCGATATCGTCATTCGATGAAGATCAATCGCTGTAATAGTGACTGAATTTTCGAATGGCAAATAGTATTCGAGGTGGCAGAAAACGTAGTACAACGGTTCCGTGCTTAAGATTAGTCAGCTAGTGTGATTATTTCGTTGTTATCGATGTAAACAGTATTAGAATCGCTGTTGGATATTTTATGAAGTGTAAATAAGGTTAGAATAGTGAAGTTTTATTAATTCCACTTTGTAACATATAAAGTCATTATTTGTGTTCCTCAAAATGATCTTTACACAACATTAATTGCTAATTTTCACTTAATGCTATATTTTCCTTTTTCTTGTAACTTCGGGCAACGTTGTACTAACCTGTTTTTTTCAACCTTTTAGGCTTTCGAAGATAACGGAGAGAACCGTCTGTGACAATATGTGCTCCTGATCGAGTCACCCAACTATATACTGATACGAAATATCAACCTTTTCCGTCCAGTAGTTTACGAAAAACTTGTTGTGATGTAAAAGAGGTAGAAATCCGAAGTGATATTATAAGGATATCCGTATATTGTATATACGGAGCCCTAAACTACACTACTTTTCGAGAACCAACAGTAATTCGAACAATTAACAACTATCAGAGTTAGAGTCAACTGAAAAGAGGAATGTTTCCTTGAGTCCCTCCTACAACTTAATGAGAAAATAAGATTACCTTCCCTACACAATTTGATCCAGGTGACAGACTCTTCCTACATATAGGGTTTCTCTGTATGAAGTCTGTCCCCCCTTTACGGATTTTGGTGGTACTTGGCCAGCACTTGCACGAACCCATTCTAGTCCAGTTCCACATAAGATCTAGAAACAGATAAGGGCGACAATATTTTTGTCAGTTAAACTTATAATAAACTGGGAAAATATACACAGTAGAGTGAATGGTTGGTGGTTACAATAATAGCATAGGTACATCGTTGTGTTTATCAAAAAAATTACTGTTGAGTTATCAACAAAATTTAAAGATGTTTCCTAATTGATTCTGATGTGACCCTGCCTTTGCATGTTATTACAAGGAAATACACTTGACTTTTGCAAAACCTTCAAAGTAATGGTCAAGGTAAAATCCAAGTCACTGTCGAATATCTAGGTGAGAATTCTAAACTTATGAATTTAAGTTTTAATAATTAATACTGATGTGTATACTGTGTGGAACAGCCAAATGGAATAAATTCGATATCGAATAAAGTACGGCTTGTTGGGAAAAACTCGTGGACACTTCGATTTGTATTTTTGAATGGGTATTTTTTTAACAAAATAATTATATATATTATATATATATATATATATATATATATATATGTATGTGAGAGTGGTCAATACCAACTTTGTTATTTTAAAAGCCCCTGCATATTATTTATTTTTTGGATTCACTAGAAAATTCTAGACATAATTCATGTACAATGTCCTACACCTATCTTCAACAGTTTCGGAAATAATAAGTGTTTTCAGATTTATTACAAAAATTCAAGTTAAGAAAAGAAAATTATTTTATTTCACAAATTCGCTACATTACACTAAAAACCTAATAAGTAATACTGAGTATTTCTAAATAATATATAAAAAAAACAAACGCCATTAATGTCAATGTGGGAAATGTTCAAATTGCTCGCCGCGAACGTCTTAGCAACATTATAATCTGGAAATATCTTCTAATCGCAGGCCTGATTTCTTCATTTTAGGTCATATAAGTTGAGAGGTTTAGTTTTGTATACAGTACGTTTGACATATCCCCACAAAAAGTAGTCTAATGGCATCAAATCAAGAGATCGTGCTGGCCATTCTATCGATCCGCGCCTCTCAATCAACGGATTTGGAAACTTTGGTTTAGGTACTGTCATTGATTTCGTAATGGGGCCGTGCTCCATCTTGCTGAAACAATATTGTTTTGGCAGGAACTTGAGGGTTTACTGGATCAGAATATAGGTTTGCCAAAGTTGACAGGACATTATTTTGGAGCACTCCATTTAAGTTAAGTTGAAAAAGGGACCTACGATATGATTTCAAAAAATTCCTGCCTAAACAATAACTTTTTCAGCATATTGCGTATCTAGTGAGGATTCTTGTTAGACCAATAGCGGCAATTTTGACGATTAACATAACCGTGAAGTGTAAATGTGCTCTCATCAGAAAACAAAAGATCTTCTAATTGGATCACATTGTTATCTAACTTTACCATCATTTGTTCACAGAAAAGGTTCTCCTATCAAAATCGTCTTCAATGAGCTCCTGAGATGTCATAATCTTACAGGGATGCATTTTTTTACATTGAGGTGTGGCTAATTTTGTGGATTTTCTTGAAACTTAAGCATAATATCTAATTTCGTATTATCACTTACAGCATTGGCAGCTACTTTTTTTATCTGTCTTACATGACTAAGCTCGCCAAACTGGTTTTTTATTTTGCTAATAGTTCCTTGGATGTAGGCGGTGGAAAATTTTCGTGAAATAAGCCAGAACTTCCATTTGTGTCCGTGTGTTATCTCCATAACCAATCAGTTGTGGAATGGTTATTGTGTGCATTTCTGTTAAATGAACCATTTTTCTGATGTCATTACGTACAGTTAACGAAATTCAAACGACAATAGTATGAACACTGATCACCACTTTCATGCAGACAGACAACATGCTAAGGCTATGACGTGAAGAAAATAAACAAATCAGTAAATAGGAACGCAGGAATGGTTTTTGCTTACTGTCTCAATATCAAGAGCTAAATGGGTATTAAGTATTGAGTGTAATTTAGCGTATTTGTGAAATATAATAATTTTCTTTTTTTTAATGTTTTTTAAAGTTTTGAAAAAAATCGGAAACCACTTAATGTGTCCGAAACAGTTGAAGATAGGTGTAGGACATTTTACATAAATTATCTCTAGAATATTCTGGAGAATCTAAAAAATATATAATATACAGGGTCTTGCATTTAAAATAAGAAAATTGGTATAGTGCCATTGTCATACTATATATTTTTTTATAAAAAATGCGCGATTAAAATACAAATCGAAGTGTCCAAGCGTTTTTCCCAACAAATCCTTCTTTATTCTTTGTCAATTTTTGTCTGCATAAGTGAGTATACGTGTGAATGAATATGTGTTGGCAGTTGGGTATGTGTACAACGCATAATTTGGCGTGATTCTTGGGTGTAGCTGTCCGCTGATCCCTTACGGAATCACCGGTAATGTGACATGGGTCGCCTTATCCGATTTCTTTACATTGTTCTCGTATCCTTCTACTCACGTTTCTAATTACTGTAGTTTGCTATATAACGAAAAATTAAATCATTTTGTTAGGCAAAAGGAAAAACTACTAAGACGAAAAACATGTAGACCATTGCTGAATCAAAACACATAAATAAACGAAACGGTTGGCGAGCTATTTTTGTCAAAAGTTGAGAATCTGGAAAGATTTGTGAGCACTTAACAGAGGAATAGCACAACTCTTAAATTTGTTTAATAACCGAAAACCAGCACCTAAAGAAAATTTAATCTGATATTTGATAATCCCAAATTATCTATATTGTATATTTATTTTTTATTAATTGCTTCTAGTATTTTATCGGTAACATAACACAATAGTTAAAGTAAAATTAAGTTGTCAACAAACTTCTGTATTTAGTTACATACATCATAAGACCATTTGTAATGCTCTAGCCCATCGTAGGATACACAACCACCACCTCTACTGGTATTATTTTAACTGGTAGTACATCACTCTCATGTGAGGCCTTTCCAATATAAATTGCAGCACCATCGATATCAGATCCAGCATGGAATGCGTCGGTGGGAAACTCAGATCCTTCTTCATAAGGTACCCAATAGTGTCCTAAAATATACATACATATATATAGTTTAAGGGCTACTTTTTACAATAACAGTAGCATTTTTCTTTATCTCAGTGAAATAGATAGGACATACACTATAAAAATAACAGCAAATGTCGCTTAGCGAAATTTCTCAACACATTTTTCCTCTGGTACCCATAAGAACATCATCCCAACTAGTATACGAAAATATGTGACAAATTCTTCTTTCTAAAAAGTTAAATATAAACGATTTTACGGAATAAAAACTAAACCATAGAACGCCATGAATTTCACGGTCTGGTTCTATCAATAACGACGAAGCAGTAACAAAAATTTGAACAGCGGGCCTGAACATCCACTACTACTTTTTCAAAAGTTTGAAATTAAATTTATCTTATCAACATTTCAGTCAATTTCGTTTTTTTAACGGTTATGTATATCTGAATGAATCACTATTATGTTAAGGCATTTGTCTCAGCCTATTTTTTCCGAAAATACTTTACCCTTTTACTTTTGACATTTGGTATAGGTATGCAGTTGGTGACATAACAGGAGGTTATAAAGTAAATAAACGGACTCTGGGATATACTTTAGTGGAGATTTGTTATGAAAATCGTCCATTAGTCCTCCTAAACGAAGCTATAAGTTGAATGAAAAAAAACTTGGGTAACTTGGCAGTTAAAAAAATACATTCAATCAGGTCAAGTATTTCATAAAATGAAGAAGTGTATTCTGAGAAATATGAAGCGTTGCTTTTCTTTAATATGCAAGTTGAAATATATAAATAATATATGCAAAAATTACCCTTGTCCGAGATCTACTAAACTAAAAAAAACTCGGGCAATTAAGACCTCACTCAAAGTTTACAGGAAAACCTAAACAAAAGTCTTAATAATGCTTAGAATTTAATCAAATTTGAAATTCCACCCATACGGATGAACAGTCTATTAAAAAAAATTATTCAAATCAAAAGAAGAATATACAGGTAACATAAATACAAAGAATACCCTCTGATTTTTTTAATATCTCAATTTTTTCCTACTTTTTATTGTGTAAAAAGGTAAATGATTTCTATAAATTTGCTGTTAGAATTATGTTAAGAAATCGCCCGTAAGCTATTACTGAAGTGACGGAATCAGCGGTTTTCTGTTGACTTTCATGTCCCAAAATGCCCTTAATTTGTATACAAAGGTGGTATAATTTTTCCGTTTAACTTAAATTTATCCGTTTTATCCACTTATATATATATATTTGATCAAGCATATTACTGCTAAGAATGCTGAACTTAATGAGTAAAAAATGAACATAAATATAACTAACAAATAAGAATGCCAGTTGCTTTTGTTTACCTTGATTGTGAATAATGTAGAACATTTATATATTTTGGATACAAACAGGCTATTAGAAAAATCGGCAGATATACAAATCGTTTAAAAGTCCAAAAAAAGACCCGTATAAGTGGGGATTGTAAAAAAATACATTTAAACAAACAACAATGACAACAAAAAACAATGATATTGTATTGTTTTTGTTTATTACTTGGAATACTCGAACGATATTACAATTTAAAAAATAACATGAAGTTTATGTTCCGCGAATTTTAACACCCAAAAGTAAATATAGATAACGATATAATCTTCAGTTTTCGCAGGATTTATGTTTACTTTATATTAAAAAGACGTTAGATTTGTTGCTAGGTATCTATTGTGTAGCAAATCGGTTTTTAGGAATAACTAATACGGTGTTTAACAAAATAACTAACAATAGGCACAGTAGCTTGAATTGTATTACAAAAAGTAGAGAGGTAAATCTTAACGACAAAAATATATCGAAATTTGTGACAAACTTACTTGGTTCTCTGAGAAATTTCTGCGAATCCACTTAATAAATTCCATACTAAAACTGATATCCGATGAATGGCAGAATATTTGCCAATAAAAAATATAAAAATTCGTTATCAGTTATTATATCATATATTATGTGCAATGTGCATATATATACAGGGTATCTCAAACAAAGTGGAATCACAAAAGTTCGCTGAAACTAATAACACAGATTTTTAATTTCGGCCTTCAATATGAAATAATAACAACTTATTTATAAGAAAACGGCGCACGACAAGAATTGGATATATGCTCCTACAGAAAATTCTGTAATACAGCCGAAACAGGTATTTTGTCAAGAACTATTTTATATAATACTAGCCGTTGCCCGCGGTTTCACCAGCGTACGCAATGTTCAAGTAAAAAAAATAACGTATGAAACATATGGGTTATCATATATAAAAAAATTTCTAACTTGTTTGAACCACCCTACTTAACCATAAATCCACCAAACCCGAATATATTTCACCCAAACTGCAAGTACTTATGAGCCACCCAATATAAAAATTTTATTATTCGACATTTTTTTGAATCACCTTGAATAATTGTAACTCTACTTCACCCTATATTGCAACCATCCTGTATGCTGTTGTTTATTTGTCACCCAAGATAACTTTTTGAACACCTGACTATAGCTCTTCTCTACCCTATAGTTCATCTATGCAACTGCTTATTGTCTACGCTGTATACAATTATTTCTGATATTTTTTGAACCACCGTTTAAAGTAAAATTTCTCTTTACTCTATAATTTAATCAACCTTTATATGCAGCTTTTCCTAATATTGTGTTAAACACACCCTAAAGCTGATGTGGAACCTTTCGTGAGTCACAAATATAAAAACACAGTTTTGCACCCTAACAGCAAACTTTTATTTAAACCCTCACCCAAACTGCAACTGCTTATTAGCCACCCTATATAAAAATTTTATTTAAACAATTTGTTACCGCTTTGTATAACCAATTCTACTTCCATCTACATTAAAACCATCCTGTATACACCGCTGCCAATTTGTCAAACATTACAACTTTTTTTGAACCACCCTGTATAACCATAATTTTACTCTACAAAATATTTTAACCACCCTGTATATGTATCTGCTTAGGTGTAACAAAATATAAAAATTTTAAATACTTCTAATCACACTTTATGAACTATAATTTTACTTCGATCCATTTTTCAGATATTGAATATATGCAACAGCTCATGTTGTATCCTACCTGTTCTAAATCTACTCCACCCGCTGTTTCAACCACCTTGTATTTGCAACTACTTATCGGCCACCCAGTATAACATTTTTTCTACCACCCTGTATAACTATAAATCCATCAATGCCAAATAAATTTCACCAAAACCGCAACTGCTTAAGGGTATCGAAAATAACAATTTTGATCAACATGTTTTGAAGCACCTTGTATGTATTACAACTACCCTATATACGCTACTGCTTAATGGTCAACATTTTTTAAATAAATTATCATAACACTTCTTCACCCTATATTTCCACTATCATATCTTCGCAACTTATTATGAACTAGGCTATTTCACATTTTTCCTATATATTTTTTTCAAAATATATTAAAGTATAATTTCTCTCCACACTTCATTAACCACCCTTCATTTACAACTTTTCTAACCTTGTTTGAATGACACTGTATAACTATAACTTTACTGCGCACCATACTTCAGGTACTCTATATATGCAAGTACTATATAACAAAATTTTTTGGCATGTTTTACCCACCCTGTATATATTCCACCATCCAGTTAATGGAACAGCTTAACATATTTTTAAATCCACTTGTATAGCTGTAATTATACTAGATATATTTCAACATACTTATATATGTAACTACTTTGATATATAAAACAAGAGTTTTTAACCACAACATAAACTATAATTCCACTCCATCTTATATTTCAAACACCCTGTATAAACAACTGCTTCTAATATTTCTTCACCATTTCATAACTATAGTATCTTATGAACATAATTCAAAGATCCTCAGTGCTTACCTAACACATTTTTAAGTTTTTTTATCACCCTTGTCCTCACCACATCGTATATATCCAGCTGCTTATAGGACACCAAATATAACTTTTTTTAGATTTTAAATCCATGTAATTCTACTCCGCTCTGAGTTTCCTATCTACAAAACACCCTGTGAAATTACGCTTGATATATGTTGATTTTTCTTAAATCGACACATGTTACTTTTGCACATTCCGAATTTTGAATAAAAGCAAAGTTGATGCCAGTATCTAATATTTGGTGCGTGCGGTGGAACCAATTGAGTAATTGAATTACACAACATGGTAGAAGTTTTTCGCTATATCTACCGTTTCAGTCCGTTCAGAGAGATAAAGTGTCTATCAGATATTAAGTCAAACTATAGGCTTCGTAACAAAAAGATTCAGCAAAAGTAGTTAAGTAGTTCTTACGTGATGCCCGAACAAACAAACAAACAAACAAACAGACAAACTTACAATTTTATAATAGTATAGATACAAAATTGAATTAAAATCAATAAATTACCACAGCAGGAAGCTTGAATGCAAGAGTAGGGCAAAAAACAATACAAGAGAACATAAGTTATATTGGCAGATGAAGTTCTGAATAGATTCAAAATCTAGATGGACCGGTATCGGTGTTTCGTTTCATATCAGCTATAAAAGCTATTTTGTCATTAAGTGGTGTTATTGACTGTAATGAGTTCTATTGGTTGGTGCAGAATTTTAAAAACATCAAGTAGCATCAAAAATGAACCATCTGCTGTCATTAGTCGGCGAACTTCCGGCCACATTATTATATTACTGCTCAAAGACAACATACAAACAGGTGGATTAAGTTAATTGAATTGGCAAGAGTAGTATATTTTTTATTAAAAGTGTATAAATTTGAGTTATTATTCGGCATTGGCCTGCAAGAAGTTGTAGGCATAAGATTTAAAGTGAAAAATTGCGCAATTCACATTCAAATAATTATATGTAGTGATTACTTTTGTCATCTTTAATATATATTTTAATCAATGCTGACGATCTTAGTGTATTTTATGAATAGTATGTATTAAAATATTCTTGTAGACGCATTTAATTCTATATCAAAAAGTGTTGTATATGCATATACAAAGTGTAATAAAATAAGTGCGAAAGATGTGCTTCCTCGTGCCATTTTATGACGAAAAGTTCCGATGAAATATGTCCGCAATCGATGTACAAGGTGTTGAAATCTTCAGATTATTTCAGTTTTTTTTTCAGACCACTAAAGTTTTCGAGATATTTAGTTCAATTTTGGAGCATTAATGCCTGTATGTGAAGTCCTCATATTCATATCACAGAAACGGTAATCAAAATCTATAGGGTGGTACATTTTCTGGGTCCCCTGTTCTTTCTACCATCAACCACAACTTTTATTCAGTACGCCCCTAGCAATTTGCTATTTATGTATTTCTTGAGTTTTTTTCCATATCTGCTACTAGTTTTGTGTAAAATAATGATCAATTTCATGTGAATCGTAAAACATGAACTTGATATTTTTTTCATCTGTTTCCTATGTGTAAGTTTAGCCCTCCGTTAAGAAGCTAACACTTCAAAAATTTGAAATACATAAACTGCAATTATTGCAGAATGAGGCAAATAATTTTTAAATGTAACATATATCAAATATGACGTGTATGTTAGCGGTAATAAATTTTTAATAATAGAATATGATTTCACTCATTATATGAAACATTAAAAATTCCCATCCGATCTTTATAATGAATTACTGTATACTACAAGGTAATTTCGTGGATATAAAACGGAAATAGAAATAATTTAATATGTATATTTAAAACTTGTAAGGGTACACAACACTTTTTTTACAAATTTACGTAAAATAATTTACCACAAGAAAGAGAATTCTTTGATAACTATGGAGTGTTTAAGAATTCTTTGTTTTAATATGTAAGGAACTATTTTTAATTTAGTTGCGTTCATATATACGTTATGTAAAATACAATAAAGCATTATTTATTTTCTAACGATCAAAAAATGTTTTTGTAACAAACAACTGAGTCAACTATACCCCATGAAATCAAATTGGCCTTACAAATAAAATTTTATCAAAATTATAACTGTTGGCAGCATTTGAATATAAATAGTAACATTTAGTTTGTTTATTGTTTCAGTTTAACTAGTATGTGATATACTTCAGCTTTGAACTTTTATTGTCACTAACAACAATTAGCAAATGACAGGCAAATACATACAAGCATTCATATATCAATGTGGTGAATAAAACACAATATAGCTTTTATTTTATAACAAAACAACATTGTATATTATATGTAATATTTAATAGTCATATTTTTGGGTTAAAATTTCATATTCCCTGTAAGAAACTTCTTGACCTCCGAATGGGATGTAGCAGAGTCTGTGACTTGGCAGAACCTGAAACATGATTTTCACAAATTACAAGATATAAGTTGAAATGGTGGTAGTTTGTAGAAATTGTCACTGCATAAGAAGTTAGTCTTCGTTGCAATTTAAAAATAAAGTGTAGGTACATCAGTTCATTAGGAAAACGATATGATGGTGACAATTATGTAAAGAATAATTCGGGATGTAATTACTTTAATAATAAGATTTAGTATTATTGACATAGGAAGAAGCAAAAATGGAAGAATTTTAAATTTTCACGAAAGAGGCTGTGAAAAACCGTGTTAGAATTTTTTTAAAAATGGGCGTATATGCCATGTACTGATTTTTTCTTGCGCAGAGCGACGGATATTTGACGAAGCTATCATACTACACAGCAATTGCGATTGATACTCAACAGGGATAAGATAGAAGAGGGGTAACTCGGCAAAAGTAATTTTGAATATGTAGAAAGCGTGTCTTAAACAAAGGCGATCCTGAAAGTGTCATAAGTCGATGACATAATAGTAGGTAATAGAAAAAAATTACAGAAAATTAAGTGTACCAATTAGGGGAAAGCACAAGAAAGTTTTTGGAAAGGCATAGAGAGCAAAGTTTGAAAAGCAGGTCATGTTTAACCTTTGTCAGCAGTTGCAGAGCCATTGAAATTTGCCAAAAATGTACAGGTGAGCTATGTGCTTTTACTGAGTACTTCAGACTACTTTCAGCACAAGAATATTGTTTTTAACAGATAACCAATTACAATTTATTTGTTGATGTTCAGTACCGGATGAAGTAATGCGAATTAAAAATGAATAAAAATTGCAAAAATTTTAACTAATTTTATGAACTCAATTACCACAATGTTATTTATTAAAATGTTCGACAGATACCTGTTAAAAAATTTAGTCAAAGGGTGGACCGAAGAATAAGTGCTTATATAAAAAAACACTGATTTTATTAAGCAAGTCGAGTAAAGTGGTTGACTGAGGTTCACTAAACACTCAATTGCATTCAGTGATACAACATAGTAGCATTGAAAACAGCAATATTATTTAATACTTCTTCAAACACGAAAAAATGGGCAAACATAATTGCAAAATATAAAAATAAAGATCATTTAATTTATCCAAATGACTTTGATTATCCGTTTATCTGAAAAACATATTTTCTGTATTTCGGATTAATTTGATAGCTCTGTAAATAGTAACAGTGCGATTTCCAAGTCCTCAAGACCTCCATATTGGCTAGTAACGGAAACTGACTGTATTTTTTGCCAATTGACTTCACTATCAATTGGTTTTGTTAGCTGTTTGGAAAGTGGAAAAGCGAGTCTACCAAGAGTTTTTGAGCAGGATAGGAATCTCTAACAAAAACTTTAGTGCCAGCCATTTAACGAGGCATGAAAAAGCAAATATGTCATTACTTTACATCTCTTAGCACCATGGAAAGTTCTTATATATTCTAAGCTCCCCTTGCATACAAGCGACTATTCATGTTGTCTCATCTACCAGGCAGAAGTCAACACTCAATTGTTTAACTTTCTGTGAGCCCAAATCCCGGTAACCAATCAGAAATTTTGGTGCATATTCCAGCACTTGGCAAAAAGAAAATGTGTAGAATTAAAATTTACCTTTCCAATACAGTTTGATCCCATGTGACTGACTCTTCCTATGTATAAGGTTTCTCCACTTGCTGTATATCCACCATTTACCGATTTTGGTGGTACCTGACCATCACATGCACGAACCCATACTAGCCCGGGTCCACACAAAATCTACAAAGAAATATAATCAGATCACCTTTTTATAGCTGTGGCTTATTGCTACGGAAGAGCAAAAATGTATTTAATTATAATTTGTATTTCGTAAATACCTCGTAATTTTTCTTTTGGTGCTCTCGTTCCTCGTAGGAAACGTAACAAATTCCTCTACTTGGCACCAGTTTGCCTGGCAGTACATCACTTTCATGTGAGGACTTTCCAATATAGACAACGGCGCCATCTATATCATGTCCAGCAGGGCAGGCGTCCGGAGGAATACGCGACCCTTCATGTATGGGTACCCAGTAGTGCCCTAAAGTATATAGATCGATATTTTAATACGTGAAAGGAAACTATTGTACCCTTTCTGGAGCATAATGCATACACATTGGTGTCTGAGATTTGGTATGATTAAATTTTATATAGCAAGTACTGCAGAATGCTAAAATTTATCTATAATCCGGGTTGATTGAAACAATATTCCAGCAATTATTAATAATTAAAAAGAGCGGCAGTCATTTGAGACTGAACGATGGAAGCGAAAGCTTCTTATAAAATATACTTCCTGTTTATCTGTTTCTCTATTTTTGAGTCATTTTTAGTAATAGATATACATTTCAGGAGAATTGTAGTAACTATTTCGTTACGACTTAAGTATCAATCCTAATGTGTAATTTAGTACTTAACTTAAATATAACTGCAGAGGAAGAAACGACGTCCAAATTATTTTTTTATTAAAAGATAAAATTTGTTGAATATTTTAAACATACTTCACCTATTTATTATTATGGAAATATAAGGAGGTCACTTCAATTATAAGAGTTGGAATTATGGGAACATTAACACATTAAAAAAGTGTCTCTCAAAATGTAATAAATTAGGGTGCCGCTGATGTAGTAATAGGGTGGACTTGTTCAAAAATAAACCCTCGCTATTTTATATTTGAATCCGATGATTTCTTGTATCACTAACTGCTATATGTCCTTGGGAATTACAATCGACATCCCTCGGATAGTAGAATTGGCCAGTTTCAGATCCTCTTTCTCCAAAAATAAAAATAAATGTTCCTTCCATTTGAATATCTTGAATGGATGATTATCCTTATCGCCTATTTCTAGGTGTTCTGCAGGAGTTACAGAAACTCCAGCTGGTTTGCGAAATTCCCCGGGGCCACCTCTTTTCTTACCAAAAGCATGCACAAACATACCTTGAGAATTAAATATTTGAATTCAGTTATTACCTCGATCGGCAATAATTATATTTCAGAACTTATCACAGCAAACACCTTATAGCTTCTTCAAAAAATCAGTTGGTGTCCATTATGATGAATATTCGGTGTACACCGGAGTGAGGCCCAGGTATGGCAAAACAATCTAATCAGGCTGTAATGATTTTCGCAAATATTTTGCCCTACAACCATAGGGCTTGCGTGAGAGTAACTGATGACGATCCACTTGGAGGTGTTATTGGTTTTGAAGGATATCTTCCGAAGTTATGCTATTTTCCGGGCTGAATACCACATCTTGTTATTTGCACGCAGTCATCACATAACATTTCGCAACAACTTGAGCATTTCATTAAGGATGAGGATCCTACTGAACATTTGGCACATGTGAGGGAGTCTTCCAATGTAAAGGCCGAATCATATCAGAAAACAAATTATTTGTAGTTTGTGATTGGGAAATAGACGAACATCCATTACCATGGGTAGATTGTTCGGAGCAGCACAACTTGGCATGATCCTTGTTAAAAGTTGATCAATGGTAGATTGAGATGTTGACGCACCATTATTTGGAAGAAGTGCTGTAACACCACCCGAATAGTTTGAAACGTTATTTGAAGCAAGACAAGACTTCTCAAAAGGTACTAAGTACTAATCGTATGGGTATTTAAATTTCAAAGTAGTGTGGTGGTCGGAACGAAGTGTCGAAACAAATGAAATTTAAGTTATTGCATTTCATTGCACGTTTATTTTCAGGTATGCAAGTACGGGCCTCCGTTAAGAAGCTTTCGCTTCAATAGTAATATATGATAATGTTTCATGATGTTCTAACAAAATGAGTTTACATTCTATAATAAAATATAATTTATAAAATTTGGGAATTTTATAACAGGTTTTATTCTAGATAACATTTCTCAAGGTGTTTAGTTTAATAATTATCCGTGGTAAATAATTCACATAATTGAAAATTCAAAAGTAATTTTTTTTTATTTAAGTACATTATTGGTAATTTTTATGTTTAAAAAGGTACTTTAAAGTTTTTATTACTTAATATTATAGCTAATGGTTTGAATAACTTTTTTTATGAATGACACAATCACTTGACATGCTCGAAACTTCGTCTCTAATTTAAAATTATAAACTTTGGTAGTAGAGTCCCGGGAAGTGTGACACTTTCTTCAATAGACTTGCTGCTCTTTAGGACTAGCTGAAATAGCTTTTAGGATTCCCACGAAAACCGAACACCCCCTTTAATACCAAAAAGTTATAACTTTAGTAATTGTTTTTCTGAAATTTGCATTTTCTCAACAATTTTTAGGGGCAATTGTAAAGTATCTTAATATTAAGTTCTGGTTAAAACGAACTGGAACTCAATATAAAATAGAACATGTTTATTATATTATTAAAAAAGAATATAATATGGCAGTGATTAGTACAATATATTTCTTATATACAACAGACAATGTGTTTAATATTTACAAAAACTCACCTTGTGGTTTATGCAACAAACCACGAATCCAAGTTGAAACTGCCATGCTAACAGTCAAAGCAAATAAGTGTCTGAAAATTTCACTACAGAATGTATAACTTTTTTTTAAGATTAGATTAAAACACACTTATCACACGAATTTTTTGACTAATTTGAAGAATTTCAGTCGATTACGAAATACCATTCTGCTAAGTAAATAAATCAAATTTTTTATCTTCTATCTCTGAGATATACACAGAATTATACTACTAGTTCGAAGTAGAGATTCACTAGCCGAGACGAGTTCTACAGTTAGACTGATCTCGAAAAAAATAAAAATGAAATGCCTCTACGTCGCGTGTCTGTCTCAAATCGATTCCGAGAGAGTCTCTAGCAATTGTGATTTATCAAGTAAGCTTACAAATAATAAATACAAGTAGGAAAAACAAAACCGACTTCAAAAAAAAATTAAAAATAAATAAAAAGCATGAAATAATTTTCTGCTACAACAATTAAATACTGTAGAAAAGAAATGTAAAGACCGACATCTAGGATTTTCGGAAACTTTCCAATCTGTAATTGCTATTCTCTCTAACTCCTAGCTTTGAATGTCACGATAAAATTTTCAGGTTACATCACCTGTCAGAGACAATATAATGATATATCTTGCGTAAAAAGAATGACACCTCGAAGAGAGTATTCAATATCTCTGACAGGTGAAGTAACCTGAAAATTTTATCGTGACCTTCTAAGCTGGGAGTTACGAGAGAACAGCAATTACATGGAACGGCTCCTGATTCGGAACCTCTGTGTGCTAGTTTTCCCGAAAATCCTAAATGTCGGTCTTCACATCTCTTGTCTACAAATTTACCGTTATATATCAAATACATAAATGTGTTCGAGAGGACATTCTATTGTAGGAAGCGCAACTGATGAAGGTTGCCGACCAGAAACAATATATTTTATATATATTGTCTTGCGTAAAAGAATGACACCTGGAAGAGAGTACTTAAATACTGTTTATGAAGTCGGTGCCAAGCAAAAGTGAAACTATTTTGGGAAGTGTTCAAATTGGCACCGACTTCATAAAAAGTATTTAATTGTTATAGCAAAAAAATATTTCACGCTTTTACTTTTTTATATGTAAAGTTAGCACGACCGTCAATTCAATAAAAATCAACTTTAGATTGACTAAGTAGGTGCTAAAAATTGGCGGTAAATTTAACATGAACGAAAAAAAATTGCCACTACAAGTCTTTTATTTCTTATCCATGGTTATGCTAATTTTATATGTAAAAACCCTCATTTTCACAAAGATAATGAGCAGAACGAAAACCCTGTTAATTAACAGCAACAAAATATTATAAAATTTCACAAACAATAAAATTGTTCATTGTTTGTTTTATTATATTAAACACATCTTTTTTAAAAAATAGTGTAATGCTTAAAATATGTCGCTTTGACGCACATATAGTACCTCATACTTAATCTGCTCCTTTGATTCGAAACCTGCTGTAATGTAGTCGCCAAGCGAAGCTGTTCATTACATAACTTTAATAAAATTATTGAAAATGAGAGATGGTCGTGCTAACTTTACATATAAAATTAGCATAAGAATGGGTAAAAAATAAAAGATTAGTAGCGGCGAATTCTTGGCTAATTTTTAGCACCTACTTAGTCATTCGAAAGTTGATATTTATTTAAAAATGAGAGATGGTCGTGCTAACTTTATGTAAAGTTAGCCTGACCAGGGATAAAATGTAAAAAAATTAAAACGGCAATTTTTTTTCTTTAACGGCATATTTGCAGCAAATTATCCAATATTCAAAAAGAGAATATTGTGAAACGGTGGGGCTAACTTTACGCTTTACATAGTTGTGCAATGTGATGTGAAACAAAACAAAATATACACTGCAATAAGTGCAATATATCTACGATAAATAATATCTGCAACTACATACTAACTAGTCTTGGAAAAACCGTATTATTTCTGAGTAAACCACTACTATCTGGATCAGTATGCTGTTAAAGATCTGTGATATGTTGCATTTGAAACAATCGGAACATCATCTTTTATCGAAACAAGGACTAGTGATTCTATTTTTTAGATAAGCTGTACAGTGTTGTTTCGAAGATCCAGATGAGTTTTAACATAGTTTGGCTAGATATTATCATTTAAAGACTAACAATAGATTACTTACTTATTTTTTTCTGATATCATTTTTTCTACTGAAGACTAATAGTTAGATTATTAATAAACACAAATAAAACTTTATGCAGCATAATTGTGGTCTTAATACACATGATGTGAGACACAATTTTAGAAGACAAAAGTAATTCTTACTTCATATTATAGTCTACAAATAACAAAATCTAAGCGTATTCATAGTTATATGAAAGAATTTTTGTGTCTATGGCGACTTGGACGTAACATGTCTATTTCTATTGCATTTAGAAGAAATTTTCTTATACCTAAGTACCGCCAATAGCGTTTAAACTTCTTAAAACACCTTCAAAAGGTAATGTAAGTAAGTTCCTGTGGAAAAAGTCTCGTTTATCTTTCTTTTAACCCCTTTCAAAATGAAAAAACGAAACGAAACAATATTACAAGATATTCAATAATTGCTCAAATTTCCTCATTTGTGTCATTCTCTCGCAAACAGACTGAAGCTAAGATCAAAATGATTAAATGAACAACTTAGATTTGAGAAACTTCAGTTCCAAATTTAATTTAATGCCGCCCTTGTGTTTTAAATCCTTCAGAACAGTTCGATGATATGGAACAGTGAATCGTTTCACTAAAAAATCTTCGCGTAGAAGAATGACAGAGTACTCAGTATTTCTGACAGGTGAAATTAACCTGAAAATTATATCGTGGCATTATAACCTAGTTGTTACGGGATAACAGCAATAGCATGGAACTATTCCAGATTTGGAACCTGTGTGTGCTAGTTTCCCTGAAAATCCTAGATGTCGATCCTTACATCTCGCGTGTACATATTTAACGATATGTATCAATTCATAAATAGTTGTTCGAGAGGACATTCTCTTGTCGAAAGCGCAACTGATGAAGGTTCCGACCAGAAACAATATATATATATATATATATATATATATATATAATATATATATATATATATTGTCTTACGTACAAAAGAATGACACCTTGAAGAGATTAGGAATAAAGAGTTGAAAATAATTAACGAAACATAATTAGACAATAATTGATACATTCACTGTTATTAGGCACCTAGGTACATACAAAATAAACAAACAAAAGGTGCTCATTTTGTATAAATTAATTACCTACCTACCTGGTATATTTTTGCAGTCCATTCCAAGCAAACCTAAAATCTTGCATTGCTTACTTATCGACCACTTCATCAAAATTGATTGAAATTTGGCACCGACTTTAAAAATATACTACATAGGTAGGTAATTAATTTAGCGGATTCTGCTTTTTCCGGATTTGGACCTTGTCCATTTTTAGAATTAATTTATTTATATATCTTAACCAACATATAAACAAAGTTTTCCGACGTTTCGTCCACAGTTGTATAGGGCTTTTTCAAGGATGAGAAATACAAATGTTGCTTACCTTGCACACTTTGAAAATTCAATTTATTAAACTTCTCACACTGAAGCACAAATTGTATAAGACTACCCATTGGATATAGCCAACTACGTTGAATTTTGTTTTTCAGAAATAATAGTTGCCCATCCAACATTTCAGGTAAAAGAAAGGTAGTAAGTACTTAATGGGATTTTTTCAATTTTTCTTTTGAATACGTTCCTCGAATTATATTAGTAGGTAATGTAAGTGACTTATTTCGTTGATGAGATTTGTGTTGAAATGTGGATGCAGGGTTGCCAGGTGGCCGAAATTTCAAAATCTTTGTCTCGGTTAAAACATTTGAGATTTTTGACGATTTCAACGGCCTCTCGGAATCTGGTGTTGAAATAATTAGGAGATTTGACGATGACAGAGGAGTTGTCGAAGAGGATTTGGTACCCGTTTTGTGATGACGTTCAGCTACACCGGGGGCCCGTTTTCAAACAATGTTTGTGCTCACATTGACGGGTGTTACCCCACACCTTTCCCCCATGAATAAATTGAAATTGATAAAACTCATTTATATTTATTTTTAGAGAAGTGTATACACATCAATTTTCACGCCTGTATCACTATTTGCTTCTTAGACATTAAATCTATGCAAAAACAATATAGAAAACCCACTGCCCCCATCTTTCTATTAGTGAAAGAAATTTTACAATTGGCTCACTACTTCCAGAGATTAACCCTACAAAAAAAACTAACATATTAAATTAAAGGTTTATTTAGTTTTATAAGGTGCAATTAGTATCTATAATTTCATATATATATATAATGAATTAAAATTGTTTTATTATGTTAACACAATGCTTGTATGAAGTTTTAAAAAAATAAATGTTTACATCATTCGAGTCTGCTATTTGCAGTCATTTGGTTAAAAAATACACTTGCACCTAATAATCAGTAACGGTATTCATTATTCAGGGCCGGCTTGAACTAAGATTTTGTATTCATCATATGGGTATTCTTGCCCCTCATACGCTATGTAGCAGACTTTTTTACTTGGCTGAACCTGAAAATGGCATGTGTTCACTCAATTTTCAGCTTGGTAAACAAAATAAATTAAAATTACCTTTCCCACAACATTTGATCCACAGTGGTCAACTCTTCCAATGTACAGGACTTCTCCAGTACCAGTTATTCCCCCTTGTACCGCTCCAAAAGGTACACTGCCACCTCGTCCACTAGTCCACCTAAGTGCGTGGCCACACAAAACCTGAAAATTTTGTATTATAGCTTTTAAAAGATCTAATCTGCTTTGGGTTGGTCTTAAAATCTTAGCCTATAATACCTTCTGAATAATTTCGGAAATAATAATTTCGGTATTTGTAACTTTTGAAAGTTTTGTTAAAATTATGACAATTATACAAAATACCTGAAAATTACCTTTACATGGCTTATTTATTGAACCCTTAGATCTTATTTTTCGGGCAAGATAATACTGAAATACTGGAAGGATTCCCTACATTATCCATTCAGTTTAAGCTCAAAAAGAAAAACCGAATTTTTTATCCTTTCAGAGATTTTTTTAAAATCGATTTGTTTTGGTGTCTTGTTCATTCAATGTATGGAAACACTCCTGCGTCTGTCTGTCTGTGACGGGCAATTATCTCCAAATTACTAGACGGAAAACGTTTAATTTTCAGAACTATGCAACAATACCAAATTTCTTAGTCTGTATTCGTCCATTGCTGAACATGGGCCTTTTCCAAATTTTATTCTAGTGCCATATGCATTTCTGGCTACCTTTTTTGCGGTCTCACTACCGCTGTTAATCTCTGTGCCCATTTTTCAGAGTTTTCTCTTGCCACTTGCCCGACCACTTGCCATTTGAGCCTCGCTACACGACTCAAGACTTCTGTTTTTTTTATTCTATTGCGAATGTCGCTATTTAGCTACTTGCCTCTTAGAGTTTTTCCCACCCGTTCCATCGCCTTCATCTTCCCACAACTCCAAAACATTTAATCCAACATATATATGGTTCCATAAAGTTTACTGTTCGGTCCAAAGGTCACCTGAAAGATCACAAGACGGTCGTGGTAGGAGAGCACTAAAACCGAAGTATTTAATATGGAAGCCTCAGAATTGTTAGAAACCAAAAACGGGGAGTGATTTGCCAGGGTAAAAAAAAATTGTTTGTGCACCAAGACCATATATCTAAACACCTTGGAAACAGACTGCATCCATATACTAGGTTCTCTCTTTCTCTAGATTTCATTTTTCTAATGATGTGGTTCTCTCTTTTTCGTTTGGACCAATATTCTTTCCTCAAGTATTTTTTCGGCTTTATGATATTTTTACACAATTAATCCATTATATTTATATTATTGAATATTGGGTACAGAATATATTATATATATATATATATATATATATATATATATATATATATATTATTGGTTAATAAGTCGGCTCTTTGCTCTGCACTTTTGTTTTCTGACAATTTCTTCACTAGCAAACTCCATAAAAAATATTTATCTCCATAACAAATATCCCTCTAACACTCCGGTTACCGGGTGCCCATATCGCGAACTATGAACCACCAGTGAGCCAAGGGGAATGTAGGGGCCCTAATGAACTCTTCATATTTCTCTATGGGTGTCAATCTTGCGATGTTATAGCCAAAAAAAGTTGTAATGATAGTTGAACTTATGAACAAAAACTCGTAAATCTTCTTTAACCTATTTCTCTGTCCCTTTTTATAACTTTTTCCCTGTTGTTTTATGTTTTTGAGAACTTCCGGGTCAATTAACATTAATATACACTCCAATACTACACTGGCAAGGCAACCAAATTGAGAAACGTTCCGAACTATATTTACCTACATTCTATTACTTTATCTTAGGTTAACCTAACTAAACAATCCACTCTTGGGGCTCCAATTAGCTTTTTTATATATAATCCAAAAAAACGGTTTCGTCCTTAATACCATCCAATTTGCCATCTCTGATTAAGTTGACATTCTTTGAAACTGCTTGCATGCTGGAAAATCAGCCTAGTTAGAAAAACTTTATGTAACTTTGAATTATTGTTTCAGTCATTCGAAGAGGTACAAAAATAAAAAAAATGCTCATTATGTTTAAAAAACTTTAACTCTGAAATTTTCCAATGGCTGTTTCATGTTCGAAGAGGTAAATGAATAGAATAACAACTCCCATCATGGCTTGAATGTTTCTCTCAAATTGATTTTTTTCCTTTGTTTTACACTATACCCTCATAATTGTCAACCATCTGTTTTTGGTTTTGTCTTAATGTAATCTCAATTTACATACTTATAGAGTTTTATTTACTATATAAATTAATAATTTAATAAAAGAATAGACTTCAATTATATAAATATTATAATTCATATTGCTTTTAGCAAGGTGCTTTTAGCAAGATGCTAATCATCTAGAAAATACATGAAAAATCAGAAAAATTTCCAAATTTTCGATTTTTGAAAACTTCAATCACCTCGTATAATTAATTAGGAAAACAAATTGTTGACACTTTTTATGTTTTATGTTGTACGTAACATCTTCAAAAAGAAACAGTCAAACACACATATTTTTTGCTATTAAAAAATCAATTTCCCTGAGGTATTTCTATAAGTTTTCATTTTTACCTTTTGAATTCCTACATTTAGGAACCCGCAATCAGTTGAGAGATGCGCAACTGATGCAGGTTCCCGAATAGAAACAATATATTGTCTTGCGTTCAAGTGCTTGAAAAATCTATAGTACCTTAAAAATTTATAGTATAACTACTATAATTATTTCATATTATTTACATACATCGTAGTGGTTTTTTTTTCGTTCTAGTCCGTCGTAGGCGACATAGCAACCATCTCTGTTAGACACCACTCTGCCTGGTAGTAGATCTCTTTCGTGCAAGGCCTTTCCGATAAACGTTCTGCCTCCCTCGCGATCCAAACCAGCAGCGAAGGCATCTGGAGGAACGAATTCTCCATGTGGAACGGTGACCCAATAGTGCCCTAAATTTTACAAATTTATTCAAATTCTAACTGAAAAAAAATTGGTGCATGATTTTCCGTTAATAATAGAAACAGAGAATCTGGGCATTCCTTATGTGAAAACATTAAGATTTGACTCAATGTGGGTACAATAGATTCTTAACAGTAAGTTGAAATCAAATACTGATTTTTGGAATATTTCTATCATTTCTCCAGATATCAAATGGTGTTCTCGAGATATCCTGAATACAAGTTTACTAGTAATTATAAATAATTAAATATCAATTTTTGGAGGAGTCTACGCATTTTTTGGCTAACTATATATTTAAAAAAATGCAGTTTCTTCATGTCAGCAGAAATCAGTATTTTTAGGATAATTACTGTTGAAATACAGTATGGAACAGCTAAATGGAATAAATTCGATAACGAATAAAGGAGGGTATGCTGGGAAAAACGCTTCTATTTTTAAATTAACATTTTTTCAATTACGAAATTATATAGTGTCATGTGACAATGGCCAATACCAACTTTCTTATTTTAAATGCAAGCCCCTGTATATAATTTATTTTTTAGATTCTTCAGAAAATCGATACATAACTCATGTACAATGTCCTACATATATCTTCAACTGTTTCGTAAATATTAAGTTTTTTCAGATTTATTACAAAAATTAACATTAAAAAAAGAAAATTATTTTACATATAGTCTGAAATATTGGTATGTGAGTGGTCCTTACCATCATGATAATAGGAAATCAAAGGTCCCAAAACCACAATCTTTTAACAATTTATTGTATACGACTAGGTTCGGGGTCTACAACTTCCACCCCATTATCAAGTAAAAAAAGAGAACTAACAAAGTAACATATTCTCACATATACCTTCAAGTCAGAGTGAATAAAATTATTAAAACTAATACACGTTAATAGTTGAAATTAAAATCAGTTCTCGAAAGGTTATTTGTCAAGACACAAATTACCTAAAAACCTAATAATACTGATTATTTCTAATAATAACAAAAGTCATTAATATCAATGTAGGAAATGTTCAAAACGTTCGCCGCAAACGTCTTGGCAACATGCCAATCTGGTATAGAAACGTCTTCTAACGTTACTCAAAATCTAAGTCGTGACCGCTCTAATTGCAAGCGAGACTCGTCTTTTTAGGTCATCTAAGTTGAGGGATTTAGTTTTGTATACGGTACTTTTGACCTATACCCACAAAAAGTACAATGGTGTCAAATCAGGAGATCGTGCTAGCCATTCTATCGATCGCCGCCTTCCAATCCACCAAGTGGGAAAATTTGGTTCAGGTGACTGGAGGACATTGATTTTGTAATGGGGGCGGTTCTTATCTTGCTGAAACCATATTGTATTAGCCGGAACTTGTGGGTTTGCTGGATAAGGATATAAGTTTGTCAAAGTTAGCACGACATTATCTTGGAGCAGTTCTAAATATTTACCTCCATTCAAGTTGCCATCAATGGAAAAGGGACCTACGATATGATCCATTCCCCCATTCCCATTTGTGTCCGTGTGTCATCCTCATACCCAATCGTAGGTAGAATGGTTATTTTGTGCCTTTCTGTTACATGAACCATCTTTCTGATATTATTATGCAGAATTAACGAAATTCAAACGACAATAGCACTGACACTGATCACCACTGTCATGCAGGCGGATAACAAGATGCTAACTAAGGCTATGAGTTTTGACGAAAATAAACAAAACTGTTTTGTTTCAAATCAGTAAAAAGGAACGCAAGAATGGTTTTTGCTTAGTATCTCAATATCAAGAGTCAAATGGGAATTAAGTATTGAGTGTTATATAGCGAATTTGTGAAATAAAATAAATTCCTTTTTTTAATGTTAATTTTTGTAAAAAATGTGAAAACACTTAATATTTCCGAAATAGTTGAAAATAGGTGTAGTACCTTGTACTTGAATTATGTCTAGAATTTTCTGGAGAATCCAAAAAATAAATAATATGCACGGGCTTGCATTTAAAATAAGAAAGTTTATATTGGCCACTGTCACATGACACACCCTATATATATATATATATATATATATATATATATGGAATAAATTCGATAACGAATGAAGAAGCCCTACTTCATTCGTTATCGAATAATAAGGAAAAACTTGTAGAGACGTCGATTTGTAATTTTAAATGCTCATTTTTTCAACAATATATATATATATATATATATATATATATATATATATATATATATATTTTAAATATATATATATATATATATATATATATATATATATACCTGCAGTACTTTTGTAATTTTAAATGTAATTTTAGTAAAAGTTGAAACAATTGCTTACATTCGTAAGATATAAAACACCTAATTATCAAATTAAGTTTTTGTCATATGTGATTACTTTGATTGTAAAGATTGTACAGGGATATATATTGGTCAGATGTCAAGGAACCTCAAGGGAAGAATTACTTCCCATAGAAGTGATATTAGATTCGGAAAGAGCAGTTGTGCAATTGCTTCACATTGTTAAGATAGTAATCACATAGCTGATTTTGAGAATGCACGCGTACTTATCAACGAACGTACTTTCAAACGCTGTTTCCTTGAGATGGTCTATATACACAACAACCCCAATAGTATCAACAAACAGCAGATCTGCAGAACCTCAACCTCATTTACAGTTATCTACTAGAAATTGATAACAATAACTCCTATAAACCTACCCAAACGATGTGTTCTGTTGGTACTATTAATTGAAAATTGATATTTACACACTTCTCCTTCATTTTCTTCCATTCATTCAACTTGTTAAGAAATTGTATCAATTATATTTCTATTTATTTTAATGTTAGTTAACAAGATTAGGATAAATCATTTCTGTCTATCACAGTATCATTTTCATAGCTTGGTCCGTATAAAAAACATTTTTTGATCTTTCTAATTGACAGACAATTCTTGTCACTTCACATACTCACAAAGTATGAAAGTATTCCTATATTAACATTATTATCTCAAATTTTTTAAGTGATTTACCATCTTTTTACATTATAACCTCGATTATTGTAAGTAACTCTCTTATAATAATGTACATTGTATAATTTAATTATTTTTAGTGACTTACGAAGGATAAAAGTATATCCGAAAGCTTTCATAATAAAAAGAGTTTCCTAAAACCTGTATTTTTACCAGGCTGCTTTCCCATTAACTGAAGTTTATATATATATATATATATATCTATACTTCCCTAAGTAATTACACAGAGCCATTAAAAAGAATTAAGGGTGGGAATGGATTAAAATCTAGCTGATTATTTAATAGCCTACCTGAATAAATGTATTTGTTAGATTCTATTAATTGTTCACTCTAGACACGTTTCAACATCTACGTTGTCATCTGAAGTAAAAACCAAAAACTGAAAATATTTACAATAATACCTTAATATATAAAATTAAAAATCTATCGGTAAATTAGTGGGAAAAACCACTATGCTAATACACTAACACTCCAACAAAATAATGTAATTGAGTTATTAAATACTTAAGTTCTTAAGTTACACATTTCTAGGGATTTTTATGGAATATATTTTACAAGGGGCTGTTTGGGATTGGACTTTTGTCTGAATTCATAAGGTTATTATGTTTATTTGCTTTACTTCAGATGATGACATCTTAAATGTTGAAACGTGCATAGAGTGAAAAAATAAGGTGTTAGAGTACAAAACTTTGTGTAGTTAGAATAAGTTAGTCAAAATAAAGTGTAAATCTGGAAGTGAATTTTCGTTTTTCTTTTTCTTATCATGTCTCAATATATCGAGATAATTTAGTTCATATATGAATATCCTCATAAAGATAGTTTCAATTTAACCATAGTAAATATATTAAATGTTAGTGGAACTCAAACTCACCTGGCATATTAGATGCTCACTACAGCATTGAAATCAATGGTTGTACACACATGCCGAAAAAATTCAGTGCAAAGTTGTTTAATGTTCATCTTAGATTAGATTATTATATACTTATCCAAATGTATCTCAATAGCCCATCATTATTCGAAAATTCCTCTTATCATATCATATAAATATATGTATACTTCTATCCTTGTTATTTCAATCTTATCTGTTGGAGACCATGAATTTAATAAATCGTATAGAAAAGATTAGATAAGCGATATTCGAATTCACGGATTTTGCGGTTTTTGCCAAATTTGATATTGAGATTGTTCCTCTTTTTTCGCTAAAAGACTCGTACCCAGCGAACATAAAATGTCGTCATTTTCAATTTATATATGAGATTTGGACGTATATGTGAAGGTCACGATTAATTCTTTAAGAAATCGATTGCGCCAAAGAAAGAATACATTATGACTTCTTAACCTACCGGATAAAGAAGTGACTTTCTGACTTTATAATACAGCCATTTTTCTGAGTTCATAAACAAGTAATTTTTCTGACTTCCTAAAAAACAGACTTATGAACTCATTATTTATTGTATAAAAGGCTTCTTAGCACCATCATTTTTTGATGTCTGAACAACGATATTGAGATGAAATCGGTCATCCATCAATTATGTCAAACAAATTTTAGGATTTAGAACCCTTCTTCCGGCCTTTGCACAAGTGAAAATCCCTTGCCCTTGGTATGACCTTACATTTTTTCAATTTTAATATTAGTAATAATTAAAATAAAGGAGCAGTTTATTTTTTTTTTCTTAATTCCTTTATAAAATTTTCATCTATTTTATTTACAAAGTTTTGATTTTCGAAATCACCTACCCTTGAATATTATAACTCGCCATAAGCATAAGGTGAAAACAGTCTACAAACCACTATCCAAAATCTCACAAATGTTACCCTCTCCAAAGGATAAACAAAATCCTCTTTCATCTAAAGGTGTTTATTCCATTTCATGCTCGTGTGGGGCAGTATACATCGGTGAAACAGGTCCATCTATAAACAATCGTCTGGGCGAGCACAAACGTTGTTTGAAAACGGGCCTGCTTTCAAACTCTGCTGTAGCTGCACATCATCACGAAACGGGCCACCAAATCCTCTCTCGACAGTCCTGTGTCGTGGCCAAATCTCCGTATTATTTCACCAGAAAATTCCGTGAGGCCGTTGAAATCGCCAAAAATCCCAAGAATGTCAACCGAGACAAAGGTTTTGAACTTTCGTCCATCTGGCCATCTTGCTTCAACATTTCCACAAAATAAATCACTTACATTATTTACTAATAAAATTCCAGGAACGTATACGAAATTTCATCACAATCATAAAATAATCCCATTAAGTGCCTCCTAACCTTCTTTTGCCTGAAAATTTCAGGGGGCCAATTATTATTTCTTCGTACCTATTACTCATTTAGAATTTGTGCATCATTGTGACAAGTTGAATAAAATGTGAAGTTTTGAAGTGTTCGTGAGAAAAAGATGAAATGAATGGAGTCGCCGCAAGGTTTGTTTTTTGTCTCAGCCTTGAAAAAGCCCCTTATAAGTGTGGGCGAAACATCGGAAAACTTTATTAATATCCCGGTTTAGGTATATAAATAAATTAATTCGAAAAAATGACACTGTCCAAATCCGGAAAAAGCAGAATCAGCTTAGGTATCAGAATAGTTTGCTATCTCAATCTAATCTATACCCCACTCAGTAGATTTTTAAGAAACTGCTTATGCATCACTTAAAATACTTTTTGGTAAAACTTCGATGGTATAAGAAGTAAATTATTAAAATTGGAAGAAAAATACGAGGAGTTTAATTTCTCTTAAACTCATACAATTGTGACAACATTTTAAATTAATACAATATACAATGCAAGGACACTATTAACAGATGACAAACTAATAGAATTGGAAGAACTCAAAATAATTTGCTGTACAGAATAGCTAAATCAATCTTTTTATTCATTTTAAAACTACTTCATTAGCTAAAAATGTGAAATTGTTGAAGTGAGGAAACTGTGTTCATCATTCGCCGAAAGTCAATTGTTAAATACACCAAAAACTGTATAAAAATTTTAAAATATCTTTAAAACAAAAAGACAAAAAACACGTTAATTTATATTTACGGGGGGACACATTTTACACGTGTCGGTCACCTTGTAGTTTCAAGCCCTAAGCGGGGGTGAATATCATTTCTGCAAGTTTAAATACAAACTATTTGTCTACAGAAATTCTGAAAGAAATGGTACTCTACAGGAGAATGAACCCGTATCCTTGCATATAAATAAGTAGTTTGTATATTGTGATATATTTATCTGTGTGTTTGGAGCGGTTTCGACCCCAATTCTGGGGTAGTTATTAATCAATATATGTTTTAGCTATATTCGCAAATTGTTGACATTTTACAATTTTTCATGTCAAAAAATTATCAGTGACACTCAGAAAAATTGTATTACATTTCAGATTTTACTTCCACAAAATGTTATTTTTTGATAGAACATAAATGGCACTCTGAGATATCTATATATAAATAGGCAAAGACAAAACGATTAGGTACCATTTTCTCCTCTGTCTCTCAATCGATCTTCCACATTTTTTTTTGTTTAATTGCTACTGACGACCTTCAGTGCAGAATGCTAAAAGTAATTTATAATATTGATTCAATAAGTAAATAATAAAATAATACAAAAATCATTATTTACATGCATACTTTCAATGCCAAACAGTGCCGCCAGATTGCTTCTAGAAAAATCATAAGGTGGGTTGGCTCCAATGTGAAAAGACAAACTAAATTAAATGAAAACTAAAAGTGTTGGCACTTCGCTAAAGTTAGCCTACATAGTCATGCTATTGAAATAGAACCAACGAAAAATTATAATACATAATAATCGCCGTTTATTGGGCGCTCGCAAGTCTGCAGTTTGCAACTTTCTTTGCATTGTAAATATGGTTTGTCAACTAAAATCAGAATTAAGTTGCACCTCATCAATTTATTTCTGATATCTTCTTTATTTTAATCTTATATTTTTAATTTAGAGTCCTTTTATTTTTGTCGGGTACCTTTCATATAAGTTTAACTAAGATTACAGAAAATTGTGAAATTATGCACAAATTCACGATAAATAGGTAGATCTGACAACTACTCAATTGATTCGGCCAATACTTGTTGGAAATTCATTATAATAATTAACTGATACTACAATTGCAATTTCCACAATTTACGTTTTTTAAAAAACGTCCTATTTTTCACAATGTGCTTTGTCAAGAACTAGACCAAATGGGTATTTCTTGAGGAAGTTGTATTTATATTCAATGAGTGATATAATTAGGATTATTTAATTTTATTATAGGGAAAAGGATTAACTAAAGAGGTTTATTAATGGGGAATTATTTATTTCTGTCTGGTCGTTTAGCAAATTACCGGTATTTTTAAGTTTATTAATCTCCAATGATTCTAAAAGTTTTAATTTATTGCCTTTATTTTCTGAATGTAATGATTTAAAATTTTGGTCGAAATGATGATTTTCTCTTTCTAAATGTTCAGCATAATTGGAATCTGTTTTTTGATTCCAATGAAAGAATGACGGTTCATAGATAGAGTATATATCGTTTTTTACGCGCTCTGCCGCGTCAATTTTGCTACCAATATGCTTTAGAAGCTCATATATGAGTTTTCCAGAAAATCCCAAAAAATTCATGATAATTTTCTCATAGACTTTTCCAGATTTATTTTTTGGAATGGATTTTTAATTTGTTTTTTTGATAACAGGGTTTCCAAAAAGTATTGAAGATTGTTTTGAATGTAACGTTAATATTTGTATAGGGTGGACTGGACGTTTTTAAAAAAGAATGCTATTTTTAAACTTGGTGGTTTAGCAAAATAGGGTTATATGCTGGACCAAAATGAAAGATCATAATGTTACACTACACATAAAATATTAAAAAGGAAATAATTTATGGGTTGATTAGGACGGATTGATGGTTCTACCCCGTCCTATAGTTTATGAAGGCAGCTAACAAATTTATGCTTGGTGGGCAGTCGTAACTTCTTCCATTAATGCCTTCTTGTGTTTTTGATTTGCAAGAATAAAACTTTTCTATTAATTCGGTTTGAAGTCAAACAATCAAGTTGATGAATTAGTAGATAGTACGCAACCCGTTATTTACTGCTAATGATTTATTTGATTATTAATCTCTGAAAATTAATCTGGTAACTTCTGTTTCTTGTGTAATAAACTTATTGGTTTTGATGCCTGGGTAAACTTCGGCCCCCCGTTAATATTTGATTACCCTCTTTAGTTAATCCTTTACATAAATTAATAGTAATCCTGTTCAAAATAGTACCTGTAATTATATCACTCCTTGAATATAAATACAACTTCCTCAAGAAATACCCTGTTAGTCTAGTTCAATTTGAGTTGTGAGTTCTTTACTTTTAATATCGTCGACATACTACATACATATGATCCCATATGGCAAAAATTGCATGAAGAGCTTTTTTAACGCGCAGCTGTCTAGCAGCAGGCGCGCCATCTGCCGGAAGCTAGAGGAAAACTTGACACAAATGGGCCATCCAAAAGGTGAATTCTATTGTAATTCCTCAAATTTCCCTGATACCGACCGATACACCATTTCAGTTTAAAAGAATGCAATTCTCAATTCGATTGGCAGTCCCAATCAAAATCAATAAAGCTCAAACCAAGTCAATAGAATTGCTGAATTTAGATTTAGCTGCGAAGTGCTTGCGTGTTCGCATTTTCCCATGTCGGCAAACCAGATATCATTTATGCAGAGAATGGAAAAACAAAAATTATTGTATACCTACAAGTTTGGCAAATTTAAATATCTAGGAAATGTATGCTTTTATTTCATAAACATAAAAAAGGATATCCCCTACCATTCCGAAATCGTGTCTATAGAGATGTCTTTATATTCAAAATATGTAGTTTTCGACGTTCGAGGAACTTTAATATTGTATTGACAGGAAATTTAGCACTGGTGTGAAATAGGTTCTGAAGTTTGAAATTATTTTCTATACCTTGTATAAATTTATCTAATTGCTACATTTATGATTACACTGACAATATCAAAACTTACTAAAACGTTATTCTTATTTATCTATGACTTTTTTGTATTTTTAAAGTTTGATAGAGTAGAATTTGTTTATATAATTTTATGTAAAATGTTTACATTTAGTCGTAAAGATATCTCTTGTTTTGTGTATTTTGGACCCCATATATGTGTGATGTTTATTTTTGTCGCTTATGTGAGTTGATTTTTTGCTGGAAAAATAAATTCATGGTTGAGTTGTCAAATAATGTTTTTGGGATCTTTGTTAAGTTTTGTATACATGCTTGCGTTAATGTTTGTTTTGAAGCTGGTTCCTTGGACCTCCACCATCTTGAAATGGTTGATCACCGACGGTTCAATAGCTTTGTTTGCTTTCGTTATCAAGTGAATGACGGACCTTTCAGTTTATCCGGCAACACAGAGAGACAGAACTACATACCTCTTCCTGGGTCACCTAAACCAATCCCAACCATCCATTAGATTCACCATGGAGATCGAAGAGAGTGGGTGCCTCCCATTCCTTGATGTAAAGTACTAGGACCGGAATTCAAACAACAGTCTAAATGAAGGCTACACATACAGGATTATATCTACACTATAATTCTAACTGCCCATCAGCAACGAAAACTGGTATCATAAAAACATTAATCCAGAGAGCTAGAAATATCTGCAGCACACCAGAAAACCTCAAAAAGAACAAGTGAAACTTAAAAAGAGACTTTATTTTAAAAACGACGACGCTGATTGGACCGTATGAAGATAGGGGATAATCGAAGTTCTGATAGCAGTGGACCGGATAGATAGCTTTTTAGTAAGTCGGTTTTTGTTTTTTAAAAATGTATTTATTTTACAATTTTCAGGATAATGAATTTCCCATTCATTATGATGACATGAGATACATAAATTAACTGCTATGAAGTATATTGAGTCAACCATTTTCAAGTACAATTTGATGGAAAAATGATTACAAGAGCAGTCCAAGAAGAAACCAAGGAAACTTCAAGTAGAATACCTATGTTAGTTGTATGCCAATAACTTTTTTAATTATTTAATTTCTCTGTTTTAGTTTTGTATTCTTGTGTTTCTAGAGTTTAATAAGGAACATTTGGGATATTCTTAAAGTCAACTCATAAATATACTTTTAGTTCAAACTGTGGGTACAGAGGAAAAAAAACTGGAAAGGCACTAATCTAATCCCTTTTCAACTTGTTCACACTAGAAGATAATTATTAGTTATTTCCAGGTTTGCTAATAAAAACATTTAACTTGAACAAACATCTTTTTAGCTGCTTAGCAAGTTGCACATCATAGTCTGATGACGTTTTAAGATGGATCCAAGGAAACTTCACCAAGATGCAAGGTACGTTTTCACAACAAACGATTATATGATTTGGAGCAGCATGACAGCATAGGCGCTTCCCAGGCAGCCTACGGTAAATTCTATACAAATAACTATAAGATAAATAAATAATTTATTGAGAAATCTACAGTATAATAAATATTGAATTAAGCTATAGAACTATCAATAAGAGTAGTATCGGTTTCTTCTCCAGCAGTTCTGGCAAACCAGTTTTCCTTTGAGCTGCTGAAACAAATAACAATATTAGTTAAAGTCTCTTGACACAACACACTTCTACTTTATATTAGTTAACAAAAAAAAAATTAAATATTAATAATTTTGCTGCATTGAAACTATTGAATACTATGTGACTGATTAAATATTTATAAAGAAACTAAGCATAGAAAGAATGGAGATTCAGATGCGAAATATTACTTTGATACTAGGTCATTGTGAACTCCGCAAACCTCCCTGTACAAATAAAGAAAAAATGAGAAATCTCAATTAAAAAATATAACATACGCTATTCTGTTAGGGTACCATCCATAAAGAATGTCACACGTTAAGTGGGGGGCTCCACAACAGGACAGTCACAGACTCGGGAAGCCACATTTATAAATCTAAAATATTAATTCTTGATTCGAGCAAGTAAAAGTTTATGTTGTCGACATTTTCCTTGGATGATATTTATTTTGCCACACTTGCTTTGCGAAAAACTGCTGGCCAATATTTGGTGTCAACCGGTCAATGACGATTTTTCCTCTGGTTGTTGAAAAAATTGTATAAAAGAAACCAAAGTAGACATTGCATAATTCATGATACTTAAAATGATGCTACTGGTTAGGCAAATCACGTTTGTCATGATATATATTTTTACAAATAGTAAAAAAGCTCAAGATTGTCGCGTTTTGCGTTGTGCGACAATCCTAGCCCCTGGTAATTATTGGGAGAGTGCTCTTTACCGACTAAGTAGCTGATAGATATGTTCTTATCCCTAGGAAATAAGTGCTTAGAATGTACACTTGCTCTGCCGTTATTACATCGATCTTCGGATCTCCGAGCGTAATTACATTTGAAGCAAGTTTGGTACGATGTCTATTGTCTCAAACTTTGGGTATAGGGGGTAAAGAAACGAACACACGGCATTTGTGATCTATATTTTTTTACAAATCACAAAGCCACTAAACAGCACATCTAATGGAATGCAGGGATCAAAAATTTTGACCCATCACTAGAGTTTATCATCAAAAAATTCCAGCTCAAATTGGGAGGGAAATTCTTTGTTTAATAAAGAACCATATACTATATGGATAAATAAAGATGTTGATACATTAAATGTTTCTAACACTATTTGAATCATTCGTAAATAATGCACAGAAATGAGGTCAAAGACTATAGAGGTAAGTTGAATTTTTGTCTCAATGCTTTGATTTGATATATTTTGTAGAATACTAAATTTCTTTGATTTATTGCTGGTTATATGTAAAAAAATTCCATAATTAAAAAGCAAGAAAGGAGAAAAGTTCCAAGAATGTGGTCCTCTGTAGGGCTGTAACAAACCGTACGTATTCCGAATACTCGATACGATAATATCAATGCGGAAGGGTCTGATTCGTTTCTTTGTTACATACGGTATGATTTCGTATGTTTCGTACGTACGAATATTTCGTATGTTTCGCACGTACGAATACTTCGAACCAACCATATTTCGGTATTTATACCTGGTGTCTGTCATGCTGAACTACCGAATTGTTATGACAGCAAGATAAATAAGTCGTCATTCATAACTGATTATTACTGTATATTGTTATTTATTAAATTATATAATATGCTTTTATATTTTGAACACTATTCACTAGTCTTTCTTTACTTTAAAGATTTCATAAGCCATTGTGATCTATAAAAGTATATTATAGTATAAGACATAAGTTCGAAAATAAATCCTTAAAATAAGACATTTACTCAGGATATTCTATTTGGGATTGAATGAATTTATTGCATGCAGATTCCATATGGAGTTTGATGTAGGTAATAACAAAATGGAGTGCTACAACGTCTCCAATAACTGGTAGTAGTATTATTATGTGAAGACAATGTACGGAAGAAAAGTTTCTTTGTAAAAAAAGATAGTGCACTTAAATTTTGGCTGGCACGAAAAAAATACTAATACATTTTGGTAAAGTCAGTGGCAGCAGAAAGAATTTTGTCAAAATCGGGTAAATATTGTCGGAAAAACGTGCCTCATGAAAACCCAAACGGATGAAAAAACTTATTTCTAAATGCGAATGACTTGTTTTGGGCATAATTTAAAATGCTGTTAATATTGCATTCTGATGAGTAGTTTAGGAGAACTGTGAAATTATTATAAGAATATAATTATTTATCTATTTCTGTATTGACAATAGTATCTATGTTTATATTACTTTCTACTTACTAAGAAGACTGATATAAGAAAAACAAAAATATTGTTTAGTTGCATTGCTTGAGTGTATATTTATTTTTATGTTTATTTCTTTTATATTTATAATTGAACAAAAATGTTACTTAATAAACTCCGCTCATATTTTTTTCTTCATTTGCAACGTATTATATCGGATAATTAATTAATTATTATAATAGGTATGCACTCATTAGTATTCTATACTTACGTGTCACGACCCAAATTACTACTAAAGAAAGTAACGAATTCTTTGTAATGGGTAGTCAGACTAAAAGTAACGAATACATTTGAACATTCAAGAAGTCGTTACTTTCACAGCACTAGTCCTCTGTGATAAGAACGTGGGAGGAGAACTGCTCCAAAAATCCAAATCTCGTATGACATAATTTGTAAATGACTTAATAATGATAATAATCTTAAGCGATCTCTTGACACTGTGTGTTACTTAAAAATACTTAAGAACGTTAATGAACTTTAAAGTTAATTAATGTTCGGGAATCTTGAAGACTTGAAAGCATACAAATAGTTGTGAAACTAAAATGTCCACATAATTGAGAAAATAAACTGATGACTGATTCTAAAATAGTAAAGAACCTATAAGGAAGACAAACAGAAATAATTAATTAATAATTATTAAATCAGTATACCTAAGTTTTTATTTTAAGCACGCATCGACTTATTTGTTAGTGTTATCAGGCAGTGTGAACGTACTATACTAAAAAACAACTATAATTGATCATGGTCTAACAGTGACCATGAAGATATTGTTTCTTTAGTGTATTAAATAAATTCAGAAATTATTCTATATTAAAGACTTTTAAGAATTATTTTATTTAACTACACTAATTATTTATTTAACAGCATCGATCCAAATATGAGCACTATGAAATCAACTGGTGGTATTTGAGTTATAGTACAAAAAAGATCTTGTACTTGCAAAAAAAAAATCATACCTTTTCCGCGTGCTTGTTCCTGACACTTCAATTGAGGTATTTCGTCGCTTTGGTAGCTCATTTATTCTGGAAAAAAATAAACCGTTATGTATTTAAAGTTCAACATGTACTTTTGTGTTTAGAGACCATTTGCCATCATTAATAATTAAATTTATATCGTGGAATCACTGGCATTGGTACTCTGTCACGAATAGCCCCTCAAGAAATCCCTGTTCTAAACTGCCGCACTATGGGTAAAATGGCATTTTTTTAAATTGAACCTTAGGTTATGTAGTTTAAGAGATAATTATTTAGAATGTCATCATCATTTTCACATTCCCTGTTTTCACCTATACTTTTGGGAGGTTAGCTTTGGAATAAATATTTTTCTAATCTATATTAACAACCCTACAATTGAAAAAAACATATTTTTCTAATGTATATTAACAAACCTATAATTTAAAAAAATCCGTATAAATATCACTATTTGTCTTTGAGACACGCCATTAACAAAAAACATCATTTCACCCCTCATTTCCACCCAAATAATAGTGGATGATGACTTTCTAAATAATTTTCCCTTAATCTACATAACCTAAGGTTTAATTTAAAACAAAAGTTGTTTCGATATCTCTATTTTTGCTCAAGGTATTAGTTTCTTCTTTAAAAAGCCATTTCACCCATAGTGTGCCGTAGGGCATTGAATGATGTGGCTTGAAAAATGTGTATTTATATTTGTTCTAGTGATTTGATAATCACTAGAACCAGTTGTCAGCGTATGTTATGTTATAGCATGCAAATATTTTAATGTACTACAAATGCTTTGGAACCTATGGGGAGTCATAAATCTATATATACAAAGTTTTTTTATTATTTTGCCCAATATTATGTGTACTAACATCCTACAAAGATCACCCCAAATATTACTTTAAAGGCTTTGGTATAATTATGGTGTGGGACCAAAATAAAAATTTCTGTACTTGTATCTCACAACAAGTTTGCATTTCCTTTCACTTCAAAAATTCAAACCTTTGGAAAATTTACCTATATCAAAATTTTAGTGCTGAAAGCTCAATTCCAATCTTCTATTAAATAATTTGCTCTAAAACATTCGTAAAAATGTATATTATAGGGAATTAGGAGTTTAGTCAATTCAATTAACCTATTACGTCTTAGGGCTAAGCAGATACTTATTGACTATCGAATTAGCGGAACAGGATTTATTAATTAACTTCTCGATTGGTAACAATGTGCATGAAATAAAGTTTTGGTGTTAGGGTAGAAAACTTACACAACTGGGTGCAATGATCTACTTAGTCAAAAAAGGTGATCTGATCTAGTGTTGTGGTTTAATGGGTTTATAGACTGGCTTTTGTCTTACCAACGTTAACTTAAATCCAAGTATAATACACTTTCGAATGTAACGTACCTTACAAGGCGTCCCATATAAAATTAACCTTGCTTCGAACATTAAATGGCTTAATTCCGAAAAAGATAAAGACAAGAAGACTTTTAATCAGCAGATACTACGTCAGCTAGAATGTATCTAGAGAAAAGTAATTTGGTAACAAGTTTTGAATTTATGTGAGATTTTGTGTGAACAAGTTTTAATTGTCACTATAAATTTACTATCAAAACACTGTTTTTTAAGTAGTACCATAGTATAATGACTGCGGAGTATGTAACTATGGAGATGTTAACGTACCTAAGTTCGTTTTCCTCTTCACTGGTCGAACTTGGTTTGCAACATCGAAACCACCTGGAAGATTGGCCGCTGAAAGTTCATAAACTATGGTTCATAACTATAATTGCGATAATAAATTGAAGTGTTTGATGTAAAAATTTCTAATGTCTATGTGTAAGTGTAACAAAAAGCATGTTGTAGTTGGAACTGTATTAAACAAATGATAGTCAATTGGGCATTTGTGTATGTTGTGGTAGATCTGCTTTGAATTATATATCATCAATATAAAGTAATAATAACAGAAAATGTCGTTTTCATATATCTCGCTAGATATCAATCAATACTGGTGGGTTTTCTAGATGCAAAGTCTGTTCGCATAATAGCCTTCGAATTTGAACGGCGTAAGATACAAATATTCTGTTAAAAGCATTTGCGTTTGTCATATTACTGAACATTAAGACGTATATATGTATCTTGGGACTTTGTCAACTCCCACTGAATAGATGTTTTGGCTAAGACTTTACTACGATCAGCCTGAGGTCTCATGTGCCTACATGGAAAAAAAATTTGCAAGAACATTTTGAACAGTGAATGAACCTTTACCTGGACTACTATTTACGTATATAACGAAAACAGCATCGTAGAACGCCGAGTGTAGAAGGTATACTGTTTGTCATAGAAAACATGAACGTATCTCTTTTGAATCTTAGAGCTTCAGTGATTTTATTGCAGACTAGTGAAAGACATAACAGCAAAATTGATTTTCCATCATGAATTAAGAAAATGACATAGTTACTCGGTCGTTTTTTAATAATTAGATCCCAACTACTATTACTCTGTAACAGGCTGAAACGCAGAGAACTGAAATAGGTAAACATCACCGTAAGGTTGACTTTAATCAATTAATATTGGATGTGACAACCCCACATGTCCAAGATACCTGGATACCCAAGGATAAGTGGTGATATCGTCCATGGAAAATAGACGGGACTGAACTTCTCTGGCAAGGTGTTGAGGAGGTGGATCCTGTCGCATAAGAAAGTACTGCCCAAGACCGCGAACAACCATCTCAGTACGAGTCATAGGAAAAAAGAGACCAAACCTCATTGAGACAGCTTGTCAAGTTGTGCCCGAGAACCCCAAACATGTCGAAACAAATAACTTACTGAACTCTCTGAACCGTCTGCCTCGAGGATTCTAGTTGAGTTACAACAAAACCGAACACTATCAAACCTTTTTAAAATAATTTTAAGATACTAAAAACTCATCTAATAGCTCATGATTGGTTGTTAAAATCTAAATAATTAGAGAAGGAATGGAAACTGAAAGTAAATGAAAGCATGTTTTGAAGAATAATCCATGCATTAAAAGTCGACTATTCAGTAAGTTATGGTAGATGTTAGTTTTCAATAGCGCAGATCTTCAGTAGGAAGTCACAAGATACCCGAAAATGTCACATTATAGACCGGGAGATCTAAATTAGAAGTTCAACCACGATTTTCTGAGTCCTGCCATCTTGAGTACTGAAAGGTTCTATGAGGTACTTACAATTCATGGAAAAATCCCAAGAGTTCTCTATGGGATTTCCCTGTGAAAATTAGATTTTCCAAAACAAAAAAAGGTCCTGCGAAGATTTTCTGAGCACTGCCGTGTTAATAAAACGATAGATTACCATCGATTTTATCTCAAAAATTTATTTGGCAGGAGGGTAGTAATGGGTCTATGGGTTGAAATCGATATAAAGGGTTTTTTTTAGAGGTATAGATCTTAAAGTTGGCAACACTCTTTTAACCGGCGGCCATCTTATGAGCTGTCAAGTGATTTATCTTTAGTTTGGTATGGCATTTCATCATGAATAGGCTGACGCCTGAACAACGCTTCCAAATTGTGCAAAGTTATTTTCAAAATCATGGTTCTGTTCGAAATACGTATCGCGCACTACGTCCATTTTACGGACAACATAATCGTCCATCAGAGCAATTAAGTCGATTAACTAAGCAACGTTTTCCCACCACGTTTACTCTAAACGATAATACGCATCCACAGAGATGGCGTACAGTGCATACAGAAGAATCCATTGCTGCTGTAGAGCGTAGCGTGCACATGAATTGGATAAGTGTCCATCCACTTTATGGAAGATTTTGCGGAAAGATCTTGGTTTGCGTGATTACAAAATTCAACTCGTGGAAGAATTGAAGCCACACGATCACCTAGCAAGTCGTATATTCGGTGAATGGGCCAAAAACAAGATTGCCGTTGAACCCTATTTTCATAACCGAATTTTGTTTAGCGATGAAGCTCACTTTTGGTGTGGTTGAATGGATACGTCAATAAACAAAACTGCCGTACTTGGAGTGATGATAATCCTCAAGTTCATGTTGAGACACCGTTAGATCCAGAAAAACTGACTGGTGTGCTTTATGGGCTGGTGGAATAATTCTTTAAAAACGATGCTGGCCAGAACGTTACAGTCAATGGTGATCGCTATAGAGCCATGATTACTAACTTTTTCTTTCATCAATTGAACAATCATGATGCACACGAGCTGTGATTTCAACAAGACGGGGCAACATGTCACACAGCTCGTGCCACAATTGATCTATTGAAAGAAACGTTTGGTAACAGCATAGTTTCACATTTCGGACCCGTGAATTGGCCCCCAAGATCGTGCGATTTAACGCCGCTTGGCTATTTTCTGTGGGGATACGCGAAGTCGCTAGTCTACGCCGATAAACCCTAAACGATCGACCACTTGGAGGACAACATTCGCCGCGTTATTGCCGATATACAGCCACAAATGTTGGAAAAAGTCATTGAAAATTGGACCTCCAGATTAGACTACGTCCGAGCCAGCCGTGGCGGTCATATCCCAGAAGTCATATTCAAATTATAATGCCAGAAGATTATCTTTCGAATAAAGTAAATTTCATGTCAATTTAAAAAATATATTCTTGTTATATTCCATTTCAAATGATTTTCTGTGTCCTGCCAACTAAATTAATCTATTTATATCGAAATGACCAAAAAAAAATTGGCATGACGGCTTCTAAGGGATAAATGAATTTTCACTTGTGAGGAAAATTTTTATCTTTATTCTGTTTTTCCAGAAATGTCACTAGCAACCGTCATGCTAATTTTTTTTGGTTATTTCGATATAAATATGTTTGATTACTTTAGTTGGCAGATATAAAAAAATCATTCAAAAATATATATTTTATCTTACACGTTTACACATCGATTTCAACCCATAGACCCATTACTACCCTCCTGTCAAAAAAAATGTCGTGAGATAAAACCGATGGTAACCTATTGTTTTATTAATATGGCAGTACTCAGAAAATCGTCGCAGCACCTACTTTTTTTTGTTTTGGAAAATCTAATTTCCACAGGAAAATCCCCTAGGAAACTCTAGAATTTTTCCATGAATTGTAATCACCTCATAGAACCTTTCAGTACACCAGATGGCAGGACTCAGAAAATCGTGGTTGAACTTCTAATTCAGATCTCTCGGTCTATTAGGATTACATGTCTGACAAATTCACATCATTTACGGAGTTGATAGATCTGACTAAATTTTACCTTAGATAATCGGTTGCTGAAATAGTTACAATACATAATAAGATTCTAAATATTCCAGTGAATCACAAACTACATATTTTAGAGCAATTGCCTCCGCTACAAGTCTCTTGAGGTCATGATTAGAGCATATAGAAAGAGAATGTTCAGTAATTGAAACACGCCAATGGAGTTTAGTTAGTAATTAATATTTTTCATATTGGTTAGTATCAAAAATTCTATCACTACAAACTTATATTTTCCACATACTTTTGCATGTTGTTCTCGTCCACAGCTATAGAAATAAATGTGAAATTTTTGCAAGGAGCGTAATCATAATTTCTTAATGACATGTGCAGGTAAAAACTGTTTCTTATAGCTGCTTGTACCTGGAAGGAAATAAAACAATGTAAGTTATCAATAATATTAGTAACAAAATATATTTTTTATTGCACATTTTCAGTAATTTTAAAACTCTTACCTCCCCGTTCAAAAAACAATAAAGGACGGCAACAAAAAATCCTTGGAAACTGCTCAGAAAGTAGGCTGTATAACTCCATATGGCAAACTTCCATGCTTGGTCGAATTTATAGAATAAGAAGAGAATGTGAGAGATACCCATTAACGGTAGAAGAAACACTGTTGCCCGAACAGCTTTTCTAAAAATTAAAGCAGTTTGTTGATATATGATTTATGAAAGATTGATAACACAAAATATTGTATGCGCGGGTGTATTTAACAATTTCACGATATCGAGAAACAAATGTTTGAGATAGATCATGTTTATTGCTTAAAGTATCTTTGCATTATCTGACTGACTCAAGATTATGTAGCAAAGAATTATGGTAAATAATTTCGGGTTAGGAAATAAATGAACATGTTAACTTTTTTTGAGAATAACACCAGACTTGACATTAATGACTTTATTAGAAGTTACAAATATTTCTATATCTGAGTGTGACCTGGCTATCAATGGGATTAAAATAATAATAATAATAATGGATATCTGTCAAGGATTGACAGATCTAAGCAAACTATTAGATCAACAAATTTCTATTTTGCGTAGTCATTTCCAGCAACTCGTAGAAGTTTCTGATTTACACAGAATCATGTGTCAGGTTGATGATTCAACATCACTGCGACTGACACAACAACACGTCCAATTACACCACCAGGTCACTAATCAGAAACTACTTAAATGGAAAGAGAAGTCCCTTCATGGAAGACATATAAATGACGTCAACCAAGATTATGTCGACAGTTACTACTGCGTCGATCTTCTGGTCAGATGTTTCCTGAAACGAAACGCTTTATATTGGCAATCCAAGATCAAGTAATTCCAACTAAGAACTATCTAAAGTAAATCGTTAAAGGCCCTTCTATTAACAACGACAGATTCAGGTACGGTTGCCAAACATCTGAATCTATCCAGGAGGTTGCCAAGCGTTCGTTTCAACTGAATGCAAAGAACTACAGATGCTGTGGCAAAAATACTGCACCAGGAACTATCACTGAAACTTGAACTATCACAGTCGGTGAGATTACCATACTATAAATACAAACCAGAAACTGTTTTAGAAAATAACAACTACAAGCTGTAGTGGGACTGCACGATTGCTCACAATAGACCAGATATATAGTTTTGCTCTCGGAAAACAAGTTTAATTGACATAGCAATTTCCAACAACAATAATATAAATATCAAGCAGGCTGAGAAAATAACCAAATATAGGGATTTGGAATTTCCAAATAAATACTCAGTGGGACATGAACACCACACGAACTGTACCAATTGTTATATCAACGACAGGACTAGTCCCAAAACATCTATTATTTAATAGATGCAATGCAATGCAACAATGCAAAAAGCCGTCCTGTTAGGAACAGCCCGGACGGTCAGGAAATTCATGGGAAACTTCCGCCACGACTCCAACCACGGGCCTGAAAACCTGGCAAGGGCTCCCACAGAGCTAAACCCTTTTGATATCTAGGATATCTGGGGTTTAGTGAATAGTGTGCCTTCATACATCGTATGGTCAAGCCGGGAAATAATCGATATTTGAAGCGGTTATGGATTTCTGTTTATAGAATTGGCTAGGCTAAACCTTGAATCGGCCTTAAGGTTACCTTTTAAAACAAGTTCCATATAACGGACAAGATAAGCAATCGGAAAATTCTGTATAGGATATCTGTATCAATGATGTCAAATTTTCAACATTATTACGGCACGTTGATGTTTTTCCGATACATTTTCCTCCCAAAACACAATATTTCCAATATCTTGAGAAAATTCTCTCAGTCCTGTATACAGAACAAGTTTAACATAATGGTGGTTAACATTTATATATGTGTTTTGAGTGACACTGATATGAAACTGAATTGAAATTAAAAGTTGTATACCTATGTATATTTATTTTAGTCAGAAATGTGTTTTTAGATCTTTTCTTGGAAGCTCTCGGTATTGTATGTCAAATAAATAATATGAAGGTTTAAAAGTATAATAATAAATAATAATATGTCATCATACTAAGTCTTAAAACATTATGAGAATCTAATGCATGTAACTAGATCAGATGCAAAGTTACACTTTGTTCGATTTTGTCCTGTAAATCATGCCTGTTGGCTGTCAAATGATAAGTTCTGTAATATCAACCAATGCGCCGATAGATACCCGATCTCTAAAATTCTCACGCATTTTCCCCATAGTGGGTAGTTTGCTCAAATACAATTTGTATTTTTCTCTTATATTAAATATTAGGATTCGAACTAAGATCGAGCTTCACCATGGTAACTAAAAATGGAGAAAAGTAAAAAAATGAAAACCTACATACATACTTATCGGCATAGATAAACAGACGCCATACCTGTGAGTCACAGACAAACGTAATAAAGAAAGGATAAATTAATTTTAATAGAGAAAGAATGCTAAAAAAAACTATTAATCCATGTCTAGCAGAAAAATAGAAAATTCTTTATTAAGTAATATCAATAGCACCTTAAAAGAAATGATTATTATTCAGGATCAGAATTGCCGGAAGTTGTATCATTTTCCAAGTCACACAGATGCTTCAAAATGGTCATTGTATATATATTTTTTAAAATGTTACCTTTTTGTAACAATCGACGACAGCATGTTTAAAGCCTGGCAATCGTCGAAATGATAACTTTAAAGAACAACATTTATAAGATTTGTCATTAAAATCAATTACCAAGGCAAAAAACTCTTTTTATTTGTCATTTTTAGTCTCGTTAATAATACACGTTTTTACTATCAAAATACCCATTCAAAACTTGGCTCTATAGTAAATTAATTAGTACGCGCAATCTCTGTCAGTCTTGGACTTTTGCTCGCTCCGAATTTTTCAATTTAAAAGTCAACTAGTATCTGTGAACAATGTTTTTCAGGCAACCTTATACATTATTTGTAATTGAATTACTTTCATTTTAAGACTAGTCCGGATTGGTTGACAAAAGAGTGGAATTATTAACATTAACTTACCTGTTTGACCGCAGCTACCAGGTAATAGGGATCAAAAAAGTAAGCTACTGAGGTGTTGCATATTGTGTATAGTTGATACTTTCCACTGGAGTTTGTTTCGTTTGGTAGACACGCGGATGAAATTTTAGAAAATTATGATTTTTATAAATTTTAATTAATAATAATCTTGAACTTTTTTATTGGGGTTGCCATATTAAGTCAAGTAGAAACTTATTTTATTTTATAAAATATTATTTTCATTTTTCGACTCAATGGTGAAGGTCGATCTTAGTACGGATATTAGACTATACGGTTTTGTCATAAATGTTCTTTAGTAGGCACACGCAAAAATGAACTGTATTTGTATTTGCTAATTCTGCTTTATACTGCCTTCTGTAAACTCTGTAAAATTCTTGGATATTCGTTGTCAAAAAACAAAAAAGCCGAATATGTGAACGTATAACGTATATGCAATTCCAACCTCTAACTTTTATAATAAAATCATATTTTAGAATCTGTACTTAGTCATACGAACTCTAAATAAAATAATATGGAAAATACAGATCAGGACTCAAATTGTACCTATATAAATGAGTTACAAGATGAGCAAGCCAGTAATTTTTATTTGTGAGGCGGCTCCGAAAATTTGATACCACACTCGGACCTTATAACCGAATACGAAATTTGCCAAATCGTCCTCTACTTCTGTGTCACTCATACTATCATCGAATTGCAGATGATGGTTCGCAACAAGACGTAGGGACACTTGGGTGGATATCCAAAAACATCAAATCCCTGGGTTTGACAATGGATACAGCAGCCTAAGTGTCACATCTGATGTAGCTCTCATCGCCAGTGACTAAGTCGTTAACTAAACTGGTGTTACCATTTAAAAAAATGTCTGTGCAGAGGGTCCGGACGGCAGGTGGGTGGTTAGCATAATTTTGTCTTGATGTCAATCGTTGTGGAAGTCTATCTCTGCAGTCTCCCTAATAGGCTATGAGCACTATGTGCACAGCACATTCTACCTTGCTGTTATTGGATAGATATTCCTGGAATGTAAACGTTGTAGCAACTCTTGTGTCACCCTCAATGTTCTAATGAATGAATGATTATTGTTTCTATTCTTGATGTCTTCGACGAAACTTTGTATGGCAAACTGATCCTGGAACTCCTAAGGGGCATCTGTTTAGTCAGGGTGTAAAAAAGTCGAATTTTAGTCTTAAATGAATGTTTTTTACATAATTTTGAACTCGAGGAATTATTTAAATGTGGTGACTAAGTCATGACCCTACTTTCTGTCCTGTACTGGAATTAATGTACCAAAACTTCTTGTATTTACTGTGCCTTGACGATTTTCGCTGATTATGTCCTTTGGCTGATTTTGATTTGAACTTTTGAATTACATTTAAAGTGATTTTAATTCCTTTTTCAACTGACTTCAGTTCAATTGTTTTTAATTATTTCCTTACATTGAGTTATTAACTGGAATATTTCCTTGAAATTTTCTAATTGCAATTTAATCAGTCAGCTGTTGCTCTTAATGTGGCCTATTATATGAGTATAACGTGATCATCATATTCTGTAATTTGTCTTCATATAGTTTGTCTTGTTGATTTTTATTTGAGCCTTTCCTTGTTCATTCAACAGACGAATTTGAATTTCTAGACTTATTAGAATTATGTTCTGCTCCATTATCTGTAAAATATACTGCTCATCAAATTTGTGGTATATTTTACGATCCTATTTTTTCATATTTTTTTTGTGCTAATAACACCACATTAATTATTTTTTTTCCAATTGCTTAATAAGTGTCATTAATGGCACTTTAGAACAATTTGTTTACAAGAACCCCGATAAATAAAAAATAATAACTGCTCTTCTTTTTAATCTAGAACCTGCGCTTCTAACCTGGGGGTAATTACCCCCGCGGGGGTGATCTTGTATTTCGCGGGGGTAACAATGAGCCGGTTGTTTTCTCAAACCCCGAATTTCAAAATGACAAGTCTGAGCACAGCGTGTCTAGCGCCGACTACTCGAACTTCTCGTCACCGAGTGACCTCCCCCTCTCCTCGACTACCGATGTCACCCGACAATTGGCGCCATTTAAATTGAATTAAAAAAATATACTTCAATATTATGATTTACTTTTTTGGTAAGTGTTTCTTTGTTGTTCTTGATTTTGATGTAATAACACGAAATAAGTGTATTGTTAGCAACTCAGAAAATACAGGCGTGAGTGTATGTTATTAAAATATTCGTCCAAATGCTAGCGTATCTTTCAGATTTTTTTTGTGGAATCAATTGCCTCAGTATTTCGTTACAGGGAAATATGGCCAATATGTTAATATAGGAAGATAAAGTAGCAGGCTTTATTTGTAGAGTTCAGTTTAGCGATATGACCACGATTTCACAAGTTTGTGAACAACTGGAAAACGAGAAAGCTCACAAGATTTCATTTGAAGATTCCGCATTTGTAATCATTAATAAGCTCACTGCAACAATATTTCCCGGACATGAATAACCGTCAGTCCAACTATTGGGTATTGAGACCATTTTTGACTGACGATAATATTATTAAGGATGAAGATGTGTCAGCTAAAGTAGAATTTCTTGGTCTACGTGAGGATTGTACTTTAAAAGTCGAATTCCAAAATTATGACCTATGTACATTTTGGAAAAAAGTAGGAGCTGAAATGCTAACATGGCAGTCAGAGCTTTAAAAATGTTGGTACGGTTTGCTACTACTTACAGGTGTGAGAGTGGTTCCTCAAATTTGGTGACACTAAAAACAAAAAATCGTTACCAAACTTGTAAATGTGAAGCAAGACCAACCTTGGCACTAAAAAATATATTTTTTTTATTTTTTCTGTTTTAGAAATTGAAATTTCAAAAGCATAATACTTTATCAGTCAAATAATAATAGTTCCAGCATTTGGTTATTTATTTTTGTCGATACTACCAAGGAGGTAATAAACTCGGAGTCCATAATGACTGATTTCAGCTGGAGCTTGAACTAAATTTGTAGTAAATTAAATTAATTAAAAAATAATAATTTGCATCCTTTGAATAAGAACAACAAGCACATTCAGAAACATTTTTAGTTTTCCCGCCAATAAATGCACTGAAAACATGTAGTAATCTGAATTATAATTTCATACAGAATTTAGTGTGGTACAGCAACACTATTTGTTTTGAATTCATTTTAAACATGTGCTGTTGCTGCAACGCTAAATAGATTACATTAGAAAGGTTAAAATATATTTTAAAACGCATAAAAATAATGCACACATATTTTTTCGTTTTCATTGCCACTATTCGCGAACCGTTTATTTTTACATATACGTCCCAATAGATCTAGAGTCCAATTGTATAAGCAAAATGTGAAATAGTTTGTATTTAATGAATCAATCACGTTTTACATTTCAATCAATTGAAAGAAATGAAGACGGATGATTTTAGGCTGATATATTCGATCATATAACATATACAATTGTTTCCTGATTGATAGTTGTGGCATCTTCACTTTTTGTTATTTATGCACTTATTGGGAGTATAAATCTATATAATTTCCTTACGTTTCTTTATTGCCATTGACAACGGTGTCTCTCCACGACCCCAGAAAGTTTCGAACTATGCAAACTATTCAACAATTACATCTGGTATTGTTCCCAAGTGTATAAATATTAACCATATGCAATATTCCAACAACAAAATCATTTGCCCTGGAGTTTTATTTTGATATAATTTTAAGTGTTCAGCATACAAAAGTAAATTGCAGCATCTCTTATTAGGTTTGCGAGTCTCTGCACAGACACAATGAAAGAGAATTATGCATGAGTGAATCGTTAACAAATATATTGTTCTTATAAAGTGAGATTTTCTTTTATTTGTCTGTAATAGCCTTTCAATAGCCCTAAAAGAAATTTAATTTCGTTGGAAAATGGCATTTGCTTCTTTATTTTTGGTGTTTGTATCCGATTTTATTACATTTAAAAGGCCTTAATGTTAGGAACGCTTAGGGTTCCGTATATACAATATACGGGTACCCTTATAATATCACTCAGGATTTCTGTCTCTTTCACATCACAGCAAGTTTCTCCTAAACTACTAGACGGAAAAGGCTGGAATTTGGTATTAGTTTATAGTTTGGTGACGTAATCAAGTGTACATATCGTAAATGAAGAAATTTTGATTTAAGTACCCATATTAAAGGGACAAAACTAAAAAAAATCGACCATTCTCCCCCTTTTTCTCCGAAACTATAAGACGTAAAATTTTGAAAAATAATAGAGATATAGAGCCTCACCTGATTTTTACTGGAAAAATAAAGAGAAACCTCTACCGGTAATTTTTGGGGGCAAGAATTAAATGAATAATATAAAATTCATTTTTTTTTTCTAATAGATTATGTAATATATCAAATGAAAGGGTTCATTATGGCGAAAATAAATATATTTTTTTCATATTTTTAAAATAAATTATTTTAAAGATATTAACAAAAATATCAAAATTTTAACACATTCCGCTTACCTTATCTTCAAAACTATAAGCCGTAAAATTTTGAAAATAATAGGGCCTCACCTAAATTTTAATGGAAAAATAAGGAGAAATTCCTAATATTAATTTGGGGGGCAAATTACAGAACTAATGAAAAATATAAAATTAAAATTGTTTCTAATGCATCACGTAATATAATATATATATATATATATATATATATATATATATATATATATATATATATATATATATATATGTATAATCAAATCAAAGGGCCTCCTTTTATCTCCGAAACAATGAGTAATAAAATTTGAAAAAATAGGAAAATACGAAGAAATCCCTAATATTAATTTTGGGGGCCAAATTATAGAATTAAAAGGAAAATAAAAAAATAAAAAATTTAATGCACAATGTAAATGAAAGGGCTCTTTATGAGGAATACAAATATATTGTTTACAAGATATTAACAAAAAAATATTAGAATTTCTCTTTTCTTGCTTTATTTCGGAAACCATACTAGCTAAAATTTTGAAAATAATTAGGGGTACTGGCGCTAACTTGAAATTTATAAGAAAAATTAGTAGAAAACCCCAATATTAATAAAAAAATTATACAATTAAATGGAAAATAAAAATTAAATTTTCAAACGCATCATTTAATATATCAAATAAAAGGCTCATAATATGAATTACAAATAGATCATATTTTAAATGATTTGTTTGAAAGATATTAACAAAAATACTAAACATCGACTTCGTTCCCACTTTAGAAACTATACTATCTAAAATTTAAAAAAATATATATTATTTGTATTGTTAAATAAAATGTTTAAAAGATTTAATAACTTATTATTTAAAACTTGACTCATTTCCCCCGTTATCTTCCAATCTACAGGGCCTGAAATTCAGACAGTAAATTATAAAGGGCTTCCTGAACGTTTATTAGTAAAATAACATTAAGTTAATTTTAGGGGCCAAATTAGAAAATTAAATACATATTTTCAATAAACAAAAAACCAGCGAATCAAGTAGCAGATAAAATTAAAAGTCTACTTGTGGAAAATAAATGTGTATATTTTTTATAAATTTAAAACGCTTCCTGTAAAAGATATTAGGATAAATACGAGTATTAGAAAATCCACTCATTCCCTGCTTCTATGAAACTGGAATATTAGCATCTTGAAGGTGATATGGAACCCTAAGTTTGCGAGTCCAACTCGCACTTGACCAAATTATTTTGAACTTGTGATCACTACGACAGTTCGTTTATTAAAATAGGAAAAGAGTGTGTGATACATAGTAGCTTCCATACTTGCTTTAGTACGGTATTTGAACCCACCATTGAGTTCTTTTAACAAAGTTACACTATACTAGGCTTGGGTCGTTCGTGAATGAGTCGTTCAAAACGAACGACTCTTCTACATGTGCCACGAATGAGCGGCACAGTTTAGTCAAATAGCTCGTTCAGTTCGCCATTAATAGCGTCATTCTGCTCGAGCGAGTCGAGAGTCATATGATGTGCTAAACGTTCAATCACGAACTAGAGACTCGTTGACTCGTTCATCGTTCAATCTTCGGCACAGTCACCTCGGCTCGGAACAGTGGAGAGAAAAGAGCCGTCAGCCGTCTGTTCATGAGATGAAAGGTCTTTTAAAATTTGGTCGGAAGATTTATTTTCAACGAATCCAGGAATGGGTATTTATTATGACAGGCACTAAGGCACAGGATTGTTATTGTTTTGCAGTGTTTTTGTTATATAAATTTCTATTTGGGTTAAAAGGAAGCATAATAATTATATTTGTTTTGAGAGTTTAGAACGTTTACATTTTAATGTTTAGAGTTTTTTTCTTATTTTTGTTACCAAATAACACAAAAAATAAAAATTTTATATTTACGTAAATTGATTATCTTTAAATTATGACTCAGCAAAACTTTAACGTTAGTTTGAGCAGTAAACTACACAAGTAGAGACATTATATAAATCCGCCTAGGGCTAAGCGGCTAAACGGAAATCGTTCAAATGAACGACTCATTGTGAACGACTCGTTTTGGTGAGCTGAACGAATTGAGCCGGCTCACTAAAAAGAGTCATAGAACCCAACGCTACACTATACAAAATTTCTCGGATTAAATGCAGTTCAAAAATGAATCTTAGGTTTTAATACTTTGCCCAGAAATAAAAAGAAGTAGAATCGTACAGGCTCGCAGATCATTGTGATGGTTTATTTCGGAAACATTCTTTGTTAAAATTTGTGTTTCAAGAAATGTTTCTAGGGCAACCAGTTGCCAAAATTTTTTTAGTATCAGAGCAGGCATACATCAAAATGTATGTTTTTGTTGGGCAATTTATTGATAGATTATTTTCTATTTACCTTTGATTTAATATATTACATGATGCTTTGTAAACAATTTTAATTTTATGTTTTCCATTTAATGCTATAATTTGCCCCCAAAAATTAATACTAGAGGTTTCTCCTTATTTTTTCAGTAAAGTTCAGGTAAGGTCTATATCCTTAATTTTTTTTGAAAATTTTACGTTTTATAGTTTCGGAGATACAGGGGGGAATTAACTATTTTTTTATATTTTTATTAATATCCTTTAAATAATTAATTTTAAAAATGTGAAAAAATATGTTTGTATTAGTCATAGTAAGCCCTTCGATTTGATATATTACGTGATGTGTTAAAAACAATTTATATTTTATATTTTTCATTAAATTCTGTCATTTGGCCCCCAAAATTAATATTAGGGATTTCGCCTTATTTGTCCGGTACAATTCAAGTGAGTCCCTCTATATCTAATTTTTTTCAAACTTTTACGGAGATAAGGTAGGGGGATTGGGTATTTTTTTATATTTTTGTTAATATCTTTAAAACAATTTGTATAAAAAATCTGAAAAAAATATGCTTGTTTTCGCCATAACGAGGCCTTTCATTTGATATATTATATGATGTGTGACAAACTATTTTAAATTTATATTTTCCATTTAATTCTGTAATTTGTCCCCCAAAATTAATAGTAGAGGTTTCTCCTTAATTTTCCGGTAAAATTCAGGTGACCCTGTATTTTTACTTGTTATAGTTTCAGAGATAATGGGGGGGAACGGTGGATATTTTTAGTGTCCCCCAGAAGTACCCCTAAAATCAAAATTTCTTTATTTAAGATATGTACTCCTGATTGGGTCACCAAACTATACAGAGATACTAAATTTCAAACTTTTTGTGTCCAGTAGTTTAGGAGAAAATTGCTGTAATGTGAAAGAAGTAGAATTTCGGAGTGATATTATAAGGGTATCCGTATATTGTTTATACGGAACCCTAAAAAAGAACAACAGCTGTGCAACGTGTAGAATATATATATCGATAAGAAATAAGTTGCAGGGGGCTTCAAGAACCACGGGAGACGAGCTATTGAAAATCGAAAAATTTAAGGAAGAAACTTAATAATCGGGTAATCGTAATAAGAGACGAAAACATTTGAGTAACAGAAAGAACACAACTAGTACAGCATACCACCAAATTAACCAGATTACCTGGCAGTACCGTGCGAAATATCCATATAGAACAGAATACAAAGTAAACTATACTCCACTCAATCTGGCTATCAAATATCACCCGCCTTGGTTGTCATATAAGTAGAGAACGCACTTGGTATCATATATCCTCTGCAGTACTCAATGCATTGAGTGAATAAGGTCTAAAGTAGCCATATATAGCTACGTTGACCAATCTATACAGTGCAGCCACAGCAGAAATCAGAATATTTGAAGGCAGCCCTAAATTAACCCAAAACAGATGTGTCAAAAATATCTCACAAAAGTTATTTACATTTTTCTTCAGAACACATCTTTATCAAATTAGATTGGAACAACGAAAGACTTGTGTAGCACAATTGAACATAATTCAGCAGCTTCAACAACAAGTGACCTGAGCTAAACTTAAAGCAATTTGTAATGAAATAGAAATAAAAATAAGCATCTAGAACATTAGACATCCCTGAAAGTAGTATAAGAATCTATGGATGATTCATAAAGGACTCCAATAGTCTGCAAGTCTACAATGCACGATCATCTCGGAAAATAGTTATTACATCAGTGTGTTCTATTAGTACCAAAACTGTTGTGAAACCTTGATTCTGAACACCAAACCTACACAAAAAATAGATTAGTGGAGAGATGCATTATCGGAGGACAAATCGAAAAGGAATATAGTAGATAAGGAATAAGACCAAGATAATAAGATGTCACCCAAAAAAATTAAATCTCTGAAATCGCGATGGGCAAGAGATTTCGCAAGATGACAAGAAAATAATGTACACGGTTCGTCAGTTTTCATTAGTTGATCTTCTTCCTCTGTAACGCCTAGTGTTTGCCGATGTCCAGTGAGATGAAGTGTTATTTAGGCACGTAAAAGAGCTTATCAAACTCTACTAGAATAGGCAAAAATGTGAAAACTTATTCGACACCAGAGGGGCCTGTTTCATAATCAACTTGTAACTTGTAATTTCCTTTCGGAATTCACAAAAGTAATGTCCAAGTTATATCTTGTAAAATTAAAAATATTAGTATGTGCACGATGTGCAATAACGAAATTACAAAACTACAAATTACAAGTTGATTTTTTCCTGTAATGAAACAGGCTCCCTGGAATTTCGTAATTCGAACAAATATTATTCAACAATTACCAATATACAATACATTACTTATATACAGTTTGCGAATCCCAGAAATGTGATTGGTATTTGAACAAAGAAATTACACAATAAGTCGTAATAATGTCTAATTCAAGAATTCAAAGACAAAACTACAAGTTTTGATTACAAATATACAGTGAGGGACGCGTGGGTTGGAACAAATTCATTTAAAATTCAAATGTTGGTTTTTTGGAAAAACGCTGGGACACGTCGGTTTTTTGTTTTGGACTGCGGTTTTTGTGATAATAAACTCATTTATACAGGGTGGGTCAGAAATAAACTGCGACCATCAACTTCATTTTTTCAAATGGATTCGTTTGTTTTTTATTATAGTTTTTAATTCTGCATTGAATTCTAACTATTTTGCAGGTACGATGTCCTATACAAAAAATTAACAGTTATTAAGAAAATTACATTTAATTCAAAATTGAAGAAAAAAAACATCAATATATCAAATTAAATGTTCAAATTGTTGACCATAACTTTCTGACAATACCTAAGACGGTTTTCAGATTCTCGTAACACTTCAGTTGGCGTTTGTGGAAGGATTCGTTGTATTTTGGCACTAATTATATTCTTTAATTCCTCGATATTTCCCGGTGTATTGAGGTAGACTTTCAATTTCGCATAACCCCAAAGATCTAACGGGCTTAGATCCATCTATTTGGGAAAATATTGTCAAGATAATCTCGCACTGTTCGCGAATAGTGCGGGGACGCTCCATCCTGTTGAAACCATACCGAATCTGCCAGTATATTGGGGTTTTCACCATTTGGGTGAAGTTCTGTTAAACAGGGAATTATGTCATTTTGTAATAGGTCTAAATACATTTCCGAGTTAAGTGTGCCCTCAATAAAAACGACCTACAATTGAAGTAACCTCAATTCCGGCCTATACGTTAACTGTTATTAGTTTAGTTAACCATTTAATTAAATTGTTGCCTCGGCGGAAAAAACTATCTTATGAAAAGTGCGGGTTGGCATTGCATCTATCCATCATTATTTCGCAGAATTCTACTCTCCGGTGAAAATTATCTTCAGTAAGTTCGTGAACTAAATGAAAATTGTTTGGGTGCCATTTATTTCTATGCATGCATTTTAGAACAGAAAATTTACTTATTGACTGTTCTGCGGCTATTTGTCTAGCGGATTTGGGACGATTTTCTTGTAAATCGAGCAAAACATTTAATTGTGTATCCTCTGGAAGATGTTTAGTTCTGTAATTGTCTTACGATTACGTGGCCAAATTCTAGAAAATTTTTTTTCTATTTTACTAACTACCGAATCCTCTAATAGGCCGCTCCGGGTACTTCATATTAAACAATTTGCAAACTTCAACTTGTGTTCGAGTTCTGTCGCCACATCGTCAAAATTTCTATTCGCTGCTTTTCAATTAAACGCACCATACTTTGAAACTTAACAAATGCACTTGACAACTACTTATTTGAAGTAAAATTATAATACAGTTAAAAACTCCAGCATTAAAAAAAAGGTTTCCATTCATGCGATTGAAATACGGCCATCATAAAAACCAGACGTAAATAGATAGGTTCAAACCAATAACACCTTATTTTTACGCTTGTTTTCTTAACTTTAGAAATAAATGTAATTTTCGGTATAGGACATTGTACATGAAAAATACTTATAATTCAATGCAGAATTCAAAAATAAAATAAATAACAAATGTTTCTATTTTAAAAAAATAAGTTTATGGCCTCAATTTATTTCGGACCCACCCTGCATAAATTAGTTTAACATCACAAAAACCGCAGTCCAAAAAAAACGAGGGGTCCGAACGTTTTTCCAAAAAAACAACACCTGAATTTTAAATGAATTTGTTCCAACACACGCATCCGTACGGTATATAGATAGTATAACCAAATGATTTGACACAAAATAGTTAATACTTTCAATATTTTATAACGGAATATTTAAACTGTTAGTATTTATTGTCTTACATGGATTAAGCAATAGCTTATTTAAAAAAATATATCCAGAACAAAAGTGGAAAACGGAATTTTTACTACCGTGTATACTGAAATAACTTTTTCAGAATCACCTAATTACCCGAATGTATATTCCTTAGCTAATGCTAATACCTTTAATTTATCCTCTACCTTTGTCCCTTACAGCTTACAGATTGATTAATATTCCATCCCATAATATTTGGCGAAACCTAGTTAATCCACATCAGTGCTACTCACCTCACTTGTTCTAATTCACTAGTATGAGTTTCACGAAGCTTCGCAACCAACACTCTGATAATATTCAACAGGAACAAAATGTTAACCTGAAATGAGACATTTATATTAAAAATTATAGTTGTTTGAGCAACCGAGTTGTTTTTTTATTATTTTAGTTTTTCTTACATTATTAAAAACATATTTTGTGAGAAGCACAAAATAATTTATTTTGAATATGGTTATCGACATTCTGAAACTAGACAAACACGAGTTTGTAGAAACGTCAGATGAACCGGTCTTATGAAGAAACGGATATTCTCGTGAGTACACAGTTCTTCAAATGAAGTGGTACGTTAGGTAAACTATCCATAGAGATTGTAAAATTTGGGTTATAAGGTTTTCGAGAATTCACTTTTTGGCTAAAATATCTTCAACTGCTGGTTATGCTTATACCTTAATTTTGTTATTTCAAATAGATTAGTAGGTATATATAAACGAATTCAAAAATTTACGGTAAATTGTTAACCATATTATACGAGGTATGGCTATTAAATAAAGGGACTGATATTGTAAAAAAATTATTTTTATTTTATACATAATTACTTATTATCGCCTTCAATATACACCCCTTCCCTATCCCTACAACGCTCCATGTGAATTTTCCATTGTTGGAAACAGTGCTGGAAGTCATCTTCTGTCAACTCTTTCAGGACTCTTGCCGCTTTCTTTTGAACAGCTTCAACGGATTCAAATCTCGTACCTTTCAAGGCAGATTTCACTTTAGAGAAAAGATAAAAGTCACATGGTGCTAGGTCTGGTGAGTAAGGTGGATGTTCTAACACTGGGATGCTGAACTTGGCTAGGAACCGCTTAACAGATAACGCGGAATGAGCTGGCGCATTGTCTTGGTGCAAAACCCACGATTTGTCCTTCCACATTTTGGGTCGTTTTTTTCTTACTCTTTCACGTAGTTTATCAAGTACCTCAAGGTAGTAATGTTGATTAATTGTTTGACCTTCAGGAACCCAGTGAAGGTACACAATCCCATGAATATCGAAAAAAACAATCATCATTGCTTTAAATTTTGACTTGCTCATCCTTGCTTTTTTGACTCTCGGTGAATTTGGGGTCTTCCAATGCATAGATTGGCGCGTTCGTTTCCGGATCATAAGTAAAAACCACGATTCATCACATGTTATTATCCTTTCCAATAAATTTGGGTCATTTTCAATGGCATTCAAAGTGTCAGTACAAACATTTTTGCGAGCTGCTTGTTGTTCGATCGTGAGAATTTTTGGTACCATTTTGGCACACACTTTTCACATGTTCAAATTGTCACGTAAAGTTTGCAGTACACATTCTTTATCAATGCCTACAGATTCAGCAACTGCACGAATATTTAATCGACGGTCAGACCGAATCAAATTAGCAACTTCTTCCACATTGCCATCCGTTTTTGGGGTTGAAGGACGACCTGGTCGCGAATCATCTTCAACGTCTTGTCGACCATCTTGAAAACGCTTAAACGATTCAAAAACACGAGTCCGCGATAAACGTTCACTGCCATACACTTCTTTTAGTATATTATAGGTTTCGGTAGCGGTTTTTCCACGTTTAAAGTAAAATTTAATAACAATTCGTTGCTCTATTATTACGCTAACCATTTTTCCGGCAAAATAAAATAACAACACAAACGTAAATGAAGGTTATGTCTCAACGATGTTGTTTATAGAAACGAGACTAACTGCATTTTGAAGAGGAAGCCTCAAACTAAACAGCTATTAGTTAATGTTGATTGGCGCATGCGCACTCGTTCTGCTGCAGTGTCAGTCCCTTTATTTAACAGCCATATTATGTCTACGACAAAGAGTTTCTGACATAATTTAAATTATAGAAAAAAATTTACCACACAATCTGAAATATAAAAATACAAAATGTTAATCGTTTAGCTGTAGTGGAGACTTAAGGTTCACACTGATCTTAAATTAAGATTTGCTAATTTATACAGGGAGTTCAACAAATAAAAACCAATTTCAATGTTTCAAACAAGAATAATTTCAATTCTCCAAATGTCACCTACCATGTTATTATTAGTTGATTCCTGATTATTTTTAAGTTTACTTGGGAACAACACCACAATTGAATTAAAAAAGCTGTATATTGAAAGAAAATACCAAACGTTTCAAAGTCGATTCTGAATTCGTTCAAAGAAGTAGAATTTCTTTCAATATACAGCTTTTTTAATTCAATTGTGGTGTTATTCCCAAGAAAACTTAAAACTAATCAAGACATGCCAAAAATAACATCTAGAAGATAAGTTAATTCCTCTTTCATCCTGTTTCGATTAATGTGAATCTTTCTTATTGCTTGATAAGAACAATGTTGAGTTGTTTCGAATTTTCATTTAAATAAAATAGTCTACTTCCTCAAATGTTATTTAGTATTTCATGGACCATTAACAACCACTGAAATTGTTAACAGTCAAACTAACACCGGTCCTAATGACAAATGTACGTCGAACAGTAAAGCTAAACTTAACGCAAAGGTAAATTCTCCAGAAAGTTAGATTTACCGCTGTATTTAAAATTTTTAAATAATGTCATAAATAAAATAACAGCCTACTACTACCTGGACTACTACTATAATCAAATCACTGTATAACTAAAATTTCCCTAGCCTCCACATTTCCTTGAAGACAAAATGTGCTCATTAGTAAGAATGCATTTTTTTCCGGAATTTTGACCGGAATTTTTTTTATAAAGTTAAAAGTTAAAATTTAATTAATATTGATGGAATAGCAATGAACTAGTATGCATATATTAAATATCTATCTCTTCTGTTTTGACAATAACTTGATAAATAAAACTTTACTAATTTACAGGGTCTCTATGCTAATGACATGCGAGGTTGCTCGAAAGAAGGATAGAAAGGCTCTTTGTTATATCAACGAAGACTTTGCAGTCGCCGAATACCATATCATTCTACATTTACAAGTGTAGGTAGAGGACTGAAAAAATCTGTAAAATCATTAATTAGAAGAAAATATGTTGTAAGGAAAGGATTAGCCTCTGCTTTATGAGTTTTCTTTCCTCAGTTTTATCTTATTGCTTGAGGTTTATTTGTAACTTTTCACTTTGAATTTATGGAGGGTGTCGACAAAAAATTAAAGGGGTACAATTTTTTTTCGGATTGTGTGTTAAATAATTGGGGAGGACTTATTGGAATTCAATATTACCTGTGGCATACTGAAAAACGCAACAAACAGTTTTTTGCTAAAACTAAACTAAATTTACCACATCAATAAATTATATCAACAGAGCAATTTGTGCTTTCTAAAGGGTTAAAAATATAATTCTATTTAATTACTCTATTCCTAAAATGAATTCTTCAAATGAAATCAATCCGCTGGACGCGTGAGATTGAGAATGTTACACAAAAATTACAACCAGATTGTCAAAGCTACGCATTTTGACATACAACTATGTAGATTTCTCCCGAACTGACAGTTACACGTGCTAGGTTTATATACAGCGAAAATTTATGAATAAAACTCCAGCTAAAAACTCAGTGATTGACCCAGAGGCATAACGACTCCAGATTGACGTGAGTTACAATTTATTGACTCGTCTTAAATTAAAATTTACATCAAGGCCACAATTATTCAATATATCGTATATGTTGACATTGCTTCAATATGTTCACATGTGTTTTCTTTCCTCAGTTTTTTTCTGCACCTGTGTTTGGAAATGTTTCAACTCCAAATCTGAACTCGTTATCAGCATTGTGTAGTATAGTTGGAGGTTTATTTGTAACTTTTCACGTTAATAAATTAGTAAAACTGAACTATTCCTAAAATGGATTTGAAAGTAGCGATTGAAAATACAAAAGCTACATCATGTCAAAGGTTTTGACATACAAGAAAATTGTATTAAAGCCATAATTTATGAATAAAACTCCAGCTAAAAACTCAGTGATTAATAACGACTTCAGATTTGAGTTGACTCGTCTGAAATGACAGGTCAGTATTACACAATATACAAAAACAGTACTTATAAAAACGAATACTTGTTAATAATTTAGCGTATATCTTCAGCTGCCATAATATCTGGAATTTCAATAAAGACAACCAGTAAGCCAGGTAATTTTTCAATATTGCCTTCCTACAGTTTGCTCGCCATCTACATATTTCAAATACTTATCTATTAAAAAAAAAACAGAGGAAATAAAACCATACCGTAGATAATCAAAGACCTCTTAGACAATCAATCCGGAAATACATACCTAAGAAAAAGCATATAGGCCACAAAATTTTTAAAATAAACAAGTTCATTTTTGAATTATGGAAAATTATCAATTTCTTACTTAAACATTTAACACGATGTATATCAGCAACTAAGCACTTTAATGGGTCAGGTTCCTATATTAAATTTCAACAATTAACGTGATAATTATGAAGTAAATTAATTTTTTGTACTTGTACTAAAAGTTCTCTGTCTTAATCACACAACTTTTAGGAGTTTTATTAACTTTATAAACAAATGAAAAACTCACCACAATAATAGTTTCGCGAGGTCCTTCAAGTATCCAATAATAGCTTTCGAAGTAATAATATTTCCAGGACCTGCAAATAAAAAGTTCTCAAAGAATTTTGGGTAAAATGAAATTAGTGCCTGAGTTATATTTACAGAGCAGAAAACAGTAGCTATATATAGACAGAATGTTAATCCTTATTCATAAATGTTCCTTTATGTTGCTCCATTTTCGAGAAGCTTTCAACTGAGCTAATAAATTATTAAAAAGATACGTACTATAAATAATGTATGACATATGTAAAAATGTCAATTAGACGGTAGGAGGATTACATATTCTCTTACTTCATGATATGCTGCGTAAGTTTGTGAAAAAATATTCTCACATGTTTTTGTTTCATACATAAAGCTCTTTAGATAGAAGCAGTGGAGACTGGTGGGTGTTATGAAACTGGTGGTTCACTTTACTGGTCAAATATTGGGATTCAAAAATGCAACAAAATAAACCATAGCTTTGCTAATACTGCATTTATTTTTTATTAATTTAAATATTCATCTCCTTTTTTCGAAAGCGAAATGTTCAATGACATTTTATTATAGACTGGCATTGATTGAATATATTTTTTTCAATACTAAGCACAGAAAGAGCATTTAGCCAGTCCTGAGATATCGTATTTCTAAGAAACGTTTTCATCCTTCACTCTAGTTTCCGTCCAAATTGATTCCCCGTCATATAATATAAGGAAAACAAAATAATGTATTGATGCGATCACATCCACACAACAGTTTCTTTTTATTATAAATTTCACTTTTAAAACTTCGTGTAAATACTTTATTTTTCATTTTGCACACTTGTTTTCAATTAAGATATGGCCTTGGTGGAACAGCCAATTTTATATCTTATTTGTTTTGAAACGATTTATTATTGTTTTTAATATACTCAATGTTAAAGTTGATACTCATTTTTACAGTTATGTAAACACACACACACACACACTCTGTATATTAAATATTCTTTCATAGATTACGAGGACAAAAACAAAGCAACCAATAATTAAATCACGTAAACCAAAATTTTAATTATTGAAAAGTTCGGATACGTCCGGTCAATATCAGCATAGTCTGGTGTCTCCGTGCGGCGTACGAGAATCAGCCGATTACTCCATATATTTTGCATTAACTGTCCTTTATCTCACGCGCTAAGCGTGTTTTATCGTATTTCATAGAAGCTATATAAGTTTCACCGTGCGCTAGCCGAAGTGCACGGTGAAATTTTCTTTCAAGAGAATATAAGTCTTAATACAAGTTTGGATTAGAATAGTTTTTTGATAAATTCGTTATTGAAATGATATTTATTAAACATTTTGTGTGATTTTTAACCTTATTAAACGCTTATTAAATTTGGAGGTTCAGCGCACGAGTGCCGCCCCTGGATGGAAGTATATAGAGTGCTCATATTTAAACTTGCCACATCGAATTAATCGAAATTTTTAAACGTCTAAAAAATTGTTGAAATGTGTAGGAATGATTATTCACTTTTTCAGCAAAAGTTTCTCTACTGTGTTGTTAAAATAGTCGTCTGACAGTCCGTCTGAAAGTTCAGATTGCTCTTTTCTTTTTGACTTAATATACATTTTATATAAAATAAACGTCAAATGTCTTCATTCGAATAAACCTACTTATTTTTTATGTGGTATAAAATTACATCTATTCAGAAAACAAAATAGACTGCAAAAATATTTTGATCACGAGTCTCTCTATATGAATGGTATTATAAAAAGTGGCAATGATAGAATATCACTGCTATAAACGACAAAGCGCATTCCAACCATCTGATATCGGAAGATGTTACTGAAACGTGGAGGAGGTGACAGTCAGTATTTTAAACGTTTTATTATGTCGACAAATTCACACATTGTTTTGTTCTTAGTTTTCTAAGCATACCAGTTTGTGGAAAACTTTAGTAAAAAAACAGATTCAAAAAATAATATACTTCTGTAAGAAAATTGGGTTTTTCTAAGAGAACATTTATATAACCAGATTGAGGAGGGTTCCAAAACTTTGGATGTGTTTTGGTTACAATGAAGCAATTAGAACATTTTTAGGTTAGAACAATGATTAAATATTTGGGGTAGGATATAGGTGTGATAAATTTTTTATCTGAAAATATATGTGTTGTCAATGTGTATGTATAAGTTGCATTATCTATTACATATCATCTAGTATACAGGGTGTAAGAAAAGGAGAAAAAAATGTTCAAAATTGTCAGAGTAAGCACTTACGTGTGTATTAACCCATATATTTGCAAAACAACAACGAATTTATCCACTGACCAGAACAGTGAACAGAAACATCTAATATAACTATAAAAAGAAGTGAGTGATATTTAGAAAAATAATAATTTAAATTTTCAAAGGAGTAAATAATACAGAAATCATGGTTACATGGGATTTTTGCTTTCGTTCGGAGACTGTAATAAAGATTTTATTGCGGGAGGTCAGGTTCCGCATTCCAAAAATAAGGTGATACTTATTTGTTTTGATATAATATTTTGAGGTGGTGACTTTATTTCAGTTGTGGTGTTATAATTGATAAGTGCATAAGCATTATGTGAAGGTCCCATAACAATCATTCAGGAAACAACTGTTTGTATATGTTTACGAAATATGAGTGTGGAAATGTTAAGGATGGAATAGACAACAGCATTATATTGCAAATTCTTGTTAGATGTAAAATCTCTCAATTCTATGTTGGTAAATTCAGGTATGATAAGTTATCAGTATTTACACTTTGATTTTTTGTTTTTTCTGGAAATTTCAATGTGGATGAGTAAGTAATTATTACTAAATACTTACTTAGGAAAGAAAATGTTTAAAAACAACACTAAGTTGAATCTCTTCTTTTGAAAGAATTTGCTAAGAATCTATTGAAAAATAGAACTAATATTGCCTCATAAATGAACTATATATTCCTAAAAACCATCATTAAATTAAAAGCTTAAATAGATTTCAGTTTTTAGTATACTCTCCTTTCTGCTCAGTCTTATTCACGCAAGGCATGGTTGCCAGATGTACACTAATTTTCAGAAACTTAATAATAGGTCCTTAATTATACTAACCAGTACTATCATCCGCCAAAATATCTGCACTTCAATTGTTACACCCTGTATATAATTTATGTTTAAGATTTCCTCTTACATTATTTATCTTGGTTATATAACTCATGTATGTGCTAATGGAAAATATCCGTAGCCTAGGTGGTAGTAACTTTAATACGTTTATTGTTCGGACTGAGAAACGGTATGTTTTATCCAATATTGAGTAGTCTCACATTATAGATAATTATATGGGACCATTTAGGAATATTTGGTATTAGTAAAGATAGTAGGCAACAAATTTAACTCATTAATTAATAAGAATACTAATGTTTCAAAAGTCTCCGATATTTCAAATTCTGAAACACTTGTTCTGTGAATCAAATTCAATATAAGTCTCGGTGGTTACCTCACGCCTGTAGCACAAAGCAGCATGTTGCGCGATATATTGAATATATGGAGACAATGACTTCAGATTAGAGAATTGTTGTACAGCATATCAGCTGGAATCAGCACCACAATTAAGAGATTATTAACGTTAGATGTGATTTCAATTTATATTACTCACGTATTATACGATACCAGGAATCGGTTTAATCATATTTCCATAATCATTCACACACGTGGGGATGTGAATTTACATTGAAGCATACTAGGATGAACATATGAACACTTAGGGAATAGTTGAAGGATTTTAAAATGAATTAAGATTAAATTAAACAAATAATGATAAAGAATTTGACATAGGATAACACTGCACTATGAAATACAGTATGAACAACAATGCATAATAAATAGTTGATTGAATAAACTGTATACAAACCTTTTACAGTTTCAATTATAAAATGTCATATTCTGTTTCTTGCGATAATGAAAATTACATGAAAATGGGAAAATAAATAATTTGTATTGAAAAAGCAACCGACTTTAACTGAGTTAAAATAAACACCGTTTAGAAACCTTGTGCAATCAATCACTAATTTCTGACATAGCTTTTTGTTATCTGATGTAAGATACAATTCTATTGATTATTTTTCTGTCCCTATTTCTCTTTCTCTCTTTCTTGCTCTCTCTCTCTCTCCCTCTTTTTCTATCTTTCTTCCTCTATCTTTCTCTCCTTTTGATACATCCTGAATAACTATAATTTTACTCCACCCTCACTTCAACCATCTTGTATAAGTAATGTTTCACAATATATAACATTTTTTTACTCACCCTGTGTAACTATAATTCTACTCCATCTTATATTTTAACCAACCTGTATATGCAATTGCTTCTACAGGTAACTGTACGCCGCCCTATAGCTCAAATATCCTTCCTGCATTTGCTTATTTAACACTTTTTTAACGTTTTTATATCCACTCTATATAAGTATAGTTTTACTCCACTCTTATATCAACCACCTTGTTTACACAACTACTTATGTCCATCGTATATAATAAATTTTGAAACACCCGGTATAACTATAATGGCACACCACCTTATATTAGAACCATCCGATATATGCAGCTGCTTATGTACAACCCCATATCACATCAATTTTTTAGAATTTTTAATCATGCCTGTATAACTGTAATGTTACTCCGCCTTATATTAAAAGATCGCCGACATAACATTGTGATCCGAGAAGTAACTGACACCAAATGACTCAAAATGAAAACAGTTACAAACACCCTGTACAATACACTTTTACGACATACCTTGACAGTTAAGCTAGATATTATAATTTAAATTTAAAATATTCAAATTGATTCAGCCGTTTCAGAAAAAATAGTCAAGATTCAGTAAAATTCATTTAAATATAGTCCCATAATTACTGTTTTTTCTGATTTTTTTGAAAACCGTAAATCTCACGTTATAGAAAATTATATGGTACCTTTCTGTAATAGTATGTAATGCAATGCACTTAAATTTAAATCATTAAAATTGCCCATGCCGTTTTTGAATAATCACTGAACATACTTAAAAAAGATGCCGACGAACTGATAACTTTTTTCTTTTTGTAAGTCTTTTAAAATAGATATTATATAGGAAGATATATTCAACACTTTACTATTATGCTTAGTTGATTTGGAATTACCATCAACTGTTTCTTTTAATATCGGTCTGTTTTAAAATAATTATCGGTAAAGCAAGAAATTTTTAATAACAAGTGAGGTTGAGAGAGAAAATGTACTACGGTTTTAGGATATTTCTATGGCGACGCCGTAGTAGTAGATTTGACCTTAGCTTTAACCTTGAAGGTCATTTCAAAAGCATAGCAAATTTTTAAATGAAATTCCATTGTTTGGACACCGGAAATGGATAGACCAGAAAATCTTACGTTCAAATATGACCTTGACCGTTTATCAATTGTCTTATAATAATGTTTCACCAAGGAACCATACATAAATTTCTGAAGATTGCTCTTTTAAATTCTTCCAATTTGAAAAAGCTTTATTGGGTTATACGATCTTTGAAATTTTTGCTGTTTGTAGATATATAAACATTAAATAACATCAAATTGCCTTAGTTGTATGTGTTTATATTGTCAATCATTTTAATTTCAAATTGTACCTTGTCATGTCAATACCTTTAAATTTTAAACTTTTTTTGTCTTATTGCCGTTGAGAACGGGTTCTGCTTGAGACCTTGAAATATATTCTCTTTTTCGTGTGACTTATTCTCAAGAAATTCGTTAATATAACGTAAAGATGCCATAATTTTACAGGGTGTTCCTAAATTGGAGGTACAAACGAAAAGGGGAGATTGCTTGAATAGTTTTAGGAAGAAAAAGTCCCATAAACATGGGTCCGCAAACGTTTCGTTTTCAAGATACAGAGTGTTAAAGTTTCATTTCTTTTTCAAGTTTTTTTCTCATAGTATCTGCACTTCACAAGATATTCAAATGAAATTTGGCATAGATATTACAATTGAGTTTACACCTTGTGACATGCCAATTTCGATTGCGAATCTACAGGGTGATATTTTTTCGGGAACACTGTCCACTGTTGTCCTTCAGAACTTTTTTTTGGTGAGCCACTGGTACTTTCAATCGTAAAAAAAAGCTTTGTTGTTATATCAAACTTTATGTTCTCTTGTAGTTTAGTCGTATCTACTACCGATTTCGAGAAAAAAAATTTTGAATTATTAAACTAGCAATGATTCTTAAAGATTCGATAAACTGGTATAATCATAAAAAAATGTATTACTACGAGAAACGTACAACTCAAAAATTAATCATAATAAAAAAATTAAATAACAACAAAGGAACAAACTACAGCAATTGTTGAAAATGTCCTCCCCCAAACCTTATACAAGCTTCTGTTCTTCTTCTGATAGACGATCGAACTCTTTCAAACAATCCTGGAGTATTCCTAATTGTATCAAACGCGCCTATTATTATCAGTTCGTCTAAGGTATTCACTGGCGTTATGTACACTAGAGATTTCAGATGGCCCCATAGAAAGAAATCTAAACTATTTGAATCTGGGGATCTGGCGGGCCATGGCTGATGTCACCTCGTCCAATCCACCTGTTTACATAATTTTCGTTCAAATACTCCCTAGCCAAAAGTGAAAAATGAGCAGGAGCACCGTCGTGCATGAACCACATTTCACGTCGCATCATAAGAGGTATATCATCAAATAACAAGGGCAAATCGTTCTCTTAAACATGTCTGTATGATTGACCAGTAAGTCGCGCTGGCAAGAAGGAAGGAGCAATCAATTAATCGCCAATATTACAACCCCACACATTTAATGAAAATTCCTCTTGAAAATAAGCTTCTGCAATTTCATGTGGATTCTCCTCAGCCCATATGTGTTCATTATGAAAATGTATGATTGAAGTTCTTGAGAAACAGTCTTCATCAGTGAATAGGATTTGGCAATCAAAATGAGGATTGTTCAATAGTCTGTTGAGGTACCACTGACAAAAAATAATTCTTGGATGACAATCTCGAGGCAAGAGCGCCTGCACCCTCTGAATGTGATAAGGATAGAGCAAAGAATCCCACAAGATTGGCCAAACAACTTGATGACTTAAGGTAACACTAATTTTTCTTGTACTGGTTCCTGGATGTTCTTCTATTTCGTTCAGTACTGCCTCTTCGAGTCGTGGTGTTCTCACACTTCGTGGTCTACCTGCATTAATATTTTTCGCAGAAAAAGATCCAGTCTCTGAAAGACGCCTGTGAATATTAGAGAACATCCGATGACCAGGCATCACTCTATTGGGATAGCGTTCCATGTAAAGACGCTTAGCTTCTCTTGAATTACCATTTGCAAGACCATACATGAAATGCATGTCAGTCATTTCGGAATTCGTAAAATTCGGCATGTTTTGATATTAAAATGCAACCATCTTTAATTTTCAAAACACAGGAATTTAATTTGATGTGTCAAAATTAACAATAAATTTATTCATTCACCACAGCCTACTAGGTAGGTAACTAGATTTCTATGACAATTCGGAATTTCCTGAGGATTTCAAGAGAATCATTCAAAATTTTTTTCTCCAAACCGGTAGTAGATACGACAAAACTACAAGAGAACATAAAGTTTGGTATAATAACAAAGCTTTTCTTTACAATTTTTGAAAGTACCAGTAGCTCACCAAAAAAAAGTTCTGAAGGACAACAGTGGACTGTGTTCCCGATAAAATATCACACTGTAGATTTGCAATCGAAATTGGCATGTCACAAGATTCAAATAGTTTAGATTTCTTTCTATGGGGCCATCTGAAATCTCTAGTGTACATAACGCCAGTGAATACCTTAGACGAACTGATAATAATAGGCGCGTTTGATACAATTAGGAATACTCCAGGATTGTTTGAAAGAGTTCGATCGTCTATGAGAAGAAGAACAGAAGCTTGTATAAGGTTTGGGGGAGGACATTTTCAACAATTGCTGTAGTTTAGTTCCTTTGTTGTTATTTAATTTTTTTATTATGATTAATTTTTGAGTTGTACGTTTCTCGTAGTAATACATTTTTTTATGATTATACCAGTTTATCGAATCTTTAAGAATCATTGCTAGTTTAATAATTCAAAATTTTTTTTCTCGAAATCGGTAGTAGATACGACAAAACTACAAGAGAACATAAAGTTTGATATAACAACAAAGCTTTTTTTACGATTGAAAGTACCAGAGGCTCACCAAAAAAAGTTCTGAAGGACAACAGTGGACAGTGTTCCCGAAAAAATATCACCCTATAGATTTGCAATCGAAATTGGCATGTCACAAGATGTAAACTCTTAATTGTAATATCTATGCAAATTTCATTTGAATATATTGTGAAGTTCAGATACTGTGAGAAAAAAACTTGAAAAAAATTCATACTTTAACACTCTGTATCTTGAAAACGAAACGTTTGCGCACCCATGTTTATGGGACTTTTTCTTCCTAAAACTATCCAAGGAATCTCCCCTTTTCGTTTGTACCTCCAATTTAGGAACACCCTGTATAATTGTTTTATTAATCAATTTCCAAAAAAGACTGCAGTACAATGATTCTTCAGTGATATCTCTAAAATGGCTCAAACAATCTAAATATTTTAAATTGTTGTACAAAGATATATACCGACTTAATTCCGCATATTTTTCTAGACGTAAAACACATACCAAAGAAAATACCAAAATAAATTTTCTGCAAAAATTTCTAAAAGTAAATGTCAAGAGATATCATGCATAAATATTGATCATACTAGGTGTTTCTTATTGTTTTCATTTTTATTTTTCTGTATATGACTGTTTTTTACATATAAATTATTTTCCAATGACATATTCAAATTAAAAATCGATATGTTATTTGTATAGGCAAAATGTAATAGAAACGCTAGCGCGGCTTAGAATACTTATGCCCAATTGTATCCAGAATGCTGTCGTTTCAGAATTTAAATTTTCGGCATCTTAAAAGAAAAGTAAGTTTTGTTCCAGTGCAAAAAAAAAACACGAAAACGTATTAAAGTAGATATAAATGAAATATTTTGGTTAGTTTCGATATAAGAAATTCAAACAAAATTTAATATTTTATTTCAGTATTCATTCTTCAAACTAATAAACGAAGAGAGTTTTCACAGAGGAATACATATACAGGAGTTTGTGTGATTTGAATGAGCATATTCCCCTATTCCTGTTGTCTTATCGCTCAGTCGTACATAACGGCACAGGACTGCCTCCAGCCAGAGAACTATGTTCGGATCAAGTCCAAAAAAGCTTGCTGTCCACACACGAACTAGCTCTGACTCATCGACCGAATGAAGACAAAATCAATTCAGTCGGTTTAAAAGAGAGACAGAGTATGGCTATACAAAGTCTAGAGGAGTAAAGGCAAATCTCCTAAGCTCACACCAGCATGTGATGCTTCATACGAAATGATCAAAAAGATCAATAACTTTGCCTATGGAACTCGCCGGAATCCGAGAGCTAAGATATGGTTGATTCATCTGGACCGGATGGCTTCCTGTCATGGAAATGATGAATCTGATTGGGTCGATTAAACAGGGGCAGTGTTATAACATAACAAAAACTAATAAAAATAAACAAAGCCGACATGAAAAGAGACTTCCCAAAAATGACGATCCATTTCGGAAATTAAAAATGTACAAGTTAGCGTAGGAGAAGCAGATAGAGAAACATCTAGATCCACTAAGAGGATATAAAAAGGCAGTTGACGGATGGGATAAGTTAAGTTGAGTGGATAGCATCTGCGATTATCTGTTCAATATGTATTGTTGTTGATAAGTCGAACGTATTTATAAGTATTTTATTTTGGTGCGAATAAAAGTGCAGGGCAATCTATTGAGCCCCTTGTATTGATAATCCTCATTTAGATGCTACAAAATATTCTGAACATTATCAAGGTTTGTGTAAAGCGTAAGGATTAACTCAGAAATTCGGGCCAATTATCTTATCACCAGTAACATCAGCCCAAACTAACAATCCGTCTTGAAAACTGGTATCTCTCATTTATTGTTCGTTCTTTTGTGCCCAATATCTTTTTTTTGTCTTTTGAGTAGACGATTGCTGGTGAACCTTTATTCGTCGATAAATAATAACTTGTAAATTGCGGTTCCGCTACACATTTTGTATTAACCATTCACGCAATAGGTTTCGTCTGTTTACACGTCCTTCAAAAAGGTTTAATCTGATTGAATCATATTTTTTCGCAAATTCATGGCATACTTACAAATTTTGAGAGAATTATTCAGCGAAATAATTTTATCAACTTCTACAAGTGCGAAAACATTAAATCCAATATATTCAATAGTAATAAAGTCAAAAATATTTACTGCATTTTCTTCATGTCTAAGACGCTATTCTGTGTAAGCAAAACATTGAACACAAGGGCGACATTTATTGAGAAATCTGTCAGCATGTAAGCGTGCTGCATTTTCTCCAGTTTTTCATCATTCCCCATACACTAAACTAGCATCTCTATTCTCTACTTGTTCTAATGTAAAATGCATTTTAGTTCGCTAAGAATGGAAGTAAATGTTTTAACATTAACACAAGATTCATTTAGATTGTTTTTTTTATAGGTAGGTAGATAAAAATAGTATGTATGTGTAATTGTCATTCACAGCAGTACGCTTCGTTTTTTAATGTGGTCTAATACCATTACAAATATAATAATATATTTGTTATATAATAAAACATTAAAAAATATATAACCGACTTCCATCGATAACTAAAAAGCCGAAAATATTTATAACAAAATTCAACTCTAGCAAATAAATAACAGATTCAATGTTGTTAGGTACCTATCTAGGAAGTAAAAAATGGAAACATGCTCATTCTGTACAAATTAATTACCTACAAATCTAGTATATTTTTGAAGTCGGTGCCAAGCAAATCTAAAATCCTGTATTGCGTACTGATATACTACTTCATCAAACTGTTGTTGTTGCTTGGTACAGACTTCAAAAATATACTAGATTGGTAGGTAATTAATTTGTACAGAATGAGCACCTTTTAATCTTTACATTACCTAACAACATTGAACATGCTATTTATTTGCTAGAGTTGTATTTTGTTATAATTATTTTCAGCTTTTTAGTTATAGATGGAAGTTAATTTTTTTAATGATTTATTTTCAACTTTTTTTTAACTCAGGTAGTTTTCATTCTTTATTTTTTATTTTATATGTATAACCTTAATAGACAGGACCAGGTAACATCGAAAGCCTCAACATTACACAATGATACATTTTCATTTAAATTTGACAGGTAAATGTGTAGGAACCAAATGTACTAGTACGCGTTGACTTAATAAGTCCAAAATATATTTATGCCTTATGTACCACGCCATTTAACCTTTTTTCAATTTATTTTGACAACTCTGTATAACTATAAATAATTCCACTCCACCCTATATAGCAACCATCCTGTACATACGACTGCCCAAGTACAAGCATTTGCATTTGTTAGCTGCCTTCTGTAAATTATAAGACGGAGTAGAATCCATCCCATATTTACATTACATATTTCTACACTAATGGTCCCGCTTTCATATTCTTCGACATTCTGTCCAAACTTGTCCTGAACGTGTTATATATAGATAGATACGTATTTGTACACATATAGACTACATTCTAGAGTCTTTTTCTTTCTAGAATCTTTTTCGCACATCTTTATAAATATAAATCTTGGATACGTGTGTTTAGTCATTGAACTCCTCCTAAACGGCTTGACCGATTTCGATGAAATTTTTTGTGTATATTCCAGGGGGTTTGAGGATGGTTTAGATTCACAATACGGTCAACTAGATATTGTTTTTTTAGTTAAATTATTTATTTAAAAATTGTTGTTGATGTTAGCACAACTTACATAGGATCCGGCAGACTGCGCTGTAGTCGCTGTGTCAATTATTCAAGAGTGTGCTTTAGTTTCAGTACGTCTGATAGATGGCGTTCAGATCATATTGTTACAGCTAATTTTTAAAAGTTTACATGGGACAGGACAACGTCTGTCGTGTCCGCTAGTTTTCTGTAAAAGTAAACCGTTATTATAAGTAAATTTGCACAAATTTCCTGTCCCAATTCCTTTATGTTACAAATTTCAGTTACCTACTTTTCTGTTACAGAAAACGAGTCTTAAGCAAAACTCCCAATAAGCGGTCAGAATAATCAAAAACCTTCTCAAACTTTATTTCGCAATTACATATCCAAAAATTTACCGTTGTAAATATTAGTGTAATCAAATATACCGAAATAAAAAAAAAGTTTACGGTGCGTGTATAAATGATATTTTCTTAAAAAGCAATTGAGAGTGTTGTATTAGTTGCTCAGTAAATTTTCAGCAGGCAGACCAACTTCTCTGTTACGATTTGCTCTTTGCTTGTTATGCAAATGATATAGTATGGATCATTTTTTACGTTCCTGATCGGAGACTATTCGAAAAGGCCCGCTTGCAGGTTTTCAGAACTCAATTTGAGGGAGGTTCTTTAAATTTATTCAAGATGTATCCGTTTTTGTTAAGCATTTAAACAGGACTGTTTTTATGCCTAGATTAATAAATAGCGGAGAAATTGAAATAAAACAGAATCCGTGGGTACAAGTGGACCATTTATCACTTTTTTTTTGCTTGTAAACCAACGTCATAATTATCCGCCAAATGCATACAAGGATCTCGTCAATGCATAAACAACATCCATAGCTCATCCATATCTGTGACTGTTTTTATCTTGGCATGTTCAGTGTATGAGACAACATCTCTTATAATATTTTCAACGAACTCTTTAAGCACACCTCTAGTTTCTTCGTATATCGATCCTGATATACGTTTAACACCACCACGTCTTGCGTCTTGCTAAAAGTCTTATAGCTGGTTTTGTTATACCCTGGATATTATCACGCAGCATTTTACCATGACGTTTGGGCCGTCTTTTCCTAATCTTTGACTTGCTGTTGCCCTGCTGTCCCGTAGGCACAAGATAATGGGATATCCTGTTGGCCTCAGAAAAAATCCAATGTATCATCCAGTTTGTTATCGAATTTAATGATAAAATCATATTAATGTATTTCCGTAAATGCTTAATTTTCAACACACCGGGCATTAATCAATAACTTTACATCACGGACCAGTTTTATCTTTTTTACTAAGCCACGAAAAATAAACCTTTTTGCCTCTTGAATGATTTCGTAAAAAGATAACACCACTTTATTGCATAAAACTGGACAAAACGCATTATTATGGATACATGAAATGTATGCGAAATAAATAATTAGGATTTATAATAATGAAGGTAGGTAGGCTTCATCAATTGAAAAATAAATAAATTTGATACTATTGCTTGCAAGTTAAGTTTGTAGTTAAAATGTATGCTTCATTGTGCTGTTTAATTTAGACATGGAGGTCCAGTTGTATGGCCACCTCGTTCACCTGATATAAACCATTTGGATTTTTATTCCTAGGTGCATTTGTAGAAAACTCTTTGTCCATATCGGAATAAAATGTTCACAACTATTCGTTTTGTCAATTTGCTCTAAAAGCGTTTCGAGTTGTTAAAAATATTTAAGACTTTCAAATGTCCAGCACGGCGTTGACGTTTTACATTGTAACTTAAGACAATGTTTTCAAATATATTATCGAATATAATTTTGATACGCCAATGTTATTCGTTCATAACAGAGATATCCGTTGTAATGCTTGCTTTCCTGCACCTAAGATGAAAGATCTCGCAAAGCAAAAAGTCGAGTATGAGTCTTATATGTGTTTTATTCCTTAAGACTTTTATTTCATTTCTCTAATTCCATAACGGAGACACCCAATATGATGTTTGCTTTACTTCATGTAAGATATAATACCTCCCAATGTTGAAAAGTTTTCGAGTATTAAGTCTTCTTCCTTTTTCTCTATAAGGCTTCTATCTCATTTCTGTTATTCTATTTTGAACTACATATACCTAGTTGAGCTTACGAAATTAGTTAAACTTTATCCGGAATCTACGACTCAAAGCTAAACAATATTCACCTAATCAGTTTCAACTAATATTAAATATCTTAAATAGTTGCTACCTAAACTCAACAAATATTTCAATTATGTTGGTATTAAAATTATTTCAAATTTAATATTAAGCTTTATATGCAAAATTAAGGTCTAATAGGGATGCCGCAATTTGGTAGCCGAAAATTTCACCTGACCCTTGAATTTATTACTTTAGTTTGTCTGTCAGCTAAAGTAAACTCTTTAGGCCAATAAAATGTGGCATCAACATCATTTATGAAACTTTTCAAATAAATTGAAATTATAATTACATAGGCACACCATTTTTTTAAAGAAATGCCATATGCGTTATTCGAAGCCTCTTAACCTCCTTAACGTATTCACTATGAGATTTGTTCCATTATTGCAAAATTCTTGGACAATCCTGGATTTTCCGGAACTCTGGCAACCATAAGTTTACGAGGTTTCACATAACAAATTTAAAAAAATACTATTTTTTGCGTTTTTTTGAATTATATAAATGTAGTTTCTGAGGAAGCATCAGATCAGAGAAAATCAATTTCAGGGTCAAGTTCACCAATTAATACGGGACCCAAAATCAACACTATACGGATCATTTTGACGGGCCCAAAAGGTCTCCCAGTTCTGATACAGCAACACCAGAAATTGTGGTTATGCTTGTTGTTCCTAGATAAGAGTTTTGAACTCATTTTGACCTTCAAATGACATTAGCCGTTAAAACGGGTCTTGTCAAATGAACATTGGAATCGAAATCAGTAGCCTCAAAAACAGAGGCAATCACACCCTTCTGTAAACATTTTTCTTTCCATGCTTAATAGAGTTTAAGTCTTGCTTGTTACGAGGGCTGCCTTTTATATTTCGGGATTAGAGAACAAAAACAAATATTAATCATCGAAAATCGCTTTATTGTTTTTTAAAATATTCCCCATGAAGATCTATACACTTTTGCATGAGTTTGAACCAATTGTCGAAGCAATTTTTCCACTCTGATTAAGGTATCTCCAAAATATGCATTCTAAACGCAGCAACCGCTTTTTCAGGTGTCGAAAAATGTTGACCTCTCAGTTTGTTTTTTACGTACGGGAATAAAAAGAAGTCATTTGGTGACAAGTCAGGACTATACGGCGGATGACTTATCAAATCGATGTTTTGAGTGGTAAAAAATGCAGTTGTTTGAGCCGATGTGTGAGAGCTCGCATTGTCGTGGTAAAGAGTGATCCGTCTTCGGCGGTTGGTTTTCCTCATTTCTTGGAATACAACTGGCAAACAAATGGTTGTGTACCACTAAGAATTGTTTGTTCTGCGTTGTTCTAGAGGTACGGTTTTTCCGAAAAAACAGGCGATCATTTGCTTGGAAGTGCTTCGAGCGCGAACAACTTTTGTTGGATTCGGCTCATCTTGAAACACCCATACAGTCGACTGCTGTTTACTTTCGAGCTCATACGCGTAAATCCACGATCCATCACCTGTCACTATGTCATTAACGTCTTTTAAAGCACCGCGATCGTATTTTTTGAACTTTTCTTTCGACCAATCGACACGAGCCTTTTTTTGAACGACTGACAAATTGTGTGGGGTCCAACGCGAACAAATTTTTTTTGACATTCAAATGTTTATGCAATATTGAATGTATGCTGGTCTCACTAATGTGTAAGGTTGACTCAATCTCACGATAGGTCACATGACGATCTTGCAATATCAGTTCGCGCACAGCTTCAATGGTTTCTGGAACAATAACTGTTTTTGGACAACCTTCACGAAATTCGTCTTGGAGTGAACTACGACCTCGATTGAATTCACCATACCATCGATAAACAGTGGTCCTTGATGGAGTTTCATCGCCAAAAATGAAATTAAGTTCATCCATGCTGACTTAATCCACGTCGAAAGTTGTAAAAAATAATCGCACGAAAATGTTCATGCTTTAATTCCATTTTTTGGCCGAGATGAATCCTTTCAGTTAATGTAAACAACATATAGCGCTTGTATGTCAACACGTTCTGAGTACGCATAACCTCAAAAATGTCAAACTTTCCGATAGAGCTGTCAGTTGTCAGATTGCAACACTAGGGTTGTCCAATCCAGAAATATAAAAGGCAGCCCTCGTATTATCCTGTAACTATTCCAGAGACGTGTGAACAGGCGTTATCATGCATATGTACAAAATGATTGTCGACAAAAGGAAAGTAAGTAGAATAAAATGGTTGTAAAATTTCTGTAATTTCTGTCGTATCATCCTTTAGAGATATTACTTCCAAATTAATTGAAGGTTTTAAGTCTTACGGAAAACACGTCTTACCATCCTTTCTATAAACCAGTAACAGATAGAATAATCATAACTTCTACTCATTGGTAGAGAGTAGATTGCCCCAATTAAAACCCTTTCTACGGTATTCCCTGGTCAGTTGACGAGCAGTGCTTGATTCCAGCAAGCCATATAACATTTCTCATGGTTTGTGGGGTTCTTCTCCTTATCCTTCGGGCTTCGATCAAGTCTAGCAGAGGCTGTTTTGGAATTACTACATGCCATCTACTAAAAGTTTGGAGCCTCAAAAATCTAGTGTCTGTAGGGTTTATTGCCACAAAACAAAATCTTCTCAGACTGTTTTAATTAACTTTCACTGTTCACCATCGAAATTCGAGACCATTAGTAATCAGACGTACTTTGGTGTTCTAGTACATCACTGACATAAATACTGGATCTCACATAAGTTAGGTAATATGTGTAACACTTCTGTTGGTTCGGTTTAAAGGATTTAGGTGCATGGTCTTTTCTTCGCTAATGATGTGGCGAAACAGATCACTTCAATCATTGTGTATTTGTTGCGTTCTACAGAGGTGATTGGCAACTACTTTAGACTTTGTATTGAAATGTCTCCATCTAAGAGTATAAGTATAAGCAATATGCAATACACCGATTTGTACACAAGAAGAATGGTTGATCATATTGCAAAGATCTCTTTCTGTCAGAACAACTGTGAGTGAGACTTTCTGTAAAGGATAACCAGTAATCCGGGATTTTTTTCGAAATTGCTCCTACATTACAATTTTTTTAAATTTATCGATTCCGGAAAAAATGAGAACGGAAATGCTCAATGAACAGAAAGAAAATAATCAGGTACTGAGTCAACAATAATTTTGAAAGAGTTGTTTACCTTTTGTCGAACTCACTTAAGAAGATTTTGTTAATACTATTGTGCCTACATAAGGCACAATGTGAAAAAAACAAGCAGCAAGTATCCAATGAGGTTTTACTTATTTATTATTTTATCATCAACGGGATACAATAAAATAGTCAAACTCCACATCTAAAACGTTTAGAAAATCTAACAAAAATTTTTGGCGTCAAATGTGCATTTTATTTCATAAACACGAAAAATTTTAAAACTGTTGAACAAATCCTCACATTTTATCCGCTTGAGTTTTTTTGTGGAAACTGCTTTTTAAAATTCTACTCAGACAATGAGAAAACCGTCAACCCTAATCTGCCAACGGCATAAAGCAAGAATAACAATTCTCCGTTACGCTAGTTGGGAGATTAATAGACTATCCGGGCAATCCTGACATAAAAGCCAGGAAACAAAAGGATTGTACTGCTAAGGTTCGCAAGGTCTCTAATCCTAGTAATAAGGATACAAGATATGCATACATAAAAAATGGAGTTTGTATTTAGCATAATAATGTTAAATATTTGCAGAGTGAAAACTTGCTTATCTATGAAGGTTATTATACAATGAAGACGCGTGGGTTAGAACAAACTCATTTAAAATTCAGGGGTTGTTTTTTTGGAAAAACGCCTCGGTTTTTTTTGGACTGCGGTTTTTGAAATGATAAACTCATTTATACAGGGTGGGTTAGAAATAAATTGCGACCATCAACTTTTTTTTTCAAATGGAAACATATGTTTGTTGGTTTGGACCTATTTATTTACGTCTGGCTTTTATGATTGTTGGCGGTATTTTAGCCGCATGAAAACCCTTTTTTAATGCTGGAGTTTTTAACACTTGTTTATTTCGAATTGTTTAATATGAAGTACCCGGAACGGCCTATTACACGATCGGTAGATAGTAAAATAGAAAAAAAGTTTCTAGAATTTGGCCACGTTAGAGACAATTTCAAAATCAAACATCTTCCAGAAGATTCAATAAGTAAATCTTCTGTTCCAAGCTGCTTGCATAGAAATAAGTGGCATAAACTTCATTTAGTTCAGAAACTTACTGAATATGATTTGGACCGGAGAGTAGAATTTCGCGAAATAATGATGGATAGATGCAATGCCAAACCGCATTTTTTCAAGAAAGATAGTTTTTTCCGAGGAGGCAACATTTTGTTTAAATGGTTCAGTAAACACGCATAATTTTCGATAATGTGTATTGAATTATGGAAAGTCATACATAGTTTTCCAAGAAAGTTAACGTATGGGCCGGAATTGTGGGTACTTCAATTTTTTTATTGAGAGAACACTAACTCGGAAAAGTATTTAGACCTATTACAAAATGACATAATACCCTGTTTAACAGAACTTTACCCAAATGGTGAAAACCCCAATATACTGGCAGATTCGGTATGGTTTCAACAGGATGGAGCGCCCCCGCACTATTCGCGAACAGTGCTAGATTTTCTTGACAATATTTTCCCAAATAGATGGATCGGAAGTAGAGGTAATATCGAATAGCCAGCTAGGTCTCCAGATCTAAGCCTGTTAGATTTTTATCTTTGGGGTTACGTGAAATGGAAAGTCTACTTCAATAAGCTGGAAAATATCGACGCCTTAAGGAATATAATTAGGACCGAAATACAACGAATCATATCACAAACGCTAAATGAAGTGTTAAGAGAATGTGAAAAACGTCTTAGGTATTGTCAGGAAGTTAATTGTCAACAGTTTGAACATTTAATTTGATACGTTGATGTTTTTATTTTCTTCCATTTTCAAATAAATGAAATTTTTTTAATAACTGTTAATTTTCGGTAGAGGACATTGTGCATGAAAAATACTTAGAATTCAATGCAGAATTCAAAAATAAAATAATAAACAAATGTACCCATTTGAAAAAATGAAGTTGATGGTCGCAATTGATTTCTGGCTCACCCTGTATCAATGAGCTTATCATCACAAAAACTGCAGTTCAAAAAAAACGACGTGTCTGAGCGGTTTTCCAAAAAACCAGAACCTGAATTTTAAATGAAGTTGTTCCAACCCACGAGTCCTCACTGTATAATAGACATGGGTCCGAAAATGCTTAGTTTTCAAAATTCATGGTGTTGAACAATAATGAACGCTACGGATTCTATGTCTATATATTTTATATCTTTTTACGATAATTCCACTGAAAATAGAATTTTTTGCTTCTCAAATTATTTTCTTATTTTGAAAGAATATATACAAATCACTAACGTTGTTTCAAGAAACTTGACAAAACGGACATTTATGAAAATTTATTATGTGCCCCACTGAAATAAATAAATAAAGGTTAGAATAAATTAAGGCATGGCAGGTTCTAATCAATTGGTAAATAAATAAATTTGATAATATTACGTATAGGTAGGTAATTACAGATTTTGGTACAGGATTTTCTAGCTTTTGCATGGAATGTGGTTGAAAATTGTGCTATTTTTGAATACAATAAGGCATAATGTGCAACTAAACATCAAAATAAGATAGGCATAAGTGTGACATGTTGCCAAACGGTTAAGATAAGAACCTGATCCTGTAAGGAAACGTAACAATAATTTTGTCGCTTATGACTTCGAGAGTAATACATAAAAAAATTAGCATATGGTTTGAAAATGACCAAATACGATTCAAAAACAGAGACTATTGTGGAAAATTCAATTACATTTTTTTTGTCGACTACTCTCCATATGATCTTGAGACTTCAACGTTCTGCGAAATTTAGTCTATTGATTCTATTTAGCCTAATCAGTGGTACCATCAGATAGATTACTGTTGAGTTTAATAAGAAAAATAATTTATTTACTCCATTATATGTGCTGAATTTATGATTTGCAGCATTTCTAAAAGAATATATTGGCTTTAACAGAATAATTAATTTGAAAATAGTGTATAGTAAGTACCACAGTGCAAATATGCAAGGTAAATAGTTCAACTTCAGCTAAATAAAAAATTGGGAATATTTTCAGAAACTATATACATCAGTTTATAGAGCAAAATCGAACTCATTTTCGGACGTAAATTTCAACAGCAATTCGCTTATACTTATATATATATATATATATATATATATATATATATATAACTCGTAGAAGTAAACTATTTAAATAATAAGAACCCAAAAAAATAGGAATTCCTTTTGTATTTTGCTTATATAATGAAAAGTAATGGAGAAATCGTAATGCCACTTGAATAAGCAAAATAGATATTTTGTTTTACAGGATCACATTTTTCTGACAAATATAATATTATCTGCTTATGTTAATAATGTCTAATTATGCAGTTAATATTTTTATTATAATAGGAATTAAATAATTTGAGAATTTTGACTAATTTCGGTGAATATGTATTTGAAGATCAAAATTTAGACGGTAATGCTGTTATATTAATTTAATTGATATTAAAATTTACAATTAATTTATTTGGTTTTTAAATTCTGAATAACGTGTACCTTTAATTCACATCCACTGTGAAGCTGCTAATTCTATAAACAAATATATTGTGTCTCTTTCTCCTACTGTCTCATTTTTCAAATCAAACTTAGCTCAATCGTATATGACAGTAACAGCTCAATTCAAGTTAATCAGTCATTAGGTGAACCCAATATTTCTTGTTCATTCACGTCTTTATTTAATTATAATATATATACAGCAAGGCTATTTATTCTATTGAGCTTTCGTATGGCGAATGAGCACTACTGTTTCACGAATAAAATTATTTTGGATCTGAAAGCTCTGCCACAAGTTTCGTACATTTATGAACACTTCCCAGTGTCAAAAATCTCTTAAAATGTAAACATGAATGAAATTAATTTCTGACATTTGCGTTGCAATTTCTGTCTCAGCCTAAACTAACGTTAACGTCCATTTTTTGTTTCAAATGGCTATAAAGGTACTAATTCCTCCATAGAGACGATATTCTAACGACCTATCCTATATTTCAGCACAACTCACCCTGTATTTAACAAACGGTTATCACCTGATAGAGATGGAATCAATTTCTAGTTCCCAGTTTACCAGCATTAATTGTTGTGTATCTTCTTCAATTGTTAGGTAAAATTACAAATAAACTTGTTCCACACTACCATTGGATTTCTATAGTTTACACATACGTAAACCCCACAAAGTTTCAAGCTGGACGAAATTGCGTTTTGATTTAAATTTGTGGTGCATCCCGGCCTTGAAAGTTCGGGTTTGACACATGCGAAAATTCGGAACACAAGGCAATGAAGCCTATGAAACTTTATTTAAGGAGGTTGTGGAACTCCACAATTATCTAAAAGGAAACAATTCATAGTTTTGAAATGTCAATTTATTAGATCCACTGACAAATAACTCGTTGATATGGACATTTTTTCCAAATCTGGGTTTTAATAATGACGAAAAAGAAATCTAGAGTGGGTTGGGTGGTAACAGAGTATAGGTTGTACATAATACAGAAAAAACACTTCATGTAAAAAATGCATTAAAATTTTGACAATTAAAATTAACGTAAATATGTCAGCCTCTTGAACTAAATGATGCTTGAAATGCAAGAAATCATAGGCCAAAGTAGTAGACGGATATGTTGGGACGTAATTGTGCAATGAGATATTCGCGAACGACACAAGCGACAGCGATAAGAGACGGAAGACTCAAGACATCGACAATGTCGCTTGTCCGATTACCTATTTGGGGAACACGACAAATGTCAGCGACAACCAGTCGGCAGGATGTTATGTTCCGAGAAAACAGCATATACTCCATGTGAATTCAAAAATGGTGTCAAAGCAACTCCAAGTGTTTCTTGAAGAAGCAATTGTGCAAAATGCAGAAGGCACATGCGACAGGCGACAGTGCTGGTTTAGAATCAGTCGCATGAAAGCTCTCTTTGTCACTCATTTATGTCGCCTGTCTGTCAACTGCATTCAAAGCAGACAAACACGCTATGATATCAAACCGAACTAAAAGGTAAAAAATAAATTGCATCTGATTAAATTTGTCCAACAACACAATATAATTAAATGATATGTAATAAGTTTAAAATAAAAACAATGTGACTGACAAAAAATATTTTATTTTTATGAAAAACGTGGGAAATTGATATTGTCACGAATAGGTATATCAAATTGTTATCAAATTAGTTAAGGGTATATAATGACAAGTTCTGATTATTAGGTCAGATAGAATTTGCTTATTTGGTTTTGTCCTTGTTAATTCAGTCTTGTTCTTGGGCTTGCATTGAAAGTTTTATTTTGATCTTGCTTTCTCACCAGGCCACGACCAAGGTGAAGACGGAAAGCCTCAGATTTATTGTGCTAATTCAATAGATCAATTATACAGTGTGGAACAGCCAGATGGGTTAAATTCGATAAAGAATAAATTAGGGCGTATTGGGAAAAACGCTTGGACACGTCGATTTGCATTTTTTCAGCAAAAAAAATATATAGGGTGTGTGATGTAACAGTGGCCTTTACCAACTTTCTTGTTTTAAATGCAAGCCCCTGTATGTTATTTATTTTTAGGATTGTCCAGAAAATTCAGTTTTCAGATTTATTACAAACATTAACATTAAAAAAAATTATTTTAATTCACAAATTTCTCCTAAGCGACTCCTAATCAACCGATTTGGGAAAAATTGTTTCAAGTACTGTTGGACATTGATTTTGTAATGGGGCGGTGCTCCATATTGCTGAAACCATATTGTATTGGCAGGAATTTGTGGGTTTACTGGATGAGGATATAACTTTGTCAAAGTTGGCACGATATTATTTTGGAGCAGTTCTAAATATTTATCTCCATTCAAGTTGCCATCGATCAAAAAGCGACCTAAGATATGATTTCCAACAATTCCTGCCCAAACATTAACTTTTTCAGGATATTGCGTATGCTTCTCTGCCATCCAGTGAGGATTCTCATTAGACCAATAGCCCCAATTTTGACGATTAACGTGACCGTGAAGTGTAAATGTGCTCTCATCACAAAACATAACATATTCTAATTGTCTAAGTGCTTCTTGGGAAATAACACCACAGTTTAAAGAAAATTGCTGTATATTCCAGATAATGTTAAAGTATTTTCTTTAAACTCTGGTGTTATTTCCCAAGAAGCACTTAGACATTGAAAAATATGCCACAAGTATCATTCAGAAAACAATCTTCTAATTGGATAACATTGTTTTCTAACCTTAACATCATTTGTTCACAGAAATACGTTTTCCTATCGAAAACGTCTTCCATAAGCTCCTGAGTCGGCATCATCTTATGGGGATAGATTTTACTTTCCTTTAGTACTCGAAAAATTAATGTGTGGCTAAAGTTGAACAGTGGGGCTGCTTTTCGACCAGAATTATGTAGGTTTTCTTGAAACCGAAGCAAAATATCCAATTACGTATTATCACTTACAGCATTAGAAACAATTTTTTTTATCTGTCTTACATGACCAAGCCCGCGAAACTGCTTTTGTATTTTGTTAATTGTTCTTTGGTTTACAGACGGCAAATTTAGAAAATTTTCCTGAAATAAGCGAGAAGCATCCATTTGTGTCCGTGTGTTATCTCCATAACCAATCATTTGTAGAATGATTATTTTGTGCATTTCTGTTAAATGAACCACTTTTCTGATATTATTACGTACAGTTATCGAAATTCAAACGACAATTACATTGACACTGACACCACTGTCATGCAGGCAGACCACAAGATGCTAAGGTTATGAGTTTTGACGACAATAAACAAAACTGTTTTTTATTCAAATTAGTAAAACGGAACGCAGGAATGATTTTTGCTTAATATCTCAATATCGAGAGCTATATGGGAATTAAATATTGAGTGTAATGTACCGAATTTGTGAAATATAATAATTTTATTTTTTACATGTTAATTTTTGTAATAAATCTGAAAACACTAAAAATTTCCTAAAAAGTTGAAGATAGGTGTACGACATTATACATGAATTATGTCTAGAATTTTCTGGAGAATCCAAAAAATAAATAATATACAGTGGCTTGCACTCAAAATAAGAAAGTTGGTATTGGTCACTGTCATATGACACACCCTATATAATTTTCTTGTTAACAAAAATGAGCATTTAAATATACAAATCTACGTGTCCAATCGTTTTTCCCACTACGCCCTTCTTTATTTGTTATCAAATTTATTCCATTTGGTTGTTCCACACTGTACACTTACGCTTGCCACACATATTGGTTTCGTCGAAGATCAAAATGCATTTGAATATAACATTTTATTTTACGGTGATCACTTACAGCTTCCACCAGTAACAGAAATGTTACTATGGAAAAACTTTTGAGCACTGGCACTGGCCTCTCTAAGTTGTCCTAATCTCTGGGCTGAACGGTTTATTTATGACGAACTTATCATAAACTTAAATGAGTACTTTCTTATCTTGTTGACGGCACAATTTGCATATTTATTAAGGCAAGAAACATGTACCAACAATTAAATAGTGCAGCCCTTAAATTTCTTTCATACCAAGAAATAAAACAATCATAGACAGTATAGATCAGGTCACTCTTAAAACGCCTCGGTATGTATAACAAATATGAATATTATGTTTCCATGGCAGCAGGGTTAGGAGAGAATGTTGCTATTAAAATAGAAGTAAAAGTCATGTTTAGATAAAATATTGACTAGAGTCATGGCTTTGTCAACGCTTCTATCTGTATAGTTCAAGAAGTAAAGGTTGATCTTGAAACTACAAAAATAAATGAATAAATACTTATTACACTTAGTAATAAATATGCATATTAAAAATGCATGAAGCATATATAGATTTGTAAGTACTAAGTAAAACGTTTATATTACTTACGCTTTTTTGACGATCATTCCCGTCAACCATATAAACGTCATTATTCCTGGCACCATCCACCCTATATAGCAGTATGCTTTGATATACATGTATTCTTGAAATACAGTCACTGTGATCATATTGTGTAGATAAAGGCCTTCGATGAACATCCACATAAACATAGTTGTTCTACCGTATTCGAGCAGGACGACGCAGGTCTCGAACATGTACCACTAAAAATGTATACAAATTAGGAACTTATATTTAAGGCCAACTTTAATGGTGCATTTTTAAGTGTATGCAATGAAGTGAGTATATACTTTGTTGTTCAAGGGTGAAAAATCTCGAAAAATTCTCTAGTTATAACAATATAACCAAATACTTGTGTTTTAGCATCCAATAATTTGGGCACACTTTATCTTAGTCTTCTAAATGTTATTTGTGGCATGTTCTTGATTATTTTTAAGTTTTCGTGTGAATAACACCACAATTGAATTAAAAAATGTATTCTGACTTCGTTGTCAATGGCTTTAAAGCCATTGAAAAGTTTGGTATTTTCTTTCAATATACAGTTTTTTAATTCAATTGTGGTGTTATTCCCAAAAAAATTAAAAATAATACACTTTATCTTATTCTAGTGTCATCAGAAGAAACTATTGAATTTGGTGTGCGTGGCAGTAATATGAGGAAATACACCCATGATTGATTGATAGATGTAAATTATCCGAACGCACACGTCACGTGTGTTGCTCAGGACCAAAGTAGGAAACAGCTGCCAAGACTTGGGCCATAAATTAAATTTCTACTTAGTTTTGATTTTATGATAATATTCAGAGCCACCATTAAAGACCACAACATATAGGAAACTTTTCATTAATTGACCTAGGTAAAGTTTGACTTAACCAGCAGTTTTCGCCTAGAATTTAAACAACCAACTCTTGCACTTTAAATAGAATTTTGCCGGATCCAGAAAAATTGTACTTAAAACGTACATACATATGCAAAATTGGAACCATCTAGCGTTTTAGATGCGTTTAACAATAATACAGAAAAAATCAGCATCATTATTTTGTTAAAGTCATTAACACTAACAATTTATAGCGCAGTTTTATTTTTTTATATAAAATTCTTACTCTATTGTTAATTTTTTAAGAAATTGCTTAATAAATTCTTAAAATGTTAACATTTCTGATGCAAAGTTCTTATAATTCCATCAATTTATCGAAAAAAGTCGATATCTTAATTTTTTATTGATAAATATTAAGGAATACTTCTGATTATTTTTATATCATATTTTACAACGCTTGGGTTTCCTTGTTCTTCTAGAGAATAATTTATTTATTAACTTCATAAGTTGACAATGATGACAAACATGGGAAGTAATCATAGCAACCGATATACAGAAAAAAAAGATCAATATGCAACTATATCAAAAATGATGGCAAGATTCAAAAACACTACCTTAAAAAAATTACATGTCCCTGGTGAGTTCCCGCAATTTGGTTAGTGTATTGCTTTCAATTTAATTGAATTACTTCATTGATTTTTAAACTTCTGCACCTTTTCCAAAACCCTCCATCGCGCTAATGCTAATTTTAATGTTTTTTGCGTGCAAAATATAGACAGTATTCGGGATTCGTGTTTTATACTCCGAACTATTCGGACACTTTTGATTCCGTCTGAAGAGATGGCCGCTTTTTGTTGTTATTGTGTTACGATTCCGCGAGTTATTAGTTCCGATCGTAACAACCGCTAAACCGCTTTCTTTTTGTATCTTTTGTGTTTACAAAAGTGCATCATTTGTTGCTAAACCCGCATTTTTGTTTGCTCAATCAATGAACATTACGTCGCTATTTTTTGTGTAACGTGTTGTCCAGACGAAGCTCTAAAAACTGTTCCTGCTGTTGCGGGGCTAGCCTCTGAAGAAAGAAGAACCAAGAAAACACCGCAGAGCTTCGACGTAAAAGGTTAGTGATTAACTTTTATTTGGTAATTCGTTTACGTGACGGCACGTGTTTATTGATTGTTCCGCTAAAGGTCCTTCGTCAATTATATACTTGCATTGAACCAGCATTGAACTAAAACCGCAACATCTAATTCCTACATTTTTTTTGGATATTCTATGGAATGTGCCATCGAAGACATTCCATAATTTGTTCCAACTCCGAGCCGGATGCAATTTGAGTTAATTCCGTGCAAAGTTTATCGATGAAACCATTAATTTTTCGTTGCAATTATTGTTGAAAACCGCATTGAATTTTCGTTTCTTTATTTGTTAAAAGAGAAAGCAAATTCGGGATACCTAGTAATTCATTCCGATGGAGATAAATTCGCATATTTTTTGCCGCGTTAAAAACCTTATGGCGGCACTTCACTTGGTGTAGCGTATTCGTATATTTGTCCAAAAACGGCGATGTGTGGAGAGGTTATTTGCTATTTTTGCTTTATTTGAACAAATAAGTCGAATACCGCTAAGAGCAAATACGCCTTACCATCCAGTTTTCGGTTTTCAATGCACTTCAAAGAAGCCAAATATTTGCTTTAGCCGTCCACACTTGGTTCATACAGTTGCACGCGGCGCTGCGATCGTGATCAACTAGTGTTGTTTTTAATGGCAAAGTAGTGTTTGTGGCAAAATTGAGTGGTCGAATAATAACATCATCAAGTTTCTCGAGTTGTACCAAATGCATCCTTGCATTTGGGACCCCAAACATACCAGCCACAAAAATAAAAATAAAATAAATGATGTCTGGATAGATATCCAAAACAATAACCTAACCTAACCATGCACAATTGCTGATTTAGAGAAAAAAAGGGAATCTTTGATGTCTGCGTTCAGGGATTATAACACAAAAAAAAACATAAGGAGCAGGCACGTCTAGCGTAAACAAACCCAAAGGGTTTGCTTACAAATATATGAATAGTTTTCTGGGAGCCATCTATAAATGCAACTCATCTACGAATACTGAGGTAGGTAAACAATAAATAAGAAACATTTTCCAATAATTTTGTTTATTTATCTTTACGGTAAGGCATGTGTCATATTTACAATTTATGTTAAAGCAAATCATTGCTGAAAGTTGCTGGTATTTAAACATATTTGGCATGTTTGAGTGTTTTCCGATATGTGTGGATGGCACGTTTGGAATATTTGCGAATACATCAAATATTAGGACGAATATAGCGATACAAAACAAAAATACGCTAACACCAAGTGAAGTGCCGCCATTACAAGAGATCGTTTTGATTGTTTTGGTTATTTGCAAAATTTATACGTTGAATTTATTTGACATTGGGTCAGATAATTCGTACTTACTACTTCAACAGTAAAAAATTGTAGATTTTTGGAATAGTATTTTCGTTCTATCGTGTTAGATTTGTTCAGTGACGTTACAGTGATTTTAATTTATTGTTAAGATGTCAAAAACCGCTGAAAATTTACGTAAATTTAAAAATCATCGACAATCGGAGTTTAAAAGATTAGAAGATATTTATTTTGCTGCCGAGAAAGCCTTAAGAGGTGACGACGTTGAATTGTTTTTTTACATGATTGATATGGTTGATTCAATTCATTCAGAATTTTTTAAACATCACAATTCGGTTGTTGGTTTAATTTCAGATGCAAACGATGATATTGACTTTGAGGATGACATTCGCAATAAATTTGAAAAATTGTTTTATTCAATTAGGTCTATTTTTGCTAAACTGAAATCTGTTCAGTATTCTACGCCACAAAATATAGCTCGGGAACAGGAAAGTGTTGCTTTGCCGCGAATTGATTTGCCTTCATTTAGTGGAGACATATTGGAATTTGGTACTTTTATTGATTTGTTTGATTCATTAATTCACAATAATGAAAAACTCAGTGCTATGTAGAAGTTCAAATATTTGCAGTTAGCTTTAAAAGGGCCTGCTTTTGAAGTTATTAAGAATTTTTAACTAACACAAAACAATTACGTGAGTGCTTATGAAACACTTTTAAAAAAATTCAAGCGAACTCGTTTAATCGCGGAGTCTCATTGGTCAGCTTTAGAACAATTCCCCCAACTAACTTCAGATAGCCGTTCAGAAGTTCGGAAGTTATTGAATGACTTCAGTGATAATTTCGAAGCACTGAAGAATTTGGCTTTACCAGTAAATCAGTGGGATTTTTGTATCGTTCAGATGATGTTGAAACGAGTTCCAAAGAATTTAGCCGCTAAGTTTGAACTTTACCATGGTACTGTGACCGCTCAAGATGACTTTCCGATCCGCTCGGAAGTTGTTGATTTTTTGTCGAAGCATTGCGATGCCTTTGAACATGTTGAATTATCCCGCAAGGCAAAGCGAAGTGTTGACAAAAGGTTGAATTCAAAGCAACATTCTTCACGTTTCACTACATCTTTGTTTGTCACAAAGAATAGTTGTTTAGTTTGTAAATCCGATCATGCGATTTACAAATGTTCTGAGTTCTTGAACATATCAGTATCCGCGCGGTTTAAGTTTGTTAAAGATTTTAAACTTTGTTTTAATTGCTTAGGCGATTCTCATCAGTCGAATCGCTGTAAATCTTTATCCACTTGCCGCAACTGCAAACAACGCCATCACACATTGCTTCATTTTGTAAATCGTGCTGATTCAGGTATTCGGTCTGAATCTAAAGCTCCCCCCGCAAACCTGGCTTCCACATCTGGTGGATCCAGTAAAATTAATACTGTTGAAAGTCCCGAAACTTCTCTACCGCAGACTTCTTGTCATAGTTCACTTTTGCCATACAATTCAAATGTGTTGTTATCTACCGCTTTAGTTGAGGTATTAGATAAGCACGGTTCTTATCAAACTTTGCGATGTCTGCTAGATTCTGGTAACATGACATAATTCATTGCGAGCAAGGCTGTGAAACGCCTTGGCTTCCGACCTATGCCCGCTTCGATTCACCTCAACGGGCTAGGTTCTTTGTAGAGTACCTCTGCTGAGGGCTCTCTTACCCTTTCTCTTCGCTCTATAGTAAAGCGTGAGTGCAATTTTGTTGTTGATACTATTGTTTTACCCCGCATGTGCAATGATATGCCTGTTGTGCCTATTAACATGGCTAATATGGCATATCTAACCAATTTGAAACTTGCTGATCCTGATTTCAATAGCCCAGGCGCTATTGACCTTTTGTTAGGTGCCGATATATTTTCTCAAATTTTGTTAGATGGACGCGTTCTGGGAAAGGAAGGTGTTCCTGATGCTATTAACACTGTGTTTGGTTACATCCTTATGGGTAGAGTGTCTTCGAGCTCTGTTAACTCTCACTCTCAGTCGGCCATAAACCCAACTTCGCTTTTTTGTAAAATTGAAGATGTAGTATCATTAGATGATTCACTCCAAAGGTTCTGGACAATTGTAGATGTTCCTACCGCACTGGTTCAGTCCTCTGATGATCTTATCTGCGGAAAAATATTTTCCGAGGGATGCAGGAGATTGGATTCAGGTAGATTCGTTGTGCCCCTTCCTTTTCGAAATACACTTCCTGCTTTTGATGGAATGTATAATCTCGCCATACAACGTTTGTACTCTTTAGAAAGACGTCTTCTACAGCAACCAGATCTTTACAAACAATATTGTGATTTTCTCAAAGAGTATTTGGAGCTTGATCATATGGAGTTGGTTCCCTATCCATCATCTCCTTCTTCTGATTGTTACTACATACCGCATTACTGTGTTTTGAAACCTGATAGTAGAGCCACCAAACTTCGTGTAGTGTTTAATACATTCGCTAAGATACCTCATCGGTTATCTTTGAAAGTTTGTTTGTTTATGGGTCCCAAATTGCAGCAAGACATTATCGCTATTTTGTTGACCTTACAGAATTTAGTTTTGGCTCACCTGCTTGCTATAAACAACTTTTCTAGTTATGAACTTCACGCATTTGGTGATGCTTCTGAGAAAGGTTATGCCGCTGTTGTTTATTTTGTGTTCGAAACCGCATCTGGACTTCTTCAAAGTTTTTTTGTGTTGTCTAAATCGAAAGTTGCCCCTCTGAAAACTTTGTCACTTCCCAGATTGGAACTGTGTGCTTCAGTTCTTACCGCTAAGTTGGCTCATTATGTTTATGAGCAATTCAATAGTCGTTTGTTGTTCAAAGTGATTCGTTGCTGGTCACATTCCACAGTAGTCCTTTCATGGCTTAGTTCTTCCCCGCACCGTTGGAAGACATTTGTCAGTAATCGAGTTGCTTACATTCAGGAAAAATTTCCTTCTTCGCATTGATTTTACATCCAATCTTGTGATAACCCCGCTGAATTGGGTTCCCGCGGCACTTTGCCATCAGAGTTATTAGGCAATACACTTTGGTCGAAAGGCCCACAATTGTTGATTAGCGCTTGTTTGCCACATGCTTGCTCAGACTCAAGCATGTCACCGCTAGTTATGGCTGAAGCCCGTATAGTGGCGCTTCAAGTCACCGCTTCACCAAATTTATTTGGTACTTTGTTAGAAGAACATTCTTCTATTAATCGCATTACCCGCATTATAGCTCATATTTGTCGCTTTGTTGATAACGCTCGCAATCCAGACCGTAGGGGCTCTGGATCATTTTTGGCTGCTGAGTTATATCAGGCTCAGCTTCGCATTGTTCGATATGTTCAAGATCAATATTTTTCTAAAGAGATTTCCCTTCTTCGAGAACGAAAACTTTTGCCCAAATCGCCGTTTCTTAATGAACAGGGAACTCTTAGAGTTGGTAGTAGATTGGCTAATGCTCCATTTCCGTTTGATACTAAATTTCCCGCACTGCTACCAACTAAAAGTCGTTTGACTAATCTAATTGTCGAAGATTGTCATGTCACCAATCTTCACGCCGGAATCCAAACTGTTCAATTTCTTTTGCAGCAACGATTTTGGATTCTATCCGCAAAGAAAGTAATTCGTAGTGTCATAGCTCACATAAGACCTGTCGTTGGACATCCAATCCTAACCTACGAAGAACTTTCTACTGTATTTACGCAGGTCGAAGCAGTTTTAAACTCGCGACCTATAACCCCTTGAAGCAACGATCCATCGGATCTTACCGCTTTGAGTCCTGGAATGTTTCTTACAATGGAACCTTTAACAGCACCTCCTGGATCTGATTTCTTATCTGTCACATCTAATCGTCTCAACAGATGGCAGTTACTGCGTCGATTGCATCAGGAATTCTGGAAACGTTGGTCGCAAGAATATTTACATACTCTTCATCAACGGAGTAAATGGACTGATCCCTCGGAGGTTGTTAAATAGGTACTCTTGTTATATTGAAGCAAGACACTTCCCCTTCTTTGAATTGGCCACTAGGGCGCATTATTGATGTACATCCTGGAGGTGATGGTGTTGTACGCGTTGCTACAGTTAGAACTGCAAGTGGTACTTTGTCCACTGCCAGTGGACCCTTAGTTTTGAAATTAGTAATTCAAGGCTGGCGAAATGGTGCGTTCCCGCAATTTGTTTTGTGTATTGTTTTCAATTTGATTGAATTGCTTAATTAATTTTTAAACTTCTGCACCTTTTCCAAAACCCTCCGTCGCGATAATGCTAATTTTAAGTGTTTTTTGCGTGAAAAATATAGACAGTATTCGGGATTCGTGTTTTGTACTCCGAACTATTCGGACACTTTTGATTCCGTCTGAAGAGACGGCCGCTTTTTGTTGTTATTGTGTTACGATTCCGCGAGTTATTAGTTCCGATCGTAACACCGCTAAACCGCTTTCATTTTGTTTCTTTTGTGTTTACAAAAGCGTATCATTTGTTGTTAAACCCGCATTTTTGTTTGCTCAATCAATGAACATTACGTCGCTATTTTTTGTGTAACGTGTTGTCCAGACGAAGCTCTAAAAACTGTTCCTGCTGTTGCTGGGCTAGCCTCTGAAGAAAGAAGAACCAAGAAAACCAAGAAAACTCTGCGAGCTTCGACGTAAAAGGTTAGTGATTAACTTTCATTTGGTGATTCGTTTACGTGACGGCACGTGTTTATTGATTGTTCCGCTAAAGGTCCTTTGTCAATTATATACTTGCATTGAACTAGGATTGAACTCAAACCGCAACATCTAATTCATAAATTTTTTTTTTGGATCTTCTATGGAATGTGCCATCGAAGACATTCCATCCCCCAGTAAGTACGATGAAGTTGTTCAATTTAGTGTTTGTTTAGGTGTTGTTGAAGAGGGAGAAACTAAAATTTCTAATATTTGTAAGACAACATATTATAAAAAAGAAATCAAGAAAAATATCGAGCTTACAACACTAAATTTATAAACACGTTAAAAGTACGCGATTTTGATGGACAGTTAGAATTTTCCCAGTTTCCGTACAAAATTTTATAGACATACGAAGCAAATTGTACTTCAAACGGATCCAAATTGTGAATGGTTTACGTTTACGACGTATGTGTAATGAGGATTGGTTAATGATCAATAACTGGACCAGATTTCCTTATGGAAAATTTAACGGCAGAAGAATAGCGTAATTTTTCAATAATGAAGTAATAAGTTGCCTTTAAATATTACACGAAATTGATGATATCAACTTTATAGGGCCCCAATACATCAATTGATAGAAATAGTAGGGTAGAGGAATGTTGTTTGGAATTTTATTGGCCACTCTGATCACCCGATGTAACTCCTTTAGATTTTTTCTTCTGGGATACCTTTAACAAATAGTTTATAAGGATCGACCCTTCAGAAACATTCAACATGTGGAATACACCATCCAGGAGTGTTATGCTATTATTAATTCCCTATTTGTGAAAAATGTCACGAAGAATATCAGTAGAAGGCCTGTTATTAGCTCGACATAGAACAAATAGTCTGGTGGGTGTTTAGGCTATTCATATAATATTGTTTATTAATCTTTTCCTGTATTATGTAGTGTATTGGCATTTTAAGACTTTGTTAACGTGTATTTAGTAATAGGATTGTAAATGAACTGTAATAGTGAATTTTGTCATGAGTTAATTTAAGCTTCTTTTTTTGTAATTATTCATATGATTTAGTGTTTGCAAAAATCTGTGGATAGTAAATTTAAAATGAAATACATTTTTGAAAATGCTTCTTGCTGTTTATAGTTAATAATGTATTTGTCATCAAAAAATATAAGAAGTTTCCAAACGATATGTCAAAATTTTAACATTAAACTTACGAATTTCTTAAAAATAACAATAACATCACAGTAAGAAATTTATATATAACATAATTTATATTTAAAAAAGAACCGATCTTAAATAAAAACCATATTGAATAACTTAGCATATGCTTATCTCTGTCTTTCTCTCTCTCTCTCTCTCTCTCTCTCTCTCTCTCTCTCTCTCTCTCTCTCTCTCTTTCTGCCTGTATAATATATATTCTTTTTTCTAGATTTTTCAAATATTTTTTACTTTTTATTTGTTTTATTATTTGAATCACTTTCTATATACACCGCATATACTTCTGCGTATTGGTCACCCGTACATAACTTATTTTTCCATCATTTTCTGAACTACCGTGTACAACTATAATCAGTTCAACACAACATAATATTGCAACGGTCCTCATATCTTTAAAACCACCCTGGATAGTATAAGTCCTCTCTACACTATTATTTTCTATTCTTCTATTGTTTAAATTATTCCTCTATACCTGTTATTTTACTTTGCCCAATGTGTCTAGTATTCCATTCACGCAACTGCATTATGACTATAATTTTATTTTGCCATTTATTTCATCCACGAGATATGCAACTGTTTTTAATTTTTTTTGAACCCATGTCTATAATTATATCCTAACTGCTTATGCTTATACAGCAATTTTTTGATAAACCCCGAATAACAATAATTTACTCCACGCTTACTTCAACCACCTTGAATAAGTAACTTCTTATGTTCCACACTATATAACTTTTTTAATCCGTCTTGTAATTCTACTCCACCTTATATTTCTATCATGATGTTTATTCAACTACTTCTAACATTTGTTGAAGCCTTCTGAATAACTATAATTATACTCCGTCCTATAACGCAAATATTTCCAATATTTCAACCACCCAATGCTATATTTTTTTAACCACTCTGTATAACGAATTCAATTCCACCTTATATTTCAACCATCCTATGTATGCAGCTGCATACCATATACCATACCATATAGCAAAACAAATTCTCCTTTAGATAAACTTATGGAATATTTTCTGCCATTTCACGCGACTATAAGTCCCATAACTTAACTTGGTCTCTAAAAGAAACTGACTTCAAATGAATCAAAATGAAAACCATTACAAACTCCGTGTGCTGTATGCTTTCATGACATGACTAGACATTTATGATGAAAATTTGACATTTACATTAATGTTTACAGTTTTTTGGCACACATTTTTCCGATTGTCAGATAAATGGAATGTTTTACGTTGTAGAAAAATATATGGAATCAATATGGAACATACTTTTTATAATACAATTTATAATATTTAAATTGTGAAGATTCATTGAAATTCATTGAAATCTTGTCCTTTATTTACTTTTTTTCTGATTTTCTGAAAATCTGATGTAATAGACAATTATATGGTACCTTTCTGTAATGTTCCTTAATATAATGCAGTTAAAATTATCAAAATTGACAAAACCGTTTTTGAATAATCATTGAGCATACATAAAAAAAATGTGCCGACATATTGAACACCTCCTCATTTTTGGACGTCGGTTAAAAATAGGACTGGGCAATGAATTGTTTACTTTAAAAAATGGCTCAAATGTAGCACATATTCGTAAACTAAAATTAGAAACAAACTATTTAAGTAAAAATTTTTAAAATTCGAAAATGTCAGTCACTGTCATTTTTGGAAATGTCAGTTTTTACAGTTCTAAAAAGTAACTTGCTGCGAGTTTTTCGTATCTCTTTTGTTTGAATTTAAAAAAAAAAAACTAGTGGCTGAGGCAAATTTTACCTAGTTCTGTTAATAAAAAAGTTTCCCATATGTTGCGGACTTTTTATCTTAAAAGTAAAATTTTCATATTCATAATCATACCAAAAGGTTTATTAAGTGTTTCTTACTAATAATAATGATATCACGTAAACATTGTGTTTTTACTTGACTATAGTTTAAAAATACGAATATAATTTGATATGCAAGTAGTATATAAATAGTAAAACCGACTACATCTAATACATCATATATCTACGAGTATTTATATTGTGCAGTATACTCACCTTATATAGTAGCGTTTCTTCTAACGCTTGGTCGGTATATTTGACAAGTCTTACAATTACATGAAATAATGTTGCGATAAATAAATGTGTATGAATTTTTGTTCTGTTGTTTCTGAGTACCCTGGAAAACAAAATGTACAAAAATGGATCCACTGGGAAAAACAAAACATTCGAAAACTTACCTATATGAGAAGAAAATAAATAGTGATATGACTAATGATATAAAGGAGAATGATAGGCCAATCATTTCCATGTCCCTCGTAACTTTTCCGATCTGAAATAAAAGTGAATCATAATTATTTAATGTACTATGCTATCATTGTGGTGATAAAAAATATATTAAATTTTCAATTATACAGATCGATTAAATTAATTGTCTTTGCAATCTCTAATATAATTTAATAATTGGAAGACATCATCCATGTGTTCTCGGCAAGGACAAAGTTCAAATAGTGTTTCAGATGCCATGCGGGCTGAGAAGAGCTTAATACAAGCGGAAGACGAAACCATTTCAAAGTGCAAATAGTACGAAATTGCAGGAAATCATCAAGTAAATAATTTAGTATAGAATTCAAAGTGATACAGACAAAACAAAGCCCACAAACTGTGTTTAAAAGCTCTATAGCCAAGAAATTTCATATTTGGTTAATCAATTTGCAGGTTGAATCGATTGTATAAAGAAAATTATATATTGGGTGGGTCATCGAGAATGTACCTGAAGGCATACTTGTCAAGCAGAAATGTGTGTTTAAAAACCAAAATCACGTATTTTCTGTCAGAAGGACAACTTTCAACGCAGGAATTATAGCAGCGTTATCGTAACAAATTCTTTTTGCTTCAGGATGTCCCCCTTCAGGTCTATAATTTTTCCGTGGGTTTGATAACACTGGTCAAAATTTGAACTAAGCGGGAACACGGAATCCCTCATAGAGTACTAGGGGTTTTTCGGGTCGCTGATTACAATGAGAGTGTTGGTTAAGCTTCATCACGTCAGGGTCAAGCGCATTTGAAGGTCAAACCGAGAGAGTTCTACCAGAAACTCTGAAAAAATCCCTGGTAATGTTTTTGAGGTCTCTGAGTCCGAATCCGTAGTTTGTTTGACGTTGCGCTTTTCCCAGAGGTCATTTGAAGGATATTTGAAGGACAAATCGCGAGAATTCTTCTAAAAAACCTGAAAAATTCACGGTTATGTTTTTGAAGTCCCTGAATCCATAGTTTGTTTTAGCTTATAAAATTAAAACAAGGTTATGATCCCGGCCAGTTAAGGCCAAGGCCACTCAGCCCTTGGCTTGGATACCTTTTGTAAGGATTTTGACTTGTCGCATTGGCAAAGTGCCCCACCAACCTAGAGCAACGGTCGCATGATGACGACGCCATCGGGCCCGATTTCCCACCCTGACCAGCCGCCGATTCTGGAATTCGGATTCAAAGACTACAAAAACATAAGCAAACATTTTTTTTCAGATTTTTTGGTAGAACTCTCTGGATTTGACCTTGAAATGACCTTCAAATGACCTCTGAGAAAAAGCGCAGTCAAACAAACTACGGTTTCTGACTCAGAAACCTCAAAAACATAGGCAAGAATTTTTTCAGATTTTTAGGTAGAAGTCTCGATTTGACCTTCAAATGCCCTTGATCCTGACGTGATGGAGGTCAACCGACTCTTTCATCCTAATTAGCGATCCGAAAAAACCCCTAGTACCTCATGCGGCATGACGTGTTCCCGTTTAGTTAAAATGTTGACATGTGTAATTATTAGGTGTCGCTGGATAGTTTTTGAGTGATATATTGTGTTTTTGTTGGATGTTTGATTCAAAAGTTGTTGGATACCTAGTTGAACTGTGTGGTAACTGTTTTGAACGTGAATTTTATAAACCAAAACTTATGTTGTACTTATTCATGAATGAGCGGAAGTGATATTTTTGAAATAATGCATATGGCCTTATTCAATCATTGGTATGATCTAACATATAATATAAACAGGTATAATCAAAACAATGGATTCATATATTAAATAGCTGGACGATCAAATATGAAATTAGCTTCACGTAAATGAGTCATTGTATTTAGCTTCGATGTCCTATATTATTGCACCTGTAAGACCTAGAAAGCAAAATGAGTTAGTTGGAACTGGGCCAAACTGCAGAGTGAGTTCTCAGTAGTTTATTAATTAACCAAAACTATAAAAGTTTAATCTGTTCATGTATAAGTTTTATAAAATGAATTCATCTCAAATAGATGAATAACAGTAAGATATATATTAATATATAATTACCGTTTTGCATTTTTCTTGTCCAAAGACTTCACACATCTCTAAAAGTTCGTTGACTTTTGGTAATAAACAATCTTCATAGTGAACGTATGTTTTATTTGTGCCATATTTAGTCTCCCATTTACCTGTTAGGTCACAGAAAATATAAGCTGTCCCTGAAAAGAAAAACAAAACCATTACTAATCTAATTACTTGAATAATTCGCATTCAATTACCACAATTGAATTCACAAAATAACTGGTTATTTTCGGTGTTTAACGCGCCATATTCGGACGTTTTCACACTTTGTTCATCACAATGAAAAATTCGACCAATTGTGTCAAGTCCTAACAAAATTCAACTTGTTTTTCATCGGTCGTTAATAGGACTTTATTTGTGTGCACATTTTTAATGCTTAGCGTAATGATATATGGCACAGCAAAGAGTGGGAATTGAAAACAAAACTTTAGTTGACACGAAATTTCTTACAATTAAATAATTTAGCTATTAACCGGTAGAATAATATAACAAATAAACTTAAATGACAATTCCACTTGGATAGAAATTGCAAAATAATCTGTTTTACTTTTGTACTAATGCTTATTCAATTTCCATTTGTACATTTAATTAATAGTAGTCCATAGGTGACCGAGCTTTACTTGTAACTTCAAGAGTCCATCAAAATTGTCAGTACATATATACATATAACCGGACATTTCCTCAATTTTTCTCAAGATGACATGATTCAGTTTAATTTCAATTCTCTAACATTATAACAATTCCACTTTATAATATATTTCTACCACCCGTGTAGTGTTGTCATTGCATTGTGAAGAGTAAAAGATAAGGAAAGGGAGTTTTTAATTGAGCGTATAGATCTCATAGAGATTTACCGGCTTTGTGATAAACAATAAATAAGCTTTATAATGACCGAAACAAAAAATATGGCTTATAATCCATTGCTGGCCAAGTATAACGAGATTATTCCAGGAGCAACAAAGAATGATTTAAAAAAGAATTTAACAGTTCTTCTGGTTGCTGCAGTCCAAAAGTCCGGCACCACACATGTTGCTCGTCACTGACTAAAGCAACGTAAAGCATTGTTCATCCCAATTAAACATCAATCGCTGGGATAGTAAAAAAATAATTAGAAGGTTCGAATGGGACAAAAACTGTTTATCTGGAGGCTGTGCGAACAAAGGTAGAACGACCAGAAAACTCGACGTTCGCCATATAAGGCGATATTGTAATTAGTTGGTAGAGCTTACCTATTATTATGATTTCGAAGTTATTGTATTGTATTGAATCAGCTGTTGAAAATATTTGATGTAATGTGTAAATAAAAGTTCTAGAACGTGAAGTTAATATCAGTTTTTAAATTTAATTACATTTGAACCCACGGAGTTTATTGCTATTTGGTGATCACAAGTGAAGATAAAATCATAAATTGATTTACGGCTACAACTAGTAGTAGTATGAAAAAAGAAAAAATGGACGACACAAAAAATTATGCAAACAGGTCACGGATGGACTGTAGGAAAAATAATTCAAATCCTGAAAAAACGTGACAAAAAAACAACATCAAGAGAAAATTCAACAAAGGTTAGTGAAACCTATAGATTTGTGACAAATTCGTGTTTGAAATTAGCCTTGAAATATCTAAATACTGTACTTGCATAAAACTTTTCATTTGGATTCTTCTGTAAATGAGCAAACTTCTTACAAACACATTCAATTTGGCACCTTAATAGGTACTGTCGTCATCGTGTTTGTAAAAAAGTAGTAACTTCATAAATGAATAGAAAAGAAGGTTTTAGAGAATACATCCTTTTAGTTGTAAGTAAAAGCCAATTATTTTAGTAATTGAAGCGCTATTTCTGTATATATAGTTATGTAATTAAACAGGCTGTAAATTTAAAGTGAGGTGTTGATTCTAGTTTTAAATGATTGGAGAAGTTAAAACCTTATATTGTATAGAATGTGTCCAGCGTATACGTATATAAATATGTTATACAATTGACAATTACATGAATATAAATTAAGTTGACTAACCGGAAAGGTAAAAGGGTGAAGTACCATGTGCATTTCCGTCCATACAAATGTGCATATACGTCATGGCCCGAAATTGTTGTAGAAAAATCGAACTGTTCGGGTCAAGATACGATGCGCAAGATACATTCATCGACGAAAGATGTGTTTTTTTCCAACAAATACATATAGTACAGGAAAAGAAGGAAAATAAAAGGAATTTATGGATATCAGCACCCGGTTCCAGTAAATAAACAAATAATACATTCAGTCTAATGCACTTGAGTATCCAACATATATAACCCGCAAAAAGCTATACAAATATTCGTTAAATAAACTGTCAAATTTGGAACTTTATATTAAGGCTTAAGCTACTCGTTCATAGTGGGCGCCACTCAGTTGGATTTTATTAATAATTTATCTCTAAATTACTTATTTCAAAATAAATAAATACAGATTTTTTATATATTCTGTTGAGGTACAAAGGAGAAAATGGTACCGAATCGTTTTATCTTTGCCGATTTATATTTACTCATAGATACAAAAAAGTGAAGGTTTATTCAGAAAAAAAAATGAGTAGAAAATTGGAAAAAAAACTAGAAATAAAATACGTAGTATTTACAACGGTGATCAATAAAAACCGATATCTGCAAAATTTTGAAACGCACTAGTTGGCTATAGTTTTTTCTTAGCTATCTAATGGCGACTAATTTGACCCTTATTTTAACCTTAAAGCTCTTATCAACGTCAAAACATTTTTTTTTTGGTTTTCCCAAGATTTTATATGTCAATATAAAATCTAATTCAAGGCCAAAAATTAAAAAGTTCACGCATGAAATGATACTTGGAAAATATTTAGAGAAAGGAAAAATTAATGTTTTTTTCCTCGGTATCCTGGAATTTGATATTGACATTGACCTTAAAGGTCATTTCTGGGCCAACTGCATTATTGTAAATCGAGGCCACTGGTTGAGGCCGGAACACTTTACTGTTTTGACACTTTTTTACATTTGTTCCTTTTAGTAACCTGGAACCATGTAAAGTGGAATCAAGGAGAAATCTAGGAGTTGTAGCTGATAACACGTTGTTAGTGGAATTTTTTGTAAGCTTAGTGCTTTCAGTTTGTTGAACTATCACGTAATTTCGTAGTTAATTGTTAGTGATACAAAATTGAGAAATTAGTGTTATGCAATCATTTCGATTGAGTTTCTCAAGGCTTTTATTATTGAACTAAAACCTAAGATGAATATTAACTGAAATGTTACTTGCCATCTTTTAACGAAGATTTTATATCTGAACACTTTTTTGTGGCATTGTAGCCTGCTTCTATTGCAGGCCAGTCTGTGAAATGATCCTTGTAGGCATCACACCATCCTAGAAGAAAAAAACAGTGTTACATAACTGTGTTAACTGCAATTACAGGCTAGTCGATAGTGACAATATAGATTGTTGTAATAGTAGGAGAGACCGAGATGCTATACTTGCAGTTACATTTTGGTAGGGGGGAGAGCGCGTACAAATTTAAAAAAACGTAACAAAAATCACTCACAAATACTAGAGCGCGTCAGACATTTATAGTGTATATGCGCAATGCCTTTCTGATAACCAAGAGATATTAATCTGACTCAAAAAAGTGCCCTATTCAAATAACTGATGATTTGGACGTGACTAAAAGTCATGACCGATTTTTGAAAATTTAAAAAAATATTACCTTGAAATACTCGATCTCGTCAGATTTTTATACAGATGGTTCAACTTGATGTCCAATTCGTCCTCACGGTACCTTTCCATTGAACTTGTACTATTACACTTCCACTATTCTTGAATATGATTATTTTATTCAAATTTTAATCACTACTTAACAAATTTTTGAATTTACAAAACCTTTTTGACTTTTGACAACAACTGTCACTTTATACCCGCTAACAATGTTTACTGCTACACTTGCAAATTTTGACTCTTCTTTTAATGCTGTCAGTTCTTGCTTTGATAGTTTTTTATTGTGACATAGAACTCCACATTTTAAACTTTTTATATACATTAATCCTTTGTTTTTACATTTAGTTCCCTATCTAAACAGATTCGTAAAATACCTTCTACTTTTCTTTAAAATTGCAATTTGACTCTGTGTTTTGTGTTCACCTAGTCACCTGTCGCTTTAGTTTCATCCTAAAGTAAAATGTTCATGAAATTTTCGTTGTTGATACGAAACACTACTAACATCTGATTCCCCGTTCTGTATTTACTCTGTCCTATGAATTTCAAAGTATTTCGATGGATAGATCTGTCACAATCTTGTTCCAAAACTTTAACATGACATCTAATTTTGAATTGGCTATTTTATGTGGACATAACTTGTTTTTAAAGTTAATTTACTCCAAAATACTTTACTAAGAACGTTTTAAAGTCTAATCATTCCTATTCGTGTATTGATCTTTAAATTGCATTTGATTTTTCATATATCTTTTACATTACTTGAATCACCCTTGCAAAATTTCTATTGCCTCTAATATTGCTATTTATGTTTCAACGCATTATTCACTATCTCTTAATATACTATTTCATTGATCTAAATATTATTATTGATTTGATTTTTATTTTTGGTTTATTTATATACATATATATATATATTATGTGTTAGTTGGTTTCCGGGAATTCATCCGCGTAGTTGATAACTGATCCCTGCCGGGATCGATGGTAAAATGACGACGTCTCGGCAGAGTCACATCTGCCCTCTTCAGGTCGGTTCGCATAAATCTCGTAGCCTTCTGCTTTCGCTTCTAGTTACTCGAATACTGAGTATTCTAGTAACCGGAAACCATCTAATATATATATATATATATATATATATATATATATATATATATATGAACAAGGCTAGGTTACGGGTGAGAACCGCGTCTGAATTTATTATATACTCGACGTTTCGACTCCTGTTTTGGAGCCATTATCAAGAGACAAAAGTGAAAAAAGTTTCAGAGTCTAGATCGAACTCGGGGCCTCAATCTGCCTACTCCTCAAGAATCACTAGGTAACTGAACTGAATTTGAGTCTGCTCTGCTTCTTTTATTTATAGTTAGAAGCTGGGTTAGAAGGGGCTGTCACGTGATGAGGCTGTGTTGAGATTGGTCCGGTGTTGGTGGGCGTGTCTGCTTTGTTTAATCTGGCAATTACGGAGGTCCATGCTGTGAGAAGGCGAGAGCTGTCATCGCGTCGGTTTAGACAGAGGGGTCTTTTCTCTATTTCAATGGCTTCGCGAATAGTAGATGCTCTAAGGGAGTTAAGAGATACGATAGTCCTACTGCCCTCGAAGTTGATAGAGTGTCCTATTTGGATATTTGGATATTAGGATGCGCGAGAGCGGAAGTCGGATCTTTTTTGCGAACTGACAAAGAATGTTCATATACTCGATGGTTGACGCGCCTATTTGTACGACCGATGTAGCTTTGTGGGCAATCGCGACATGGAATTTCGTAAACTCCGCGATCCTCGTTAGGTACTTTATCCTTAGAGTTTCCGGTTAAGTTTGAGTATTCGAGTAACTAGAAGCGAAAGCAGAAGGCTACGAGAATTATGCGAACCGACCTGAAGAGGGCAGATGTGACTCTGTCGAAACGTCGTCATTTTACCATCGATCCCGGCAGGGATCAGTTATCAACTACGCGGATGAATGCCCGGAAACCATCTACTATATATATATATATATATATATATATATATATATATATATCAAATTGTATTATTTTCAATTTTCCACAAAATAATTGTTGTTATTTCTGTTATCTTAGAATGTAAATAACCAAAACCAAAAAAGCTACAAAATAATTCCCGAAACAGTTCCTGTAACAGTGTACAATAAATTTAGGGAAACGAGTGCAAAAGGCAACTTAAGACCCCAAACTTAAATTAAAAACATCCGGAAAGACCTTATGGGAAGCAATGGCACAGTGAGTATAAAAATTGCTGTTATTAAACCATGTACATGCGATGTTACTTATGGAAAAAAGAAAACATTGTTTTAGAATTACTCTAAAGTATACCAGTAAAACGTCAGAGATATTTATTATTATTTTAGATTAATTTTATTCCTCCGTGGAATATTTCGAACTTGGCGGAAGAAGTAGCAAGGTAAGGCGTGGGGGCTTTCAACGTTTTGAGGAACTGAATGCTCTTGTTGTGCTGGAATAGCTATCAAATGCTCAGAGGTAGCATCGAGGCTAGCTATAAGGAATTGGACAGGGTGTTGAAATGTGTGCAAAACGCCGGCAAGCCAGATAGGGGAGAAAATAGAAAAGTAAATGCGTATTGCTGGAATGATGAGTTTGAGAATGTGAGGAAGGAGTGTATGAAATTCAGGAGACTGACAACTAGGAGTAGAGCGAGAGGGAACGTTGAACTCATAGAGTTGAGGAGAAGGGAGTACGGTAAGGCAAAAAAGACTCTGAGTATGGAGATTAAAATTGCGAAGGAAAAAAGTTGGGAAAAACTGGTTGAAGAGGTGATAGAGAAGTATGGGGGCAGGGGTACAGGATAGCCACCCTAGGGATTAAGGGGTCCTTTGCACAGTATGACATGCACGTGGACGTAAATTATAGATTGGTGGATGTGTTATTCCCGGATATGAGAGGGAATAGGGATGAGCTCGAGGAAGGAGAAATTATGGGTGTTAGGGTTTTTTAATGCTGAAGAGGTGACAAATGCGGTGGGACGATTGAAAACTAGGAAGGCCCCGGGAATGGATAGAGTGAGAACGGAAGTGGTGAATATCGTGGCCGCATATGACTCGGAAGTGATGGTGAGGCTGTACAACGAACTCCTGAGAATGCAGGTCTTTCCGTCAGAATGGAAGATTGGGAGAACGATCCATATCCGAAAGAGTAGACCAAATAAGAAGGGTGTGCTAAAATACAACTGTATGAACATCTGATAAGTGGGAGGTTATTTAAGGAAATTGAGGAGAAGGAAGAAATACCGCAGCAACAGTCCGGCTTCACCCCAGTGCCGTGGTCGTCAAATTGCGGCCTGCGGGTTACTAGCGAGTGACGAATTGACGATACGATAGTCTCCCGCACACACGCGTCGCGTCGCTCATAATACGGGTGCGCTGACCTGCGCTCCTCGCTCGCCGCGCCGCTGGTGCTGATACCTACACCGCTGCACCGGCACACTGCACTGGAGTCGAGAGCGACACGAGCCGCGCGCGATCTATTTCATTTGTTTTAACGCACGCACAAGACTGGACGTTTCTTCTTTCATCGAATGCGCTCGCTGTATTTATTCTATGTACATATAATGGCGGGAGTATCATCTAAATGTGCTACTAAAAGGAAGATAACTGACGAAAATAGAAGTTTTCATGAAAAATGGGTGGAAGACTTTTGTTTCATAAGTGGATATAAGGAAGCTATTTGTTTAATATGCCGGGAAACTGTCGTCGGAATTAAGCGATACAATTTATTTCGCCACTACACAAGTAAGCATAGTTCATTTACCGAAGCCTACCCTTTAGAAACGATTGAAAGAAAGAATAAAATAATTCATTTGAAATCGTCAATTCATCGTCAACAAAACCTAAGGACGACAGCAGTTGGGCAAAATGAGGCTATTACAAAAGCATCATACCAAGTGTGTAATATTCTTGCAAAACGCATGAAACCCTTTACTGATGCTGAATTGATGAAAGAGTGTATGATAACTGTTTCTCAAACGTTATTTCAAAATTTTTCAAATAGTAAACAAATAATGGCACAAGTAAACAAGCTTACCCTTTCTGAATTCACCTGTCGCCGCCGTGTTGAAGATATTTCGAATAATTTGTTTGAAGCAGTAATTGACAAACTGAAAAACTGCAAATACTGTAGTCTTGCTTGCGATTTCAGTACGGATATAACTTCTATGTCTCAGTGCTCATTATTTGTTCGGTACTGCACTGAATCATAGAAGAAGACTTCTTAGCAGTGATTACCATGAAGGGTCATACGAGAGGTTGTGATTTTATAGAAGTTCTAAAAGAATTTGTAGAAAAACACGGAATACCCGTAAATAAGTTGATATAAGTGTGTACTGATGGTTGTCCGTCAATGGTGGGTACAAATAATGGTTTGATTGCTTTAATGAAGAAGGAATGGAATTTACCTAATTTATTGCCCATTCATTGCTTGCTGCATCAAGAAACTTTGGCATGTAAAATTTCGAATAACATGTTAAAAGACGTGATGAATACGATTGTAAACATTATAAATTTTATTCGCGCCCGCGAACTTAATCATCGAAAATTCAAAGACATTCTTGAAGAATTACAAGCTAATTATGCCGATGTTATCTTACATACAGCCGTCAGATGGTTAAACAAGGGAAGAGTATTAGAAGAGTATTAGAACGGTTCTTTCATTTGAAACACGAAATAATACTTTTTTTGCAACAAAGTGGCAAAGAATACCCCCAACTACAACAAAATGACTGGTGGACACTTGCGGCTTTTTTGACCGATATCACTATGCAATTCAATAGTCTTAATTTAGACATGCAAGCACCTAACAAAATAATTGGGCAAATGACAAAGAAAGTTTTTGCATTTGAAGGCAAACTGCGATTATATATAAACGAACTCGAAGCAGGAGAATTTTCAAATTTTCCAACTGTTGCTGCTCTGCTATCCGAAGTTTCTATTCCCGACAGTACTATTCATCAAGACTTGATATCCCATTTGAAAGAATATCTGAGAGAAATACAAAATAGATTTAACGATGTGCGAGAGATAAAGAACTGCTTTATACTTGTGGAAAATCCTTGGCACGTTCAAAACGAAGATATGAAATTATTTTGTCAGTTTGGATTTTCTAAAACACAGTTGATGAATGAAATCATTGAACTAAAACACGACACGCAGCTAAAAGCTAGTTTCATTGAGCACCGTGAAAAGCAGGAGTACAATGAATTTTGGAAAAATGCCCCTAGCAAGTATAAATCTTTGCAAGACTGCGCACAATTCGTTTTAACCATATTTTCTTCAACATACCTCTGTGAAGCTTCATTTTCGAAAAAGAGCTTCTTGAAAAATAAATACCGTAATCGTCTTTCCACTCATTTAGAAGACACAATGAGGATCGCATGTAGTCCAAAAGATGCCAATATACAAGAAATAATTAAAAAAGTTCAACACCATAATTCCTAATTATAAAACATAGGTATTTTTGATTACCATGTTGAACTTTTTAATAAATCATTCCTTACTTACATATGTTTATAAATTCAATTATCTTTTTCTAATAAATATTGTAATTAATAATATATATGGGTACCTACTGTTTTTTATATCAACTCCCACACGAACGACGTCGCTCACGCTAGTGCGAAGTGAATAATGAAATGAGTTGAATACCTACATATTACGTAATAGTTATTCCCGGGATAAAAATTATCCTATGTCCTTCCCCGGAACTCAAACTATCTCCATACAGTCCAGTGGTTTAAGCGTAGAGAGGTAACACACAGACAGACAGACCAACTTTCGCATTTATAAGATTAGTATGGACTAGTATGGATAACTGTGCAAAGGCTCTTGAAGCGCCTTCACATACTCTGCGGCCCGGCCCTGGTACTCACATTGTCCGCTGCCCCAGTGACATCGACTTTGGATGCTCTGCAAGAGATCAGGCAATTGGTGGGAGAAAAGGAGTATAAAAGAGTGGTCCTAAAAAATCTAGACAATAAGAATGCCTTTAACACAGCAGTATGGAGCATCATACTTGGAAGATTCATGAAGATTTATTGTCAGTAAATATAAAGCCATTGACAACGAAGTCAGAATAGACTTTGAAACGTTTGGGTTTCCATCAATATACGCCGTTTTATTTCGATTGTGGTTTATTGCCCAAAAAAACATAAAAGTAATCAAGAATATGCCCCAAACAACGTTTAGAAGACAATCTACAATCTGTTATATTCTGAATTACGAAACTCTAGTTTAGACTATTTATCTTAAATACAGACAAGAATATTCAGGCGTACTGTAAATACGGCTTGTCTTAAGCCTATTATTCAGTAAATCTTTAGTTTTTATACAAACAAGTTAACTTCTGATATTTTCTAGTATTTCAAATTTATACTTTAGTGAATATATTTAATTATAGACAAAATTTTAGAATAGAAATTCAAGATAAAACATTCATTTTTATTATAGACTTATTCATTTTATTAAAAAATTGTCAGTAATAAAGTAAGGGACCAAAGTGGAAAACATGGAAAAATATCACTACGAGCCTTTCATAATGTGATCACAGTCGGTGTCCTGATTTATTAAAGGAAAGAATCTGTGTTGATTGGCCTAATAACCCGATCAATAACAATATTATAACTGCAACTAACAAAAATATATATTTGGAAGACATATTTCATTAATTCATGTTACATTCTTATAACGGATAACACATGTAAATAACCAAATAGCTCACCCTCATACCTTAACCTATCTTCTGAAGAAGCTCAGTTGAAATTAATATCTATTACAATAAAGGGTACACTGGTTGACACTTTAATCATACAGTATCTGGAAATTATACCGGGTAACCGTAGCAACACTCCGATCAGACAAAATATTTGATTGATGTCAAAATTTAAGTAAAAGCCGTTAATTTATTGCTTAAATTTTCCGTATTTTCATCAAAATTCTTTCGTGAACATGTCCAATATCTCACCAGTCACCAGACGTGTGGCAAGAATTGTCCTTGCTACCATCAAAAAAATTGGTAATTCCAGGGGAGTTACCCTCAAAAAAATCCACGATTACATCCGCGATGAGTACCCGAACACTCCCAACGACATTGTCAAGCTCAATAATACTTTGCAAAAAGCACTTTCGTTTGGAGCAGTCACCAAGAGGAATGGAAAGTAAGTTTACAATTTTAAATCTATGATGGTGAGCTGTAGGGGAAAATGCATTGTATTAACCTAAGTTTCTTTAATATTTACGAACTTATTGTATTTCTTTGCTTAGGTATATTTTAAATAGTGTAGTAAAGGACGTTATCGACAGCAAAGGGCGTCTAAAGTCGTACGTTGTAAACTATGGAGTTAGAAAAGTCAGACATAAGGTGATCAAAAGAAGGCGAGGGGGCAAAAGACGTCACCTTAGAAGAAGGAAATCCAAGAGATCTAGATCGAGGAAGTAACCAAAAATCATTACACTTATTACAGTTCAAGTGTTGTATACATGCTATTTGTTGTGAACTAAATGTTTTATTTATATATCTGTCTTTATAATGTTACAATCGCTGTGAATTAGTCTATTTTGTATAAAAAATTAAAATACATTTGCTTGCTCTCAATTAAAATGTGGTACTTTTTGATTATTTGTACCATACATCACTAGAAACAGAATAGTAACATATTATAGGACAGTGGTCGGCAAACTTATTAGCCAAAGTGCCAAACATTAACATTACAAAAATTTAAAAAAATCTGCTTGTTAAGTAAACTTTTATTACACTAAATAAGTAGTACATTAAAAAAAACTATATTTCATACTTGATAAATATTCTTACAATGCGAGCAATGTGCTTGCATCTCCTTGCAAAGTTTGATTAAGTCAGGTTTGTATGTAATGTAATGTATTGTAAGAGTGAGGAATAAAGATCACATTTTTTCTTCTTCAATATTTCCAATTCAACACAAAGACGGTCGAATTTAGAACGCCATATATATCACCTTGTTTTTTAAATGCAGCAATTGTATTTCAAAGCTACCAATGCGAATTTCACAATCATAGATAAGATGTAAGATGTTCAGCTACTTACAACAACTTTTTAATAAGACAGGACACAGGCAGACACGGTAGATAAGACAAAACTGTTCACACTACTGCTGGTCCGTGATGCCAATTTGTACCCCCACTGCTTTAGGTTTGTGTTTACATTTACGAAAACCAATAAAATTAAACTTGACGTTTGTTACGTATTTTTACAATATAAAATTTTATATCTTTTAACTTAAACAAAACATTATATATGTTCTCGATTAATAGAAGAATTTGAATTTATCAAAATATTTTTTTCTTACCATGTTTTTTTAATGAAAATATTATTGAGCCTTCCGTGGATATTAGTGTCAGAGCCGCACTTAAGGATCCAAAGAGCCACATGCGGCTCTGGAGCTGCCCTTTGGCTACCACTGTTCTAGAAGAACAAAACAAGTGTGAGTTTTGATATTGCTAACAGTTAGTTTTCTGAATCGATTAGGCTGTATTTAAGATGCATTTATAAAGAAAGATACAGGAAACTGACAAATGTAGGTACAATTTAGGCATTCTGCACAAGTAGCGTATCGTCATACACGCCCATTAGATGCAACATACGGAACGTTTACGGTTTTATGCTCCTCACCTGTGTTTTTATAGAGAACTGTATATGAGGCGTATGTTCAATGTACGCTCCGTTTACATTCTAACAGGCGTCTATGACGAGAAACTCCGTGTTTAGTCAACCTTAGATTAACTGTTAAGCCTATAAATGTCTTGTGCTAGAAAAACACGGTATGCCTTAGAACAACTACATGAGAACATGAGCATGAAATGGGGCAGTAAATCAAGCAGTAATAAAACTATATTGAAAAAGGATTGATTGTAGCAAAATATGCGTGGTTCACTTTACTTGTGTATTTCAACATCAATTTTTTTTAATAGAGACATAATAAGTTAAAGTTTGGAGAAACTAAATAGACATAAAAACAGTTTTGCAATATTTGCTCCCTTAACTAAGCTTTTGTACATGTAACCAAAAAAGTGTAGCTCGTTAAGTGGGTTTTTAATTTTTTTTAATTTCTTGTTCATTTGTGTTAATACCATTGAAAAACGGGATCTGATTTAGACCTTGAAACGTATGGACTTTTTGAGATATACAATTTATGTGGTGTTATTCCCGAATAATATACTTGGTTCAGCAATGTGATCATCAACTTTTTAAAATCCTTATGATTACCTTTATTATTTTGATTGATTTATTACATTGTCTGTTGTGCAGCTGAATTTGATACACTGAAAATATTGAGTATACATTTTAGATATAGTAGTTGTATACCCTGTATATGCATCTCTGTATAATATTTTCTCCACCACCCGGTATGACTGTAATTCTAATGCATCATCTATTCCAAGAACCCTGTAAATTCAACCGCTAATGGGCTTCCCTATATTTATTAGTTATAATTGCACTCTACTCTATATTTTAAACACCCTAAATATGCAACTGCTTGTGTGCCACCCACGAAAAAAATTATTTCTAACATATCTGGAATCGCCCTGTATAATTATAACATACAACGATTACTTTACCACTAAACAATAACAGCGCATGCATGCCACTTCCAGAAGTACATGCTCTAAGTATATAACAGCATTGGTCTCTCTATATATAATTACTCAATGTTTTGAGTCTGGCGGCGGCGGCACATTCAGTTGTTTGGCGTTGACATTATGGACGTAAATAATGATTTTTATTATATTTTATTTAATGAATGAACCGGTATTATAAATTAATATTAGCATTCTGCACTGAAGGTCGCCAGTAGCTACTTAACAAAACAAACATAAAGAAAATCGGTTGAGAGACAGGAGAAAATGGTACATAATCGTTTTGTCTTAGCCTATTTATATATAGATTGTTTCCAAACACATCAGTTATGCTTTTATTCGCTATATTTGTCAGTTGTAAAATAATTGACAAATTTGTCAACTGCGTCATCTATTTTAATACATTATGCTAATTTTTTTACGGTATCATATGTTTTCTTTTCTTTATTAATAAAGTGTTCCTTAATTTTCTCAAAATTGCCTTGTTTCGGTATTTAGTTTGCTTTACTTTGAGATCTCAGGTTGCATTCAATAACCTTTAATCATTTCGCAAATTATTGAGAATTAATTTATCTTTATTAGTTTTGTTTGTGATATAATTGAGTGTCGTGTATTTCTTGTGTTGAATGTTTTTTGCCAATAACTCTGTTGACTACTCCTTTCACTCTTTCTGACACAACCTGTATATAGTATACAATTGTTACGGTAATGTGGTTGCTAACAATTTTAAGTTGCTTTGTTACCGAGCGAATATAGGTTTTATTAGTATCCTTAATATTGTTTCAGTGGCAGTTGTAATCAATTGCCTACAATACTTTTTGTAAAACTCAGGTTGAATGTAATCAATTAGAAAATACTAACCAATTATTTATTATATAATGTATAGAAGTAAGTAAAAAAAAAACATTCCTTCAAACTTGAATCAATGACCAATTTTTCTATATGGATATTTAACCTCGAAAATCTATGTTCGGGAGATGCAATATTACACTTGCTTGTTACCTCCATTATCCTGAGTTCCGTCAATTAACATGAGAAATCTGAACTCCATCTTCCTTAAGTTGTTGGTCATTCTCATCTTTCTAATGCCAACTATAAACACAGCAGTTGCCGTTTGTAATTCGCAACCTATATTTTGTAAACTAGTTGTTAACTAAGACATAGATTATTTACCGCAATACATGGATTAACAAATTTCACGCCATTCGGACAATTTTAAACTAATGTGGTAACATAGTTAGATTGCGCCTGGTTTCTCAGATTCACATTTTCATTACTGTAATAGTGTTCATTTGTAGGTGTCCTGCTCTAGTGTGAATAAACTTAATAATTCCATAAATAATTACACAAGTATACAAACAAATATATTTTTATTCAGCATGGAATCTTAGAGTGATATGGGTGTAATGGACGCCCTGAGTGATACGAAATAGGCATTTCACGATCAACTCTGCGTAACTATAACTGTTTTTATTGCGAGAATGTTCAAATTGGATGACATAAATTTGTACAAGGGTTGTTTTCTGAATGTATATTTTATTACTGTACTCTTGCTGTAAGCGCTAAGGGCCGTATTCATAGTCCGGTCTTAGGTCATAATTTATTCATAGATTGACCTTAAGTTGAACTTTGGTAAGATGAACATGTAAAGATTGATCTTATTTTATGTAAAGTTAGCTTTATTAAGACAAAACTTAAGATCAAAGAGTATAAAATAGAGAGGGAAGAGCTCGTAAGAGATAATGTAAAATGGAAGTATGTGAGTTTCAGCGCCTCTGCTGGGTCAGGGCAAAAGTAAGGCTTTCCAGAAAATTCGAAATCGGTGCCAAAATTCAAATTACAAAGTAATTCAGTTTAAACGAAAAAACATCAATTTATTTTTGGTTGAACTGAAACAATGAAAATGGAAAAGTTATACATATAAATACAAACTAACGTAATTCTAGCAAATTCCCTCCATTGTTTTCCTTACAATAAACGACTAGACAATAAAATACTATTTTCATTAACTTTTTTTTCAATGAAATTACTACATAAATATAATTATTGTATTTAATATCGTATATCAAAAAGTATATTATACCCCAGTTAGTTGACGTTCAGAAAACCTCAAGTAAATTTGAGAATTTTGCAAAAAAAAAGCAAATGAGCACTTCCAGGCCATTCTGGGACCATATCTGAAAATTCCATTCCTGGGCCAACAACTGTCTACAAGACAAAATTTATAAGATTTCCAAATTTGCAATTTATAATTAATAATCAAATGTCAGTATAGAAAAATTGTACTTGTACATTCCGAGAAAAATAGGCTTTTCGATTTCTGTAAAATTCATTCTGGACTAATCGGAAATGAGTGCAAACATGAAAACTGGGTATTCCAGCTGCTCCATTGCCAAATCTCAAAAGTTCAAAAATTCTCAGATTGTCTAATTGTGATTTTTGAGTTCGGGGTATTGTTACATCATTACTAATTTTCTTTGCAAGTAAGATGCTCACACCAAAAAACTATTCTTGCAACTGTTGATTGTAATACTATCGTAGTCTCACCCAAAATCGCCGGTATTTTTTTGGCTATTATTCAAACATGTTTATTTAATGTAATTGATTTCTTTGTGTGTAATTTATTGAAAACTTGCAGTTTAAAAATCAAAAGTATCTTGCATCTCCTATGTAGCTTTTAGGAATACATGCTATTATATCATCGTCGTCTAGTTGAAAATCTATATCAATACTATAGATAATATCATATAATCCCAAAAAATCATTCTTTATTTTTATTACTTTTTATACTACCAATAAATTTAAGACTGTCTCAAGGCAACTAAAATGTTGACATACAAAAACACTCTCTTTTGTAATGAAAAGTAAGGTTAAGGTGTCTTTATAAGATTATCTTATTTGACTATGAATGCATGAGTTACTGTTACATGTAAGTCATGCCTTAAGCAACGTTTATGAATATATGTCCTAACAGATGTCTTCGAAACAAGTTTTTCTAAAGATAGCGATCTCTGAATCTAAACGCTTGCTTAAGTCCATGCTTAAGCCCAACTTACACTTAAGATCGGACTATGAATACCGGCCAAAGTTACGTAAGTGAGATCTCGCCATGTAGTGTAGATCTAGGTAAGTCACTTTGAACATTTCTATTTAAGAAACAGTTGTTTCAGTCTAAAACATACTATGTTGTAAATTATGTATTCGAGTAGAATTGATTAATTCAAGTATAAGGAGTTGTGTTAGACAACCTAATGTTTTTTTTTATTTTGATCAGATATAACCTTAATACCGGATATTATCTTCTTCGAGTCACTAGACCGAAAGGGAAATGAAAAGTTTGTAATTCAACGCTCAAATGGTCTTGAGAACACTGCTATAAATGGTATAAGCAAACGAAATAGTTGTACCTTAAACTTAAACTGATGAAGAGCGAATCTAAAGTTTCATCAATCACCAGAACTCCGTGACTCTTGATATTAATGAAGGTGACAGGGATCATAACTTTCAACCAGATTTAGTCAAATTAACTCCTAAATCGCAATAGGCCCAAACTGCTTCTGAAAACCAAGCTTCAGGGACGAAAGACAAAACATCGATGAAAAATTACCTACAAACAAGATTTTATTGACAGCTCAGAATATACATGACAACATAGCTTGAGTATTCTTTCCAAACTAATCGCTTTAATTTCGTGCCTTTGATTAGTTGAAAACATAACATTAGACAATAAATAGTCCATTGATTGTAGCTTGGCACCGACTTCAAAAATACTACATAAGTAGGTAATTAATTTGTACAGAATGAGTTGTTCACTCTGTGAATAGGTACTTAAAAACAGTGAATGTGCTATTTATTGCCTAGTTAATAGGTTAATAATAAGTTAATTCTATTCAATTTTTTATTTCTATTGGAAGTCAGTTAATATATTTTTTTAATGTTTTATTTTCAACTTTTTAGTTTTTTTAAACTAGTAATTTTTTTAAATGTTTTTTTTCAGCTATTTAGTTCTACTTTGCACTCTGGTAGTTTTTATTAATTATTTTGTTATTGTGTATGTATAACCTTAATAGAACGGGACCAGGTAACACCGAAAGCCTCAACATTACTGAATGATACATTTTCGTTTAAATTGACAGGTAGCAAATATACGAACAAAATGTACTTGGTATACGTTGACTTATTAAGCCGAAAATATGTTTAATTCAATTAATTGTTATGAATATTAATATGATCAGTTTATGGTTTTGTTTGCTATACTAAACACCTTATGTATAATGGCACCGAAGACCATTTATATGCGTTGGCATTCCCCAAAACGGTGCCAAAAACAGGGGTTCGCATTAAAAAAACACCCTGATCTTCAAATGACTTTGAAAATGATGCTCAAGGTCCGAATTAATTGCACCAAAAGGTGTCCCCCTTTGCCTTGAATAAGTTTTGCATACACTTTTTTTATATCATGCTTAGGAGCGAAGCAATTCGGGTGCATAGATTAAAATGGCCCACCCTGTATATGCTTCCTGTCAGTAACATGTTGTATACCGAACAACGTCGAAATACAATATTTGACATCATGGAAAACATCAAATAAATCCAGAAAACTCCTCACAATGAAATCTATTTTTACACGACCGGGTTGATGACACCGTGAGAGAAACTTCCGAACTAGTTGTTTGTTGATGTCCTTTCTCTCTTCTCAGGGGAGTTTCGAGGAAACTCCTGACTATCCATCACTGATGTAACTGATACTACTTAAAGAAATAATTTCTGTTCATCGTATGCCAGCTGTCTCGCGTTAACCTCTTTTGTTATAATAGATAAAACATTCTGAGGTTATCTATTGTATTATATTCTCCATTTGTTGTATTTTAATTAATTCCCTTTTATGTGCAAATACCACAGTCCGCATTGTCCAACAAGGCTGTCGGTCCGCGAAATAGATTTTTTTTTATTTTGTTAAAAAAACCTTCCCGTGCTTTTCACGAGATTCATCCAAAAAATAAATGAGTCATGTTACAATCTAACAGTATTTTCACTGATGTCATTTAAGTTGAAAAAATTAAAGCCAGATTTTCATCAAATATCACAAACATATCAAGCCAATTATCATCACTATCCCAAGGAAAACCCCTATATATAAGAAAATATTGAACCGGCTTCTACTGACCTAAAATAATAACCCTTTTATTATTTGATTTAAGGAACAACTCTGATGATGATTTTAGCGTATTCTAATATATCTCTTTTTCTCCCTCTCTCTCTCTAAATTGTAATCTTTTTCTATATTATCTAAATATTTTTAAACTTTTATTACTTTTTTATTATTTGGATCTCTTTCTGTATGTGTAACTCTAATACTCTATATTGCAATCAACTTGTATATGTTTCTGTGTATTGCTAACAATATAATTAATTGTCATTTTTAATATATAACCAATTGTCATTTTTTAAGCTCCCTGTACAACTATGATTCAACTCCGTATATTATTGTACACGGCCGATGTCTTTTAAACCAACCTGTTTCAGTATAAATCCTCTCGACATTACCCAAAATATTTAGCGGTCACCCTGGATAGGACTTTGTCTTTCACACAGCCCTTCATACAATTGGCAGAAAAACTTAAAACCAGGAACAACATAATTCAGAAGCTTACTGGCTTATCTTGAGGCTCTTCTGCGACCACCTTCCGAAGCTCAGTCTTTCATTTCAGAATACTGTGCTCCCGTGTGGCTAAATATTGCCCACACCAGGCTAGTCGATGTACAATTAAATCACAGCATGTGTTTAATATCTGGCATAATTAAATCAACTCCTACAAGGTGGCTTCCTGTATTCTCCCACATTTTGCCTCCTGAACACCGCAGAAGAGATGCTCTCCTAAGACAGCACGGAAAAATAATGGCACACCCGCAACTAATAACCCATGCGTGATGTAATGAAACCCAGACCAACAGCTGAGATTTAAGTAGTCAGTGCTTATATTGCAATTGTCAGAATCATTATTCATTTTGATATTTTCTTTAATTTATGTCTGATTTTTAATGTAATTTCCATAATTCCTCTTAATTGACAGTATCTCTTATTTTCCGGAACTTTTCTTATGAGTCGCCGGGGCATCGTTAAATGTAACCGATTTTTTATAACTCGTGTGTCTTCTATTCTGTTTTGGTTTGGATGTCGATTCTACATTCTACGTTCTGAATGTCACGTGTCAAGTCCTTTGACTACGTCATTTAGACTTGATTCTTTAACTTTCTCCAAAAAAATAAGTCCAAGTGGGGAAAGCCACAAGTTAAGAAATGTTGGAATGATTTTTCGATATTGGTACATGCTATTTGTCTACACAAAATACTGAGCTCTATTGGCAGAAGTTAATTTTATTAATGAACATTACTTTCAGTGGGTTTATCATATCCATTTAATATAGTGTCCTGTCGCAGCTACGGTCCGCAAGAATATAAATAACGTTATATGCTCACAAAATTTTTATAAAAGTTATCCAAAAAACATCACAGACTTTAAAAACGGAATGGTTTATTTGATAAGATTTCGTTGATAATACCAAGAAACTTAGACGAAATTGTGAAAATGTTCGAAACAGTAACTATACATGCCGAATTTAAAAAAATAAATGAGGTCAAGAAGAACGATGGATCAAAATATATATAAAAAAATCAGAAGCAAAAAACAGCAAAGACAACAATAAAAAATGAATAGCTACAAAGGTTTGTAGGGTAAACTTTTAATAATGTTATATGGTTTGTAAATTTTAATATAAGATTCTCCTTTCCATTTGATGTTCATTAGATTATTCTAATTCCCACAAATCAGATTAAAGCGTACGCCAGGATATCGGGTAAGGTAATTTTGCAGCCAACTTCCATGTACCTAACTTTATATTCGTAATAGTATCCGTCAGATGTACCAATCAAATATTAAAATCAATTTGTCCGTGCATTTGAAACAGGAGATTTCATTTATGGGCAAATTTGAAACTGGAAAGAGAAAAAATTAACTTTCCGTTATTTATGCTGTCGAAAATAGACACCGTTAATATTTTATAATCGTGATATTATTAATTTAATTATTGATGCTTAAACATATTGTTTTTGTATAAGAGATCTCTTATTACAAATTAGTTTTACTAGAATTTATAGACATTTGTAAGTTTATTTGCTATAAATGGTTAGGTAAAGCTTTGTAGCATAGTTTCTCTAGTTTCTCTGTAATTTTCTTAACCAAACAATTTCCAAATCTGAATATTTCTCCATTTTTTAAGACTAGTTTGACAGTTAATGAAACAACATCATGATAGCTAAATAATTTCGTCAAGTGACTATAGGTACAATTCGATTGAGCCTCCAACTCGATTCTCCTTTAAGTATGACCTTAACAGGAACTTATAAAATTCAGAATAGGTATTTGTAAACAACATTAACCCTTTTCATGATGATGTAATAGTGTAGTGGATTTTGGAACATTTAAGGATAAAACATTATTGTAACTCATAAAATGGAGTCATATTCATACACGGAAATTACACGTATGCACTTTATGGCGTCTGTACGCGGCAGCATACACTTAAACCTTTCCGATCACCACCTTTACTAGTTAAACACTGCAAAGCTCAATTCTCTCTCTTAATCGTTGTGGCAACGTCAGTCTTATTGGCCATTGTAAATAGCTTTTTGGAATTTTTGGCCTGATACCTTAAATAACAGAGTACTTAACCAGAAAATTGTAAAACAAGTAAATAAGGTAGTAGATTTCAGTGAACTTCAATGAATCTTCACTGTTTTCTCTAAAACCGCTCCAGAAATTTGAATATTATAAACTGTATTCTAGAAAGATATGTTTCAGCTTGATTCCGTATATTTTTCTATAACGTAAAACTTACTATTCTCCTGAAAATTGGAAAAATATATGCAAAAAAACATCATGGTAAATGTCAAATTTTCATCATAAATATCTAGTTTAAATGTTAAGATATGTCCTGAAAGTATATCAAACAGGGTGTTTGTAATTGTTTTAATTTTAATTCGTTTCAAGTAAGTTTTTCTTAGAGAAGAAGTTAAGTTAGGAGGCATATAGTAGCGTGAAATTACAGAAACTATTCCGATAGTTTATCGAAACGAAAATTTGTTATGTGGACGAACTCTTGGATATAGTAAACGGTTGTTGGTTAGTGCGTGCGTGCATGTAATATTAGGTGGTACATAAGCAGTTGTATACATAGGATAGTTGAAATATAAGTTGGAATTGAAGTTATACAAGGTGGTTCTAAAAATATTGTATTGGGTGGCACATAAGTAGTTGCGTAGGTATACAAGGTGGTTGAAATAAGAGTGGAGCAAAACTATAGTTATACATAGAGGATATTTGCGTTATAAGACAGAGATTAATTACAGTCATACACAAGGCTTTAAAAATTGTCAGAAGCAGCTGAATAAACAGGATAGTTGAAATATAAAGTGAGGTATAATTGGAGTTATAAAGGGCGGTTCAAAAAACTTATATAGTTTGGAACATAAGTAGTTGCTTAGACAAGGTGTTTGATGTATGGGTGGGTTAAAATTATTTTTATATAGGGTGTATCAAAAATTTGTTATATAAGCATAAGCAGTTAGGATATTTGAATTATAGGGCGTAGGACGGTGTATAATTATAGACATGGATTCAAAAAATTTTAGAAGCAATTGCATTTACCTGGTGGTTGAAATAAATGGTAGAGTAAAATTAAAGTCATAAAATGTGGTTTAAACAGGTGAATTTTGTTATATTGGGTAGATCGTGAGCAGTTGCATAAATGGAATACTAGAGAGTTGGGGCGAAGTAAAATCATTCACATAAAAAAATGAAATACAAAAAATACGGGCCGAGAACCACCATCACCAACATAAATATGACACTTATGAATGCCGAAATTCTAAGTAGCACATGTTATTTAAGATAAAAATTTATGTAATACACATAATTTTTTTTCTATTTAGTTTCGACCGTTTTGTCAATAACAGAAAAAATATATAATTCAACCAGTTTATGTTTTAATTAAAAATTAACTTACATCTCATATTTTTTCTTTTCAGTTATATTTAAATTAAAATTGCACATTAGGATTATTACTTGAATAGTAAAAAAATAGAGACAATTATTTTAATTCTCCTAAAATTTATTCCATTACTAAGAATGACACAAAAAATGAGAAACCGAGACGGAGAGAAGAGAATTGGGAAGTATGTCGTAAAAAGCTTTCGCTTCCATCCTCAAATGTCTGCCGCACTTTTTTGATGGCAGTTCATACAAATAATTGATTAAGATCAATATGAGTTACTTTATAAAAGAGTTTTTGATTAGATCCATGCAAATATTCTCTAAGTTATTGCCTGTTTACAACTATTCACTTGATAAAACTCTAAGAATTATCAAACTCAGAGAAAATATGAAACCTCAATTTAAAGTCCTGCTTCCGGTGAAATGCACTTACTAAGTTTTTCAATATATTTGCAAACTTCTTCGAAAATTTCATATCCAATAAAATGGCGTTCACTGAAAAGTTTACATCATCTTAAAGATTTCTCGCAGGAACCAAGTCAGATTCAAATATAATGAAATATATATTGACTATCTTACCTATCGATGTATTTGTTGGAATATTCGAGGTCATCTGGATAGGATTCCAGGCCTGAAACAAATAACGACTTAATATAAAAAAATAATAAAAGATAATACACGAAGTAAGTCAATTAAATACTGATGTTTAATTTTTGCGCTGAAATACAAGTAGTACATTTTATGACAAATGTTTCTCTTGGTTATATTCGTTACCATTCTAGACACAGCAAAACGTTGCCATAGTTCCCATTCGATTTTTTTGCATAATCAACTTCATAGTAAGGATCTGCAACTTATTCATAATTTGTTTTTGTACTGGGTTTACATTTGAGTCAAATGGCTGAAAATATTCTATTAGTGTAACGTAATGAAAAAACGTTATGCCTCCTCCAGGCAACTTTGTAAGCATTGTGCGTGATTGGATTTACCGTTATACAGATGAGTTTACGAAATCTTACAAAGAAACTTTATATTGGGTGATCCATAAGCAGTTGCACATGAAGGATGGGTAAAATACAAGGTGGGGAAGATTTATAGTTATACAGGGTGGTCAAAGAAAATATATTGGGTGCCAAGTCGTTGAGTATACGTGCTGGTTAAAACAGGGATGGAATAGAATTATAGTTATACAATATAAATCAAAAAATGTGAAAAGAAATTTATTATATAATAGGCGTAAGCAGTTAAGACATTTGAATTACAGGAGCTATAATTATACTGTTATACAGATAAGTGTAAAAAATGCTAGAAGGATAGTTGCGTAAATTTTGTCATATAGGGTAGACTATGTGAAACAGTTCCATATAAAGGGTGGTTGAAATGTAGAGAGTAGAAGAATTATTATACTTATACTGGTTGCTTTAGAAAGTATCAAGAAGATTGCATTATATTGTAGAGTGGAATTGTATTTATACCGGGTGGTTCAGGAAATGATAGGCAAATAATTTATATTATGGGACCAATATAGAGCAGCATGTACAAGATGGTTGCAATAAAGGTTGAATTAATGTTATATTTATACACAGTGGCCCCTATAACAAAGAAGAAAAAATATGAAAATTAAAGGAAAAAAAAAGAAGAAAATAACTGAAAAACAAGATACAAATTTTTTTGACAAAAATGAAGTAACAAAAAAGGAGTAATAATATTCTAAGATAATCATAAAAAATGTACATATTGCATCCGCTTTAAGAAAATAAGGAAGAACAAACACATTTCTAGTATTGTTCGATCAAAAATGTTAAAATCACTAAATTTTTATCTCAAAGACGAGCTTTTCGTGCATACTTTTTATCAATGTCACTTTAACCACAGGCAGGGGTGATCATTAACCCTTAAATTAATATGGGATTTAACTTTATATTCTTTTTATAACAGATCTAACATAAAAAAAGTCCTGTCCTTTTGCAAAGTATGACCTCTACATTTTTTTGTTGTGGAATTTTATAGAAAACTCCTCTACAAACATGTTAAAATCTTCTAATGTTATTATTTTTTGTTTCATAGTTTCATACAAAAATCAAAATCCATAGAAAAGAATGTTTTAGGGCTTATTTTGCCATTAAACTTTGGGTAGTTAGGGAGATATAAGAGGAATTAGTCAAACTTTAAATATTTTCTTAAAATTTTTTTAAGCAAATTACTTTATAAAATGTATTCGTATTTTCCGTGACCAGTATCTTGATCTGATATATTACGTGACAATTTAAAAATTTCACCCCTCGAAATTTCACTTTTCTTGAAAAGTTTGAGTGAGTCCTCATATTTACTTTTTTCCAAAGTTTAGGCTCAGCTGTTTTGGAGTATATTTTAATTTCATAATTTGTCTGCCAAAATTAATTTAAAGATATTCAATACTCTTCGAGGTGTTATTCTATTGTGCGCAAGACAATATATATGATATATATTGTTTCAGGTCAGTTGCGCTTCCCACAATAGAATGTCCTCTCGAAAACTTATTTATGTATTTGATATATAACAGTAAATTTGTAGACGCGAGATATAAGACGGACATCTAGGATTTTCGGGGAAACTAGCACACAGAGGTTCCGAAGCTGGAGCCGTTCCATATAATTGCTGTTCTCTCGTAACTCCTAGGGCAGAATGTCACGATAAAATATTCAGATTGCTTCACCTGTCACAGATATCGAATACTTTCTTCGAGGTATTATTCTTTTGTACGCTAGTTTCCCCAAAAATCCTAGATGTCGGTCTTACAACTAGCGTGTAGTTCTGTAGATCAATGGAGCGATGCATTGATATTTCAATTTTTTGGTAATATATATTTTTTTAAGTCTAAATACCTAATAAGTATTCCTCATAACGTCCCCATTTATTTGACATATTCCATGATCCGCTTGAAAAAACAATTGAGTTTTACAATTGTGGTTTTGAACAATTTTTTTGTAATTAATCAAAAGATCATACATACGTTTAGACATACTCAGTGTTTAAACATTTGTTCCAAAGTATATACAGCTTTTCTAATATAGCTACACTTTAATTTTAATCAGTATTTTTGTAATGTAGCTACCCTTTAATCAGTATTTTTGCCAAAATAATGAAGAGAACGCAGATGTGCTAACAATATTTTCCTGCTTAGTTCGCAAGTATATTAATTCCAAATGTCTTATTTATTATTTATGTAAAACACAGTTACTGTTGTTTAACCTAATTTTAAGTTTGATTGATCGCCCTGCTGCTATAATAAAGTCTTATAACATTCTTATTTCATCATAAAGAATATGCTAAACTTTCCTATTTTCAAATGGAGGCGTATTTACAACTTTGACATTTTCCTAATATTCTCGTCTTTACAACTTTTGGATATGCTATTTAGATTAGAGATCTTGTAACTCATTTATTTGCTTTCGTTTTATACGACATTTTATTCTAAGCTCGATACATCCACTCGTCCTTTGTATTCCCAATTTGTACAGAACTTTCAGCTCGTGAAGGTCTTCCGTAATCAAGTTTATTTTCCGATAAACAACTTCAGTAGTGACAACCGCTTGCAGCACAAATTGTTTTTACCCAATTCAGTCGATAGCATGTTGACAAAAATCGTTTGAAGTTCGATATTTGTGTGGTATTATCCTGTGTAATCAACTGAAAAGCTTTATCTTTTATTGTAGTAGCAGATAAGGTGAGTGTAAATGGTGAAAAATTCACCCGAGCGATCCTTTTCGGCTATTATATAATACCAAGAAAATAGAATACAATATTTGAGAGGCTCTAGAACTCATTCAGTGCCATGAATGCTGAAGTATTATTGTATTGTAAACATCACTATCGGTGACGGTATGTTATACAAAAATAACTATGATAAGTAGTAAATGTGCGAATCAATAGTAGTGTTATAACATACTGCAAATAATTTTTTGCTGCAAAATTGAATACTTTTTATGAAGTCGGTATCAAACTAAAGTGAAATTTAATTGTTGTAGCAAAAAATTATTTCATGCTTTAATTTTACAATTTTTAGTGATGCAGTTTTCAATTCGATATTGCCTAAAAAGATATTTTACTTTCTATTATTACCTTGAACAAACTCGTTTGTTGTTGAATAAAATAATTTGTTTTCTAAAGATGTATATGCATTAACAAATTTATTTATATAATTCTAACTATAGATACGTTCATTTAATATCGGAATCTTATAATAAATCGTTATAGAGTTTTAATTGATGTAGCATAATAAGACGTATTTTTCAATTTTAATTAACTTTGTCTGATAGCAATTTGAGTTATTATTAAAAATAAAGATATTTAAACAAAATTTATATTCTTTATCAAACCTAGCACACAATTTGAAAAAATCACATGAAGAACTATTATACAATTTTTAGTGATGGGGTATAGTTAGATGCATATTATAATTCTTATTAGTTGTTTTCTGAATGATATTTGTGGCATATTTTTCAATGTCTAAGGCACTTCTTGGGAAATAACACCACAGTTTAAAGAAAATTTCTGTATATTTCAAACGTTTCGGGGTCTAGGTAGACCCCGTTATCAATGGTTAAGAAACTTGGATAAAAAAAGGTACAATTCTAAGATGTAAATTAATATATTTTAATTTACATATACATTTAGAAGTACTTTGACATTTCTTATTAGCCCTGTTTGATAAGAATTTTTCTAAGCAAAATTCATATTTGCTGGCAAACCTCGTATACAGTCGAAAAAGTGACATGTAATGACTATAGTATACATTTCCGACCATGCAAATATTTTTAGGAAGAATAACTTTTTCTCTAAATAATATTCATAAGAACGTTTTCCGTTTGTATTGAATTTATGAAGACACACTATAAATAGAAACCAACTTAGAACGTCTACCATGAAGTTGATTGATTAACTGACATTTATTTCGATTTATTTCCAATCAAATTTCAATTTATTACAATTTTTAATAATACAGTTTTAATTCTAATAAACTTTGTTTTCTGAATGATACTTGTGGCATATTTTTCAATGTCTAAATACTTCTTGGGAAATAACACCACAGTTTAAAGAAAATTGCTGTATATTCCAGACGTTTCGGGGTCTAGATCAGACCCCGTTGTCAATGGTTTGGAAACTACGGATAAAAAAGAGGCACAATTCTGAGATGTAAATTAAAATTTTTGACAATACATAATATTTGATTTCTGACTTAACTAAGAGCATTTTATTTATAATATACAGGGTAGCACAGAAATTTCTAAAGATCATACAATCATAAAGTTCCTTTCAAATTGGAAGGGAGATCTTCAGAATTTTATGTGGCGCTACTAGGTGCGACTTTATTATAAGATAGTGCATTCGCCAAAAATGCGACCAAAGAACTTTGTTGATTCAGTGATCCCATTAAAATCATAAGGGAAAACCTAGGAAAAACCTTATGAACTATCCCGATATTGGGTTGTTCACAAGGACATGACTATTAGCAATTTCTTCCTTAATCATCGGCAACCAGGAACGACTGAATTCTACGGAGGTAGTAGGGATACAATCGTTTTCGTTTAACAAAATTAAAGCAGACTCTTTTAGTTTTCTTTTTGTGGTGTGTTCTTCTTTGGGTAATATAACTGAATTTTGAAACTGTATTTTATGACCAAGAAAAATTACATAAAAAAACGACAATTTGAAAAATCCAAAATTTGTGAACACCCATGTTCACAAATTTTGGATTTTTCAAATTGTCGTTTTTTTATGTAATTTTTGTGTTCGTTAATTTGAACATTCAGAGGTCTAGAGGTTTCTCCAATATAGAATTTATTACATTACAGTAGTTTCTAAACCATTTACAACGGGGTCTGATCTAGACCCCGAAACGTTTGGAATATACAGCAATTTTCTTTAAACTGTGGTGTTATTTCCCAAGAAGTACTTAGACATCTAATAAATTTTGATTACAATTTCAGATATATTTTTTGAAACCTTGTATATAGATGGAAAAGTTACAGAAATACTTATTATACAATTTTAGTAGATGGCATAAGTAGATGTAGTTTTTAATTCTAATTAATTCTATTTTAGATCTGAACAAAAATGAAGATACTTTAATTTGCAATCAAAATTCCTCTTTGATGACAAACCTCGTCTACATTTAAAAGAGTGACATGGAATGATTACTGTTTACGTTGATGACCATACAAATCGGTTTATGAAGAATAATTTATTCTATTAAAACTATTAATGAAAAGAAATTGTTTGTTTTATGAATACACACTGTATATACATATTAACTGTCATTTATTTTGATTAGTTCAATTTATTTACAATTTACCCCAAGTTGCCAAGAGTTAAATTTTTAATCCAGCGCCTCCACCAAATTTTATACTATAAGAAAGTCGTTGAATTTTTTTCCCCATTTTCTAAAAGAACATAAATAGATACAAACGAATTGAGAATCTCCTTCTTTTTCAAGACGGTTAATACACCAGTCTATAAATCGAATCTAAGTCATACAATTTAACAGCAGTTCGCTTATATCATCAAGTCACAGTTTATAACGAATCAATGATATGATTTTAAAGACAAATTCGTAGAAGTGAATTATTTAATTTTAAAATATTTTAAAATATATGGATTTCTTTTGTTTTACACTCCGAAAAGTAATGAAGGGATTGTAACCCTGTCAGTGCAAACGTTGTAAAGAATCAGATAACATTCTTAATGGGCGTTTATACGTCCAGATTGGGGTATTTTTCATCGATAAAATTCCAAAAAAATCGCGAACAATGATCGTTTTTAAATCATGATTTTCGGATCACTAAAGCTGGAACATTATTCTTTGTGAAAATGATAGGTTACCATATTAAGTTTGTACGTATATACTTTGGAGTAAGTAGTTTTTGAAAATTGCAATTGCAATAATTTAGAGAGATATTTTGCAAAGTGTCTAGTTCGATTGGGATATAGGAAAGACAATTTGAAACTTCATACAACCACTAAAATTTGTCTTTCGATTTTCGGTATAATGTTCAGAAATTGATTTAAAATGGTAGTATATATTGCATTAAAAGTGGTAATATGCGACAGATAATAGCTATCAATGCACATGGGCGGACCTGGGGTTTTCTTGAGAAGCGGGCACAATATAAAAATAATTTGGTCAAGTGCGAGTTGGACTCACATACTTAGGGTTCCGTACCACCTTCAAGATTCTAATATTCCAGTTTCAAATAAGCAAGGAATGAGTTCGTTTTCTTATATTTACCCTTATATCTTTTAAAGGAAGCGTTTTAAATTTATAAAAAATATACACTTTGATTTTCCACATATAGAATTTTTATTTTATCTGCTTCAGGATCCGCTTGATTTAATCAGAATTTTCTAACTTGGCCCCCAAAAATTAACATTAGAGTTTTACTTTACTAATAAACTTTTAGAGAAGTCTTTTTTTTTGAGGCTCTGTAGGTTGGAAGATAAAGGGCAAAATAGGACAAGTTTTAAATTATAAATTATTAAATCTGTTATTCAAATTATTTAAAAATACAAATAAAATGTATTTTTCAAAATTTAAATCGTGTAGTTTCTAAAGTGGGAATTAAGTCGATGTTTAATATTTTTGTTAATATCTTTTAAACAAATGATTTAAAAATATGATATATTTGTAATTCACATAATGAGCCTTTTATCTGATATATTACATGATGCTTTTGAAAATTGAATCTTTATTTTCTATTTAATTGTATAATTTGTCCCTAAAATTACTATGGGGGTTTTCTAATAATTTATTTTCCGTTTAATTCTATTATTTGAGGGCCAAATAACAGAATTAGGGATTTTTTTAATATTTTTCCAATAAACAAAAAAATTAGGTCTTATAGTTTGGGGAATAACGGAGCGAATGGGTTATTTTTTTAAATATATTTTAAAATAATAATTTAAAAAAAATTAAAAAATATATTTGTATTCGTCATAATGAGCCCTGTGATTTGATATATCACATGACCCGTTAGAAACAATTATATTTTTTTATTTTCCATTTAATTCTATAATTTGCCCCCCATAATGAATATTAGGAGTTTCTCCTTATTTTTCCAGTAAAGTTCAGGTAAGGAGCTATACTTTCATTTTTTCAAAATTTTTCAGCTTATGGTTTTGGAGATAAGGGTGGGGAGAATGGGTAAAATTTTTTATATTTTTATTAATATCTTTTAATTAATTTATTTTAAAAATGGGAAAAAAATATATTTGTTTTCTTCATCATGAGCCCTTTTATTTGATATATAACATGATGAGTTAGAAACAATTTTAATTTTATATTTTTCATTTAATTCTATAATTTGCCCCCCAAAATGAACATTAGGGGTTTTTCCTTATTTTTCCAGTAAAGATCAGGTGAGGGGCTATACCTCCATTTTTTTTTCAAAATTTTTCAGCTTATGGTTTCGGAGATGGGGGGGATGGGTACATTTTTTAATACTTTTGTTAATATCTTTTAATTAATTTATTTTAAAAATATGAAAAAAATATATTTGTTTTTCTCATAATGAGCCCTTTAATTTGATATATACCATGATGGGTTAGAAACAATTTTAATTTTATATTTTCCATTTAATCTTATAATTTGCCCCCCAAAATAAATATTAGGGGTTTCTCCTTATTTTTCCAGTAAAGTTCAGGCGAGGTGCTATACGTCCATTTTTTTCGAAATTTTCCAGCTTATGGATTCGGAGATAAGGGGGGGGGGGATAGATAATTTTTTTATATATTTTTGTTAATATCCTTTAATTAATTTATTTTAAAAATATGAAAAAAATATATTTGTTTTCGTCGTAATGAGACCTTTCATTTGATATATAACATGATGGGTTAGAAACAGTTTTAATTTTATATTTTCCATTTAATTCTGTAAATTGTCCCCCAAAATTAAAAGTAGAGGTTTCTCCTTATTTTTTCAGTAAACTTCAGCTCATAACCTATACCTCTAATTTTTTTCAAAACTTTACGTTTAATAGTTTCGGATATAAGGGGGGGGGATGGGTAAATTTTGGTATATTTTCGTTAATATCTTTTAAAATATATTTTTTTTAAAATATGAAAAAAATATATTTGTGTTCTTCAGAATGAGAACTTTCATTTGATATATTACAAGATGCGTTTGAAATTTTTTTATTTTTAAATTTCTATTTAATTCTATAATTTGCCCCCCAAAATTAATATTATTGGGTTCTCCTTATTTTTCCTGTAAAGTTCGGGCAACGTTCTATATTTCCTATTTTTTTCTAAATTTTAGGCTCAGTAGTTTCGGAGATCAGGGGGGGAACCGTCGATTTTTTTTAGTTTTCCCCCCCAGAAGTACCCGTAAAATCGAAATTTCTTTTACGATATGTACTCCTGATCAAGTCACCAAACATATACATTGGTACCAAATTTCAACCTCTTCCGTCCAGTAGTTTAGGAGATAATTTCTGTATATATTCTGTATATTGTATATACGGAACCCTAACAAGGATGACTTGTATTATTATAACTTTTCTTTACAGGAGTAATTAGGTTTTTTATTTACCCATTTATTATCTGTACATATTGTTCTATTTCCCTATTGGTTTATTAGGATAAGGTTACATGTCTCGTGTTTATTGATATTAATTAAAATAATTTTGTCCACTTGCTGGATCATCTACTGATAAGATATGTGACGAAAAGTCAGGATCGTTCGTTTTAACAAATATTTACAGGGATTATTAAGACATTAAGCTGCGCAATAACGAAAATTCAAGGTATAAAGAGTGAAGTGCATTTTATGTGTTTTTATTGCAACAAGGTTTTTATTAATTTTTGAACAAAAATCACTTGGGTCATATCTATGTGAAAATTGCTGGTTCTCTCCAATTGTTCAATTGACATTATGAACGTGTCATCACAATAAAAGGAAATATAAACAAAAAAAAATCGTTAATTTTGGGGATTTTAGAGGTCAAATAATTTATTGCTGTGAGTTTGCCGTTCAAATTGTGACTGTTGTCTTATAAACTTTTACTTAATTGCGTAAGCGGTTTGCAGTTAAATTTTATGTCATTTATAAATCTCAATTGACCAGTGTAAACTGCAGATCAGCAATAAGTATCCTCGAACGTCCTCAGTGTGGTATATGTTTATTGTTTTTGCGTGACATGCATCAAAATTAGGCTTGGGTCGTTCGTGAATGAGTCGTTCAAAACGAACGACTCTTCTACATGTGCCACGAATGAGCGGCACAGTTAAGTCAAATAGCTCGTTCAGTTCGCCATTAATAGAGTCATTCGGCTCGAGCGAGTCGAGGGTCATAGGATGTGCTAAACGTTCAACGTTCAATCGCGAACTAGACTCGTTGACTCGTTCATCGTTCAATCTTTCGACCGGCACAGTCACCTCGGCTCGGAGCAGTGGAGAGAAAAGAGCCGTCAGCCGTCTGGTTCATGAGATGAAAGGTATTTTAAAATTTGGTCGGAAGGTTTTATTTTCAACGAATCGATGAATGGGTATTTTAATTTTTTATTAAGACAGGCACTAAGGCACAGGATTGTTATTGTTTTGCAGTGTTTTTGTTATATAAATTTCTATTTGGGTTATAAGTAAGCATAATAATTTTATTTTTTTGTAATGTTAAGAGTTTTTTTTGTATTTTTGTTACCAAATAATACAAAAATAAAAATTTTGTATTTACGTAAATTAATGATCTCTAAATTATGACTCAGCAAAACTTAAATATTAGTTTGAGCAGTAAACTAGACAAGTAGAGACATTATATAAATCCGCCTAAGGCTAAACGGCTGTGTTTTAGGAGATCGTTCAATTGAACGACTCATTGTGAACGACTCGTTTTGGTGAACTGAACGAAATGAGCCGGCTCACTAAAAAGAGTCATAAAACCCAACGCTAATCAAAATATAGAAACAGTTTACAGAGCAGGCCATACGAAATAGATAGTAACCGTGCAAAGATAGTATAATTTTTTTATATTCACTTCCGGTTCTTGGGTTTATTTAAAAGCACAGTAGAACCTACTATAATTTATTTCCACTTATTTTACGTAGACACAAATATTTACAATTTATATTAAACACCTGCTGTTTACTAGGTATATTGCAACCAAATACAGAATGAATCCTGTTCTCCGGAAATTTCTTTCATGGGTTATGGGAGATTTGAAGAATTGTAACAGCTCCAGCCGCCGATCTCGACTCGCCTGAAAAACTACCTGATCGATTCCAGGATTTCACAAAATATCGGATGAATTCCACTCAAAATAGGTATGTCCAAATAAACAAGCATTCCCAAAATGTAATAATAAATAAGCAACAGGAATTTGAAAATATCATATTACAGGGAAAATATCATATTACAGGCAAACTGTTGGACATCAAAATTTGTAAACTATTATTTTTAAGTGTGATAAACATCCCTACAAAGTTCTAGTAGCAGAGATCGAATTGGATGAACTATCTCAATAACATAACTCCCCATTATTTTTTACACAAAATATCTATAATGTTTGATCCACGTATTTTAAAGATCATTCAAGATAATGCAATTTTAATATTGCTATGCCATCACAAAAACGGCAATAAAGCACTTTCGTTCAAAAGCTATTTGATAACGTTAGTTGTTTTTAAAATATTACGATTTAATTGAAAAAAATTGAATATTCACGATTATATATTCGTATTTATGTTATTATATGTTGTGACAAAACAACATAAACTCAAAGAAGGTATTAGATATCTCATCGAAATATGTAATTACACTAATAATATAAATATAATCTTGGAATTACGGAATGGATGTAATGATACGGAACTGTGTCAGAATAGAAACCTTTATGTGTCAACATACTGAATGCAATTAAGTGTGTTGATATCACTTTCGGCAATTACAAATATTCTGAACTTGACAACTTTGATATAATAGATATAGACAAACTGGTGACAAAAATCGTTTCCATGAGCACAAGGTTAATGATAAAAACGGTTCAGAGATCTTTGAAAAATGAAATGATATACGTTAGAACGACAGGATAACTGCCAGAAGATGCGAAAGGTAATGCGATAGTTGTACAAGGTTGCGCAGAAGTATGGATACCCCTGAACATCACATCAAGAATGCAGTTTTTGGTACAATCTTAAATACAAATGTTTTAGAATTCTTCCCGGGCTATTTAATGGTGACCTTGGATTTGATCTTTACCATGGTCCTGAATGTTATTTCAAGGGCAAATTAATGTTTTTAGATGAGAACCCCCGTTTATTATTACAGATATGTATAGACCAACAATTTCTACGACCGAATGTGATCTTGATTAAGACTGTCCATGACCTCTAAAGTCATAGCAAGATCAAACGCAGTAAACGAGCGCCAGTACAGCTTTTTTTAGAATCAACAAATTTACACCGATATTTTAAAGGGGGGTTTTTGGGGTCGCTAATAACGAATCTGAAATTTGGCACGTAAATCATAAGAATCACGCGGAATTTGGAAGACCAAACACTGAATCAACAGAATAGTGGCAAACAGAAGTTGCTTGTTTAGTCATCGTAGAGCCGTAAATAACTATTAGAAAGGTTTCCCAACTACTTTAAATAATTGTCTTCTAAGAAAATAACAAACTATCTTTTTTAGACATATTAATAACAAAAACAGAATCTTCATTCGAAACAGAAGTTTATAGAAAACCAACTCATACAAACAGATACCTAAATTTCAATTCAAATCATCCGAATACAGTAAAGAAAGGTGTCATTAAGTCATTATACGATAGAGCAAAGACCAACTGTTCTGATGATAATAAATTCAACAAAGAAAAAATGATTATAAAGAATGTTCTCATTGGTAACAATTACCCCACAAAATTTATCAACAAAGAATTAAACAGACTTGAACAGAAAACAAACCTTCCGAATCAACCCAGAACTTCTCTTAACACTACTACTACTCAAGACAACAACATTACAGTTACAACTATGCCATATATACAGGTCCTGTCAGAAAGATTGAAAAGAGTGGGCAACAGATTTAATGTGAAAACAACATTCCAAACAAGAAATACACTTAAATCTTTAATATCGAAAACAAAACCAACAAACAAAACCCAGAACTCAAAAAACTGCATATATAAGATTCCTTGCGAATGCAATAAATTTTATATTGGAGAAACATCGAGACCATTAAACGTACGAATAAATGAACACAAGAATTACATAACGAAACGACAATTTGAAAAATCAAAAATTTGTGAACATGCTTGGGACCTAGGCCATAAAATACAATTTGACAATTCAACTATACTTCACAAAGAACAACATAACACAAAACGAAAAATAAAAGAGTCTGCCTTAATTCTTTTGAATGAAGACGATTGTATCGCTTCTACTTCTGTAGAATTTAATCGTATCTGGTTACCGACAATTAAGAAAGAAATTATTAATGGTAACCTTCTTTTGAACAACCCAATATCGGGATAGTTCATAAGGTTTTTCCTAGGTTTTCCCTTATGACGTTAATGGGATCACTGAAACAATAGAATTCTTTGATCGCATTTTTGGCGAATGCGCTATCTTATAACAAAGTCGTACCTAGGAACGCCACATATAAATTCTAAAGACAACTCTTTCAAATTCTTCTAATTTGAAAGCTTGTTAACTACAATTCATGATCTTTAGAATTTTTTGTGCTACCTGTATATCTAAAAACAACAAATTTTCTAATGTCAATTTTTAAATGTCAAATCAAATTTTCATTTTGCAATCACATCAATAAATATAAAGCCATTGACAACGAAGTCAGAATAGACTTTGAAACGTTTGGTATTCCTGCAATATACGTAGTTTTATTTCTATTGTGGTGTTATTCCCCAAAGAAACATAAAGTAACTTTAAATAAATTAAACAATTTTCTTTAAACTTTACCCCGTCATAAATACCTTCATCGAGAAATAAATGAATATAACCCTGAACAGCGAATTGATTGTATTCGCTCACAGTATACAATAAAGAGTGGGCCGAACATGTTTATGTCAGTCTAAAAATCTGTTAGGGGTTGACGGAGAAGATAAGCTATTCCTTAACTGGTCGGGATAATTCATCTTGTGTTGACAGGTCAGCATCGCTAGTTAATGCCTAGAACTTTTTAAAATGACTTTATAAGGCTGGGTCAAAAAAAGAAAATTATTATGATCATTTTCGTACAATTAATCATCAGTTCTTTCTCCCTTAGCAAAAAGGTAATAGTTGTAATGTACATGGATGTCCTTGGTTTTTACATTACCTTGAAGAAAAGTGTTAAGTTCGTAGTCGGATTCAAATGGTCAACCTTCAGCTTATCACAAACCCACAATAAAAAATAGGGATTCCCATTGAAAAACCAGCTTTGACCTTGGAATGACTTTAAATGTCAAGGTCATACACAGCTCAGGGACCTGGTCAGGGTCATAAATGACTCTAAATTTTCCTACTCTTTCCAAAAAGTACAATTAAAATTGCTGGCTCCCATTTAAGAAATTACATTTAACCTTGAAATGACCTTCAAGGTCAAATCCAAGGTTGTCATTGAATATCCAGGAAAAATTTCTAAAACATTTGTATTTAATATTCATTCCTGATGATATATTCTGGGGTTTCAATACTTTTATGCCACCCTGTATATACGCCGACGTGCAGCAGCAGTTCAGGAGTGAATCAGCTGATATTCGAATGAATGAGAAAGTCGCAAAATGTGTATACTTTATAAAAAAAATAGTTAGTGAAATAGCTATGAATTTGTGAGGACATACAGATTGCTTTCTGAAATAAATTACTTGTTTTAGAACCCACAGGTAATTTTTATATTTATATTTTATTCCTTCTTGCGCTGTGATCTTCATGCCCAGAGATCCAAGGTTTCTCAAGAGAATGTCTGGTGTCTCTTGTGTTAGTTCATTTAGCGGTACTCAGGGTGCACAACGTAAAGGCGAACTAATTTGGTATCTTTGTTGTACAGATTAAAACCCGTATCGTTTTAACCACAAACAATCAGATATGGATTTCTCATAGTGTATCAGTCTAGGTATTTCAAGTTTTGGCTGATCTATATGTTTTTTCTGTGGGACATTTCATCAATTTCAATTTAGGCTATTGAAGATAAATTAATTTTCATATTATCATTCAGAAGTTACTTAATTATCAAAGGTCAATGTCAATCTGAAGAAAGTTTTCGTATGTAAGCCCTCACTATATCAATATAATAGGATTAAATGTGAAGTTTTAGTTATTCAAAAAACACCCTGTTTAGAATCATATACCTAGCTATTAAACCACAATTTGTCTATTATACAGAGTATTTTGTAGAAAGTTCCTAAACATGGAGAGCGAATAGGTGGGCTCAGGTGCGATATTAAGTAGCCCATATAACATCTAGATAGCTTAACATTTTTGTTTTTTTTTAATTATTTTTTTTTATTTCTCAGATTTTTACATACAAACTTTTATATAACTTTTTTATTTTTCACTGTATGTTCACCAAATAAACTTGAATGTAATTTATGATGTTTGTTTGCTCTTTTGCCTTCGATATTTGAAATAATGAATTGGTTGGAAAAATTTTGAGTTCACAAATAGCGAGGTTCCATAAAAAAGTCATAAAGTTAAACCCTTTATCACATTCCAAAAAAGCATATCTAGAATTTCGAATGCTTACAAAAAGTTCTCTACTTCAACCCCTTTCCAACGATATATCACACGTATTAGAAAGTAATCAGTATCATAATAGAATTTGAGATTATAACTTACAATGTTAGAACTACAAATAATAAAATATACATCAAGTTGTAACAATTTGTTTTGAACTTTGTTAAAACTGATTTCCACCGCAACGGATGCAATCGCGACACCTTTTTCTAATTTTTTCTATGTTTTAGATTTAAAATTTACCTAAAATTTTAAACTCAGATTTCTTGGGTTATTACATTAAACATAGTCGTTCTGAAGTTTAAACCCATAGAAGTGACCTTCTCCTAAGCTCTTTGAGTTACGATTACCTCATTTTAATATTAAATTTACTAACTTTGAAGCGATCGCACCCATCGCCCCCCATTGGATCCGCCCAGGACTTCCAAGCTCTTAGAGTTAAGGTTCTCTCATTTTGGATTAAACATTACTATTCTCAGTCTCTCTGAGGAGGCGATCACCTGTTGAGATCCGCTCTTAACTATAATAGTACAGATATAGATACAGATAACTCATCTCATACGTTTTTGGGCTCATTCGGGCTACAAAATGGAGGATTCGAGTAGCAACAGCGACATTTAGTCCTTAGGCTATGAGTGAACATAGTTAGTGCTTACTACTAATACGACTAATCTCATAGATGACGTGATTAAGAACAATAAGTGTTAATAGTTGATATTTGTCAGGTCCCAACAAAAACTTAATGCGAGAGAAAAGGAAAACTTAGGGTAAATCTTTATCACTGTCTAAACTTTGTAAAGATTTTTTACTAAAGCTGGACAACATTTGTATCAACAAACAAACAAAAGTAACACTTATGGTAAAGTTACCGTTATTGAGGGTACCTAAAAAATATTGTCAATGCCATTATTTTTTCTACATGGAATAAATAACAAACATTTCATGCTAGCTAAAATATTAATATTTCCGATGATTTTCTAATATCGATCATCCATCACCCGCATCCATTCAGGGCGCTCACACACACCTGGAGGTTCGGGTAGTTCCTGCATGTTCCTACGTTTTCTCTCGTACAAAAACGTGCTCATTGTGCGGCCAGCTTTAAATCCCTTTTGCATTTAACAATGGAAAATTGGTACTGAATTGTTCGATCGCTTGGCAACATTTACAATTGATTATGTTTATGTTTTTACTTGACACATTTAGAAGGTGTTGAATGGATAATTGATTTTTTGTAAACAAAACGTTGCTGCTGCTATCTTACTTAATCAATTACTAACTACTAAAGCTAATTAATAAAATTAATATTTAGAGATTTCCTCATAATATGCTTGTTTAGGTTTATTAAGCTTTCTATCGGCACATACTTGCCCTAAATTCTTACCGCTGCGTATATTTCACATTTCCGGACATTGGCTTCTATCAATATTGAACGATACCCACACCGATATCTCGCACAGAACTTGCATTCCTTCAGACACATTCGCTGTGCTTAATCAATTTTCGGTTTGGAAATACTCCCAAACAAACGAACTGAGGAGTAGCTTTGTGAAGCGACGTTCCCGAGAAACATTTTATCTAAATCTCTCGTTTCGAGTTTGTTGCTTTGTTCTCTTTGAGATTTCTTTTGAGGGACTTTTTAGGCAACAAAAAATGCTTTTCCATCAGCTCCAATTGTAATTGTAAATAACAAGCAAGAATTATTTTCCCTATTTTCGTAATGTGTGTATCACGAAATCATTCGCATTTTGTAACTATATAATAGTAGGTACTGGGTGTTTTTACTTCCAATTTAAATAACAACCCACAAACTGATATTAACTCTAAAATCATAAACATTATTCCCTATGTTTCCGGTCTATCGGAAAAAGTTAAAGGTTTTGGAGATGAATACAAAGTAAAAACGATTTTAAAACAAGTAATACATTGAGTTCAAATTTGACAAAAACAAACTCGGAAAACGCTACTCGGAGTTCCAAAAATTCAGTGTACCTTCTGTATGCGGAAAAACATATACCGGTGAAATATCAAGACCTTACCAAATTACACCAAAAGAGCGTGAAAACAACGTCTCAAGAAGACAGATAGACTCATCACGATTGGCCAACCATGTATTCACGGATAATGGTATACACAAAATGGATTGGAATACGACAAAAATATTATTTAAAGAAGAGCACAAGAAAAAAAGGAAAATCAGTGAAAGTGTTTGGTTTGAAATAATGGAGAAATTGGGACACCCTATTTAGAGACACCGGTGTCATGGCACCAGCTGCTGGCAAATGAATATCAAAATAAAACTTCAATACACCAGTTTATAGAGCAAAATTGAACTCACTTTCGGACATAAAATGCAACAGGAATTCGCTTATACCATCTCCTCAGTTACTGTATATAGATAATTATTATACAGTAAACTATTTAAATAGTAAAAACCCGTAAAAATATTAAGTTCTTTTGTTTTTAGCTAATATAACAAACACCAGTGAAGAAATCGTAATGCCTTTTACAGAAAAGTTGCAGAGAATTAGAAATCATTCTAAACGTTGTTCAAAAATTTATAACTTCGTGGTAATTAATACTGGAATATAAATCATTGCTAGAACAATAGTTTATGAGGCTAACTTTATAGGCTGATGATAGATACTATTGAATAAGTAGCTTTTGAAGCATTCCAATTTAAATAATTTAAAGATATATTTTGCAGCTCCCATCGTATTGGCGAGACAAATCCGACCAGTATATACTAAAAATATTTTGAAAGTTCATAAAATTCCACTTCAGTTTGTCTATCTTGGATTTTCGCTATAATGCCGAGAAATTGGTTTCAAATAATAGTAAATATTGCATTAAGTGTACGAATATGCGACAGTTCGCGAGCTGTGCCCCTAGTAATAAATAGCTGTCAAGGGACATGGATTAATCTAAAATTTTCTTTAGGTGGGTATGAGATGAAAATTGTGGTATATTGCATTGTTATATGTTTTTTTCTCAGCAGTTTGTTACGTTCTTATTTCCATAACTATTAGATGCCCATATTGGCCTATTTTTCCATTGGTTTATTAAGTTAATGGTTACCTGTATACAGTTTACTGATATTAATTAAATTACTTTTTTCCACTCACTGGATCCACTCCTGTCAAGACTACGGAAGTGAAGTAAGGGTTTGAATTTAAGCCAAATTTCCAAGGCAATGTTAATAGATTTTCTGATTCTTTACATTTTTTCTATTGACGGCAATATGAACAGATCATTCCTGTTTACACTATAAGCAAAAAACGTAATTTACTTCTACGAGTTTGCTGTTAAAATTATGTCCGTTATGTCTTATAAACTACTATTTATGTAATGGCTTATGCGGTTTGCTATTGAATTTTACGTCAGTTAAAAATTTCTATTAACTGGTGTAAAACAATTAATTAATCAATTGACAGTGTCAAAAAGTCAAGCTACGAATATAAATCACTTCAAAAAACATCGAAATCAAACAGATAAGTACAACAAAGAATACATCCTAACATATTTTATTGGAAAACTGGTTAGCAAATTCCTAACCCTTCTTTCTAACAGTTAATCCTGCGAGAGAGTTTTTTTTTAAGAAGGTAACTAGCGTCCTGGGCAGTTTTCATAAAATACTCTGAGATTCTACACCTTGATTTTCAATTACTTAACATATCTTTATTTTTCAGAAACCATTGTGAGGACTGAAAAACCTAATTGAAAATCCAAAATAACTATTTTTCTCCTCAATAATTTAGGAACTACTACATATTATCTTTATTCACTATATTGTTAAAGGTATAGAATATTTAAATCGCACATTTTATATCCGATGAGTAGGTCGTAGTGAACCCAGCTAGGTTCCCTTGGTCTTCCATTTACATAGTTTGGACTTTTTTGTTTCAGGGCATCTTAAATTTCTGTCGAGGAAACACCAGAAGAGTTGAATGATCGTATAATGCTTTCCTGTGATAAAGTGAGAAATATTTTAAGGTGGAGTACTTTCTCAAAAACTTTTTTAACTATTTTTTGAATGGACGATTTAAAATTTTCTTAAAATGCTTAATAGTAAGTAGGTATAGTTTTTTAAATAAGAATCATTTATTAGTTATCTGGCTGTTTTTGCAGAATGTTGTGGTCTCGCCATAAAAGTGTAAATAATTTATATTTAAAGAGGAACCGACTTCAGCTGACTTAAAATAAAAACCGTTTAAAAACCGTGTGCAATCAATCACTATTTTCAGACATATCTTGTTTTTTATCTGATTTAAAACGACAATAATGACAAAGATAAAGGTTATCCATGTGGATCCGTTATCGAAGTGAAGGTGCAAATGGTAATTGACAGTTCGGAAAAAATCTATTGATTTCTAGGCTATTGAGTTTTCCAGAGTGCTCCATGGAAAACTCAAGGAGTGCAAATGATACATATTTTTGTAAAAACATTGTTTTGTTTATTATTTTACACGAGTGTTATATAATTTATATTTAAAAAAGAACCGACTTCAGGTGACTTAAAATAAAAATCGTTTAGAACCCGTGTGCAATCCATCACTATTTTCAGACATATCTTCTTTTTTATCTGATTTAAGGTACAATTCAATTGAAAGTTTTCTTGTATTCTTATCTCTCTCTCTTTTTCTCCCTCTCCAATTTTTATTCTTTGTCTATATTTTCCAAATATATGTTAACTTTTTTATTTGTTTTATTATTTGGACCACTTTCAATATATGTAACTAATTCACTCTATATTGCAACCAACTGTATATGCTTCTGTGCATTGGTCACCCTTATATAACTTAATGGTCTGTCATTTTCTGAGTTACCTTGTATAACTATTATTCAACTCTATACAATATTACAGCGGTCCTGATATCTCTAAAACCACCCTGTATAAGTATAAATGCTCTCCACACTATTGACTCTTTCTATTTTTCTATTGTTTAAATTATTTCTGTATACCAATGATTTTACTTCGCCCCAAATGTCTAGTATTCCATTTATGCAACTGCTCATGGTCTACCCGATATAACAAAATTCACTTTTTGAACCACAATTTATGACTTTAATTTTACTCCACCATTTATTTCAGCACCCAGTATATGCATCTGTCTCGAAAATTTGTTGAACCCATGTCCATAATTATACCCCTGCCTAGGTCCTATAATTCAAATGTCCTAACTGCTTATGCTTATATAACAAATTTTTGATACACCCTGAATAACAAAAATTTTACCCCACCCTTACCTCAAACACCTTGTGTAATCAACTACTAATGTTCCACACTATAACGTTTTTAAACCACATATTCTCCGACCTATAACGCAAATATCCACTCTGTATAACTATAGTTTTGATCCACTCTAATTGCAACCACTTTGTATATGCAACTACTTATCTGCCACCCAATACAATATTTTTAGAACCAACCAATTCCAACTTATTATTTCAACCATCTTATGTATAAAACTGCTTATGTACCACCTAATATTATTATTATGTCCGCACTCACTCACATACAACCGTATATCATATTCGTTTCGATATACTAACGGAATATTTTCTGCCATTTCACGCGACTACAAGCCTCCTAACTTAACTTCGTCTCCAAAAAAAAATCAAACGATTTAAAATGAAAACGATTACAAACACCCTGTACGATATACTTTCATGGCATATCTAACTAGATATTTATGATGAAAATTTGACAGTAACCATGATGTTTACAGTATTTTTGCATGTATTTTTCCGATTTTAAAAAAAATGGTAAGTTTTACGTTATAGAAAAATATACGGAATCTAGCTGGAACATGTCTTTGTAGAATGCAATTTATAATTTCTTGAGCGGTTTTAGAGAAAACAGTTATTAAGATTCCCTGAAACCTAGTCTCATACTTGCTTTTTTTTCTAATTTTCTGGAAAACCGTAAATCTCATGTTATAAACAATTATAAGAAACCTTTTTGTAATGTTCTTTAATATAATGATTTTTATATCATCAAAATTGGCCAAGCCGTTTTTGAATAATCGCTGGTCATACATAAAAAAAAATTGCCGATGAATTGATAACCTCCTCTTTTTGGAAGTCGGTTCAGAAGAAACAGTATTCTCTTACAAAAAGAGAATTATCAATTTTAACGAAATTAAATTTTATTAGTCTGTGATAAAAATAATAAATTCTATTTCTTTGCATGTTGATATTGTTATATTAATGATATTGGGTGTATTCAGGGAATTGTAGCAATAAAGCGCTGAACCGCCACAGAACATTTGGTATTTGTTGTGCATTTTGATATAGAATGTGTTTACCATTTACTCTTAAACAATTTACAGTTTGCCAAAATATTACCATATAACTCGAGAAAACACTGATAATTTTAGAGATTTTTTTGCAGCGGATGACGATTTAAATTTTGTTTTATTTAATGTACAAAATAATCGTCTTCTTGGCAGAAATTTAACATTACCAGTTCAGGCACCAACCATTTATCGCCAGGAACCCGGAACAAATGAAGATTATGTGAATATATTGGTATCTTTACTTTGAGAACATGCATTTAAAGCATAAATAAAATAAAATGTATAAAAATATATATTTATTTTATTTCTTTAAAGTTTTATTAACAATTTTTTCCTTAATTTCTTTTTCTCTATGTCTGCCATTTCCTTCAAAAGATCATTACTTCTATTGACCAAATCTGTTAGTGCATCAATTGCTTTAATTTTCTTCTGGTCAACTTTTAGTTGGTCTTGTTAGTTCAGTTAGTTTTTCTTTTTGTAATTTGAGAATCCTTAATTCTCATAAATGGTTCAACTTTCTAAATTTTTTCTCAAGCACATCTTCATGTACCTTATATCTATGACAGGTGAACTCTTGTACAATTTTTTTTCTTTGATTTGGGATTTCGAAACATCTCTTCTTTGCCGGTATTCTTCGAAAAGGAGCAGTGTTTTCTTGTCATCCCAAATAAAATCTGCAAACAAATATCTAAAATCAGGTTATCCTGAAAAGAATATCAGAATAGTCAACCAACCTTCATGTTCACCTGACAAAACTTCTGTTGCTTTTATTTCTGTAGAGGGGTTTAATGTTCTTTTGTATGTAAAAATCTCGAAAGGATATGCATAATCTCAAAAAGTAATATTTTACTAATTAGGCATGTTAAATATATATCATTTTGACTACAAACTAATAAGCTTAAAAAATATTATTTCAAACTTACCAAGTAATATTGGCTGCCTTTCTTCTTCTGATACTAATAAGAGAAAGAATTTCGTCGCCATATTGTATACTTATAAAATTTCTGTTAACCTCCGTCTCCATTTTGTGAATCAAAACAAACAAAAAAAAACAAAACACTTAGTTAACTTACAACTCAAATTCTTAGATTAGAACAATCAGAACGTGACAGTTGAATTATAAAACGTTAAAGCGAAATATGTTTATGCTTCACTGCTTTATTATATCTTCTTCTTCTTCTTCATGCTGTGTATAGGCATCTTTGCCTGTTTCTCTTCACATCCTTGCCTCTGCTCAGTCACCTGGGAGGTTGTCACTCCACCTTTTCCTAGGTCTTCCAAGGCTTCTTCGTCCTGCTGGTGATTTGTCCCTTGATATTTTCACAATTCGTTCTTCCGTCATGCGGTCAATCTGCTCATTCCATTTTATCTTTCTGTCCAATACCCAGTCATTGATGTTATCTATCCCGCATGCTTGTCTTATGTTTTCACTTCTTTCTCTATCCATTAGTGATTTTCCCGCTATTCTTCGAACTATTTTCATTTCTGTGGTCTCCATTATCCGTTTTGTTTTAGAGGTCTCAGGTCGTGTCTCTGCTGCATAGGATAGTATAGGCCTGATTGCGGCCTTGTATATGCGGGCTTTGGCTTCAGTTCGAATGTATTTATTTCGCCAGATTGTGTCATTTAGGTATGCTGCTGCTCTTGTGGCTCTTGTAGCTTGGTTTCTTACTTCCGTCTCCACTTCCCCGTGTCCAGATATTTCGATTCCCAGATATTTAAATTTCATTTCCTGGTGTATTATTTTGTTATCCACCACAAGCTTGCATCTGATCGGTGTCTTGGAAGTAACCATTGCTTTTGTCTTTGCCGCTGCTATTATCATATTGAACTTTTTTGCTGTTTTGTTAAATTGGTACAGTAGCCTCTGCAGATCGTCCTCGTTCTCCGCAACCAGTACCGCATCGTCTGCATAGCACAGGATTTTGATCTCTTTATTTCCCATTTTGTATCCTCTTAGTTTACGTACTTGTTTTATGATTTCGTCCATCACGATGTTAAATAGTAGCGGGCTGAGAGAGTCCCCTTGTCTAATCCCATTATTTGCAGGTATCTGTTCAGTTAGGTCACCATCTATTTTTGCTTGGATCGTATTTTTTGAGTATATATTTTCGATTGTTTTAATGACATTGTACGGTATCTGTCTATCGTAGAGAAGGTGTATTATATCTTTTAATTGTATTCGATCGAAGGCCTTCTGCAGGTCAATGAAACACACGAAGGCTGGTCGATTATATTCGATCGATTTTTCCGTTATTTGTCTTATGACAAAGATTGCATCCGTACAGGATCTTCCCGACCTAAAACCCTGTTGTTCATCTGCTAATGATACACATTCATTTATTTTATTTGTTATTATCTTTGTGGTTAATTTCAACGTTGTGCATAGTAGAGTTATTCCTCTATAGTTCTTGGGCATTTTTTTATCTCCTTTCTTAAATAGTGGGATCGTAATGCTATTCCTCCACTCATCTGGTATTCTGTGCTGGGCAAATATTTTTTTGACTAAGGTTGTTAGTGGTTGGTTTAGCTTCTCTCCTCCATATTTAAGTAACTCGTTGGCGATGTTATCCGGACCTGGGCTCTTTCTGTTTTTCAGTTTTTGGAGTGCTGTTTCTATGTCTTCCCTTTTTATGTCAGTCTCATCACTTATTACTATCTCTGGTGTATTTGGCTCGGTTTCTGTCTCTTCTTTCTTGTACAGTTCTTCTAAGTATTTTACCCAGGTATCTCTCTCTATGTGTCTGGTACTGATGAGTTCGTTTGCTTCTGTTCTCTGATTTCTTATTAGTCGCCAGATTTGTTTTTGTAGCCCATAAAAGTCACTTTCCATTCTTTTGGAGAAGGTTTCCCAGTGGTTGTCTTTCGTTTGTCTCACGAGTGTTTTTGTATCATTACGGATTCTCTTGTATTCTTCATATGCTTCTGCCATTTGTGACGACATGTAGTTCAAGTACGCTTTCTTTTTCTTTTTACACTGTTCTTTGACCTTGTTGGAGAACCACGGTGTTTTGTTTGTTCTTTGTTTTTGCGGTCTTATAGTCCGAGTTCCAAGCGATTCACTTGCTGCTTCTATTATATTTTCTTTTAATCTCTTCCAACTGTTGTTAATATCGTCATTTTCTTCTATCGGGTTTTTATCGATTTTTTCTTTTAAACGGTTTTGGTATAGTTCTTTTATGGTTATATCCCACATAGATTCGGTGTTTATTTTCCCTGTGTGTGCTCTTGGTTCTCTATTCCTTCTTAGGTTAAGTTTCATTTTGATTTTTCCAAGAAGCAGACTGTGTTCACTTCCTACATTCGCGGAGTTTAATGTCCTTACTTCTTGTATCTGTGCAGGGTGTATATATCTATTGGTTATAATGTAATCTATTGTTGATTGCTGTCCCCGGGAGTTATGGAAGGTGGTTTTGTACTGTGGTTTAAGATCAAAGAAGGTGTTATTGATTCTTAGATCACATAACGAACATAGGTTCGTCAGCAATTCCCCGTTGTCGTTCAATAACCTCTCGTTAAAGCGTTGTTTTACGCCAGGTATCACTTCGTTACCGATGCGTGCATTAAAGTCTCCAAGGATTATTATCGATTCATTCTGGGGTAGTGATTCTGTAATATTTTGAAGTTGTTCATAGAAACTTTCTCGCTCTTGTTTCGGTTTATTATCTTCAGGTGCATATATCGATATTATATTTAATTGTTGAGATTCTGTTCGCAGTTTAACGGTTAATATGCGTGACGATATATATTGACATTCTTGTATGCTGTTTGTAAATTTCTTGTGTATTGCCAGTGCCACTCCTTCTTTCGCATGTTCGTCCTTGCTGACTCCACTGTGTATTACCATGTAGTCGTCGTATATTCGTTGTCCGTTTCCCTTTTTTTTTGGTTTCTTGAAGGGCGCAGATGTCAATGCGATGATCTTTTAGTACTATCATAACTTCTTGCTCCTTGTTGTTAAAAGTTTTTATATTCCAGGTAGCAAATCGCAGAACGTCTCTCCCCCTCCAATTCGTTAGCCTTTTTCTCGCATGGGTCGTCGTCTTTAAATCAGTCCTATTCCGAGGCAGTTTTGTGGGTCTATGAGCTATATTTGGTTTTCCGGTGGATGGGCTGCTAACACGTTCCACCAACCCTCCTCCTTTTTCCGGGCTTGGGACCGGCAACACAATTGCTAAGCTACTCAATCCACCAAGCGATCATGCAGGCGGAGTTGCTTTATTATATATATATATATATATATATATATATATATATATATGTTCTGAGGGGCTTCCGCAGTCATGATTATGAACTAAGCTAGATTCCGGGTGAGAACCGTATCTGAATTTATTAAATACTCGAGTATTTAATAAATTCAGACATACGGTAAATAATCCAAGGCATATTTCATGTGCAGACTGTCATAAAACCTATGTGGGGCAAACTAATAGAAGAATTCAAGCTAGACGTGATAAACAGCAGAATGCTGTAAGAAAGCAAGAAAAAACAACAAGCATTGCGGAACACGCCACCACGATGTCACACCGAATAGACTTTGAGAACACCAGAGTACAGGCAAATATAGAACACCCGAAATCAAGACTCGTAACAGAGGCAATTAAAATAGCGAAGACGCCTCACAGTTTAAACGCACGCAATGAAATTCAGAATTGTTGGAAAATTCTGTTAAACTAGTAACTAGAAGCGAAAGCAGAAGACTACGAGAATTATGCGAACCGACCTGAAGAGGGCAGATGTGACTCTGCCGAAACGTCGTCATTTTACCATCGATCCCTGCAGGGACCAGTTATCAACTACGCGGATGAATTCCCGGAAACTACCTAAAACATTTAGTGCCCGTGAAAACTTAAAAACAAATATATATATATATATATATATATATATATATATATATATATATAGATTATTTACGTATTTAAGTGAAATTGTTTTTTGTTGATTCCATTATTTCATGAACAATCCAGCGTAAACTCCTGAAATGCCTTGCATTAACGAGAAGAGTTAACATGCTAATTTCATCACAGAGATGAAAGCCAGACAACGTAAACAAAACGTACAAGAAAAACTTTGTTGTTTATTATTCAATTCACCGGATACATTTATATTGGGTGAAATATAGCACCCAATCTCACATCAATAAACGTCTTCTTTTATTTCATCGGTTTTATTTATATATTTAAAATGGGCCGTTTAGCAGGTGAAAAATTAATAATTTAATATGTTTTTCTAAGGATTATTGATAATGGGTTGTTATGAAACTAACCAGATTTCGAATCAATAATAATGACGTGAACAAATTATTAGTAACTTTGCTCTGATTACCCGAAAAACAGACAATTGTGGACAACTAAACACTTCCTGGAAATGAATTCTCTTTAGACATAAGTGTTACTTAAATTTGCATTCACTTGCTCTAATACCTAAATATTTGAATTTTGTAACTATGTATTTTATTTAAGGTTACTTTGATATTTTTAAGTTCCCATAAACACACCTGAAAATTAGATTTAATAAGTAAACAACATGGAAGAAAGCAGCCTCGCGGCCCGCATCATCAGTTCTCTTAATAACTGGAGCTAAGATGAAGAAACGAGCCCTATGATGTGCAAAGTTTTTTTGAAGCGCAGCTTCTTATCGGGCCCCCACATATGAAAATAGATTAGTCAGGGAATAAATTGGATAAATTGAGATTTCATTTGTTTCGATACCGACTTGAAAAACACATACCGACACGACCCGACACTACACACTGGCTTGATCTTGAAATGCCCATCCAAATCAGTTCTCTGTGTAAGAAACAGGAACCAGGTAATATATTAGGAGTCTGTTCTTTCTAGAAAATCAATAATATATAGAAAAGAAACTAATATACAATACCTGCACAAAATTTGCTGTTCATTCTAATAAAAACTCTAATTCTTTCTTTGCGATACAATAAATTAGAGACTTGAAATACGCCAGAAGTCATAAAGAAGTTCATTAAACTTGCCATTAAATTTAAGTACTGACTAGCTTCATATTATAAAGTAAATATTTCACATTAATGCTTCTGAATAATAAAGCTTAACATGCAACACTTCAAAAAGTTGTATTCATGAATTAATACTGTTATATTTAGTTTACCTTTCGTCACTAGATGGCGCCACTGTTAACTGAACAAGAAAGCAGAATGATTTTGAAATGGTGAAATCACAGATCATACAGATTAAATTCCTTAATATCACACTAAAGACCATATACCTCCTATAAGTATATTTCTGGAGGTAACATAACAATTTTTCCACAATTTTTTTGACGTTGATGCCGAAAAAATCAACAGTTTTGTTTCATAGTTGGCATCTTGACGCTTGTCGTTTTAGATGTCATTTCACATATGTCATTTGAAATCAGAAAAAATATAAACAGAATAACAATCATCAAGAATTATTTTCAAAAACGTAGAAAAGTGGTTTTACATTCAACAAGAATGATATAACATAACCAACCTAATGTATTTGTTTGAACAAAGGCCAAAGTTATACATTGTGTAATGTTCTGAATATAATAAGCAAGTAACGCGACAGGAAAGTTACATGAAACTTACCGACCAGTTAAAAGAAGTACGTAATGTAATAACATTTACATAACGGTGGGTAATGTAAAAAAAAAGATTGCAAACCTAAGAACCCAGTTCCTCCATGAATATAATAAAATAAAGAAAACTACAAGTGGTACTGGAGCAAATTCTGTTTAAGTTACCTACATGATGGTGTTACAAAATTCGAGTGTTTTTAGCTACTCGTAATCCTGTCTGTGAAAGGCAAACAAATTTTGAATATATAGAGGATGTATCAACGTCACAAGAACAAGATGTAACTCAAAACCTTTTTGAAGTAACTATTGATGAACTTAATAGTGTGGAGATTAACATTAACGATAGCAGATCATGTTTTTTCTGGACAGTCCTCTACACCTACACGAAAAAGAGGTGAAAATTATTTGGGAATACTAGAAAAGGCAGTAAATATATTGACAAAATATGAAACAGAATCAGGAGATAAGTTTGAGTTATTTTGACAGTCAATAGCAGCTGATATAAAGAAAATTAAGAGAATAGCAAAAAAGTGCAATTAAAGAGAAAAAATCATAATCTTATTTATGATGTAGACTGTGAATGTGAAAGTCCATAGTTATAAATTATTTCACTACCTTCTCTTGCACAGTGTGCACCAAACATCTTGTGCTAAAAGTTGTGTAAAATGCAACAGGCACTTTAATTTTTCTGCACTTAATTTTTTTTTAAATTGTGGCTACCATTGAATATATAGGTACATAATGTATTGTTTTGTATAAATTATATGTTTGTAATGATTTTAGCGAAGAACAAAACAAATTTTTCTTTGACATCTTGACTTCAACTACTTATTTAGATGAACAAAACACTATTTACAAACAATTACTCAATGTATAAACTTATAATTCTTTGCAGATATATTTAATTTAAGAATTAAATTAGGATTAATACTTGACTCGTAACAAAATAGTGACAATTATCTTAATTCACCTGATATTTATATCCATTACTAAGAGTGACGAAAATAAAGAAAAATAGAGACAGTGAGATAACGAGAGAAGGAAAGAATATTTCGTACAAGTGGAATCGTAACGCTGGATGGAAAAGAAAGGAATCCGAGAGGAAGTATCTGTCTCTGTCTAAGCTGCAAGCAACAGATAGACGATATTTGACTAAAACAAACAAGCACCGATCAGAAGCGGGCCTATACAGAACTAATGATTGCTTATTCACAATGCCCTTCGCCTAAAACGGATGCACCCGATCTTAATTCAAGAGATTCTTCTAAATCCCCTCTAAGTCCTAGAATAAAGCACATATGTAAACCAAAACATTAGTTTATTTTGGAAATAAACTTAGAAAACTGACGAAAACCTTTCCGGGTATTCAGAATGACCAGGACCATAAATTGCAGAATATCTGAGTTTTGAGTATACATTGGTGACTAAAAGGAAAAACTACAAATATGACACTGCAACAGCTTTCTGACAGCTTTAAACAAGTAATTAAGCAATTTGTAGACGAATTTAGGGACTGAATTAGGAGAAATCGTTTGTTTATCAGATTTTAGTTGGGGGTTAATACAGAAACAAATTTAGGGGAAGCAGTTTTAGAAAAAAAAGCTACAGGGGATACTACCAGCATACCAAAATTAACTCCCACAACTCTCCTACATTTATGGCCAAAATAATGTATCACACTGGAAGTCAACTCGTAGCACTGACGCAGGTAGTATCAGATGGTGAGAATCGGACACTAGAAAAATGTAGTTGTCGATATCATGTTATTTGGATTTCTCTTGTTTAATTTGCAATTAGCCAAATTCTCTAGAGATGGATAAGGTGGCATAGTTAAATGGACGGAAATTCATGTTCAATATTTGGCACATTACAGTACACATTATGACGTATCGACCTTTTAATAACAAAAGGAAAAGATGCTAAACATGTGAGCGGGCGCGGCATCTGTGCACCAGTACATCTAGCAGCTGTAATGGAATACTTGGCAGCTGAAGATTTGGAGTTGGCCAGTGGTGCTGCGCGCAGGGGCGGATCCAGACACGTGCTTTCGAGGAGGAGGCGATTTCAGGCTTCAGAGGGAGCGACCCTGTACTAAAATCACCTAAATATAATTTTAAACTCAGATTTCTTAGAGTATTACATTAAAAATAGTCGTTTACAATAATAGAATTGACCTTCTTCTAGGCTCTTGGAGTTAAGAGTACCTCGTTTTATTATTAAATGTACTAACTTTGAGGCTCTCGAAGGGGGCGATTGCCCCCCATCGCCCCCCCCCCCCCTTGGATCCGCCAATGACTGTCATCGCCAGGATTACAATATGTTTAATGTAACATATTCCATAAATTACAGTTTTTAGCACATTAGGTTTACAACAGATTTTTACCCATTCTTAAAATAACGGCAAAGTGCTAACCAAAACCAACCTGCAATAAAGCGTATAACACATTATTTAACCGCTAATTTGAGACCTATATATACGATTCATTTTTGTGAATTGTTGTTTGGGGCCACCACTGCACTTTGTTGCTTACCTGTGGATTTCGTGAAACAACTGAAACTGAAGCGACTTTGTGTATTAGTTTGACCTAGACCTAATCTTGCAACTGACCTGGAGATCATGTTTCAAGGGCTTACTTGAACTTATGATGTACAACATGTACAGAGCCACTCTCATGCGAGCATCAATCGCATGAGAGTAGCTGTATACGTGTTGTAATATAACATGGTTAAATAGCTGCTAATTTCATACACTCTTAACTAGTCAGTTTGCTCATGAGAAGGTTTGAGCAGGATATCAAAAGTGCAAGATATGACAGTAACCTATTTCAAAATGAAGACAGATATGCAAAGTCCTTTTGTCAGTTTGACTTTGAACATGACCTTAAGGACATATCTCAAGGACATGCTCGGACATTATGTGAAGGTGTCTGCAGGCGTAAGTCTAAAACAACAATATTTAGTGACTCATCCCAAACAACATTCTCCTTACATATGTCAAAACGCTGGTTATTTTCAAAAGCCAATTTGATTATACTTTCAGTGCAATTTTTTATCTGCGAGGTTATTTTACATTAACATGTATATACAATGTAAGGTGTAATGCTAAATTTTCAAACAATTGCCTGAAACCCATAACAGCATAACCGAACAAATAATGAGAGAGAGAGCTAACAGTTTTCATAAATGGAGGCTAAACAATAAATTCAATATAATAATCTTCAAATGCTAATCACATTTGGAAAATACTTAGAGATAAAAGATACTTAAATAACTGTCATTCTGTTTTAGAGCACAAATCCGTAAATTTTCTTCTATAAGATTAAGCATCCATTAAAATTTTGATTATGTGAACAAATAACAGAGAGACAGTAATTAATTATGAAATTAACCCCTGATGGAAGAATTTACGACGAAATTATCTCTCGCAAATATCAAGGCTACACCTTGCGACGTAATATGTTAGAATGCTACTTAGGCAGGATACTGGAGTAACGCTCATTAGTAGAAACGATTTAATTTGAAATTGTTTGCGAATAACTTCAAGCATACTTCAGAAAATTCTCCGTGAAATATTGCATGAATTCAAATTCATTAACATAATATATGAAGTGCAAATAACGAGTAACTCCAAGAAATATAAATATTGTGTATTCTGGACAATGAAAGTATTAAAACTTTTAATCTCAGAGCTAAATGTGCGTAAATATAGTAGTTTATAATTCGTTGACTGCTCTAAGTTTAAATCAAACCATTCGTAAAGGCTTGCAATTCACCTTTGTGTTGCACAAGAATAATATATTCAAAGTTTCAAAAAACATGCGCCAAACTTAGCTGGAGAATCGCCGCCCTACAATAATTTTAAAAAAGTTCATATAAACTTAGGTTCATTAGGACTCAAAAAAAATATGTAATAAATTTTCACAACGTCCATACTTGGGCAAACATTAACCCAAATTTATTGAAACAAGACACGATAAAATTTTAATTGATAACGAATTAATAGTGAAAGTTGTTTTACCTAATAGACGAATTTCAAATACTGTTTAAATTTTATTTTGAACGATTTTCCAGAATAGATTACCTGTGTTTCGACTTGTTGTAGAGAGCCTGTTAGTTGGTTACCTCGTTCACCTGATTCAAATCTCTTAGACTTTTATTTCTGCGGGCATTTGAGTTTTTAAGACACTTATTTACAAAAAAGAAGATTTAATGTAACGAATTTATAACAGATTTAATTAGGACCTTAAAAAACAACATCATCAACTATTAAATTATATAATAGCAAAATAAATTGAATAATTACAAACAAATATGATAACAGTAAAGGTACAAACACATAAGTTCGGACTTGGGTCAACATCATAAAAACATTATTATAACCACCGTTTCTCGTCTCTAAACTATCAGCAGATAGTTTGAAAGAATCAATATTTATACAATTGCATATAAATTATTATTTTCAAATCCTTATAACAATAACCGAACTAAAAATAATGTGTGCATAAAAATGCATAAAAACAACTAATATATTATTTAATTTAAGAAATATTGTGAATTGATTGTAAGTAATAAATTCAGGGTAAGGAACTTTTCCCCTCCCGTAAATTTTGTTTAATTCGGAATACCAAAATGTATGTTTTCAAATTTTCGAGTTTACATACAATAAAAAAAATGCAAAAAATATATTTTATGAAAGTTTTTACTGAAAGATGTGATAATTAATATTTTTCTTTGAGATGGCGCAAAATGGGACCATTGTAAACTTTACTAGAAATCACAAGCCCTGGAAAAACATCAGAATTGCGAGAAAACCTTTTAAAACGTAAATTTGATATTCATACCAGGTAGTAAAAACGAAACTTTCCGTCTAGTTTTAAAATTTCAACGTTTTTAAAACAATAACTATCAACGATTGAAAAAGGCGTATTTTTACAGCTTTTTCCAAATAACTCAATAATAATTATCCAATCAGCTAGGTTCATCTATTATTATTGAGTTATTTGGAATTTGGTAGCTTTATGAAATACGTATAAGTTAAACTTACTTTTGACACTAGAACTTTGGATTCAGTTGTTGAAAATTAACACAATTTAGATTTCACAGATCATCCTCGTATCTTGAAAATTAAGCACTGATTTTTTTCAGTTTTAGATTAAAAATCGACAGCTGTGATTTCTATCCTAGGAATCACAGGGAAATATTAACCAGTGTGATTGGGATGAGCATATTCCCCTATTCCTGCCGTACATAATACTACAGGCCTGACCCCAAACAGGGTCCTATTCGGAAAGGAGCTGCGATTACCCTGCGATTTGGCATTTAGCTCGCCCGAAGAACCTTCCCAAGACTTCGACGATTATGCCGACCAGCTCCAACATAACATGCTGGCAATACACGAATTAGCCCGAACGCAGATGTTGGCCACCAGTGACCGGATGAAGACGCGATACGACTAGTGTTGCCAACTTAGTGGAATTTCCACTAAAACTGGTGGTTTCGACCCTTCTTATAGTGGCGAAATATTGCTTTTAGCGGCTAGTGGATTTTTCTAGTGGTTTAGTCTTAGATCATTTACCATCTAGATATAGCCTGTCAAGCATAAAATCATGGCAACGCTAGAAAGAGAGGGCAATAGAGACAGTAAGAGGCTATTTCACTTAGTGGGTGGAGGCAGCCAATGAACAACATGCTGAACGTATTTCATTGGAAGCAGCTCCCAACCGAGTGAAATAGCCTCTTGCCCTCTCTATTGCCCTCTCTCTCTTTAGTCTTACCTCGACATTTGTGCACTGCAGGCTATCTCTAGAAAGTAAATGCTCTAAGGGTTTAGTAGACCTCATTTTTAAGTACAGAAAATGCGAGCGATCACTTAACCACTAAGCGACTTACACGCTTCGAAAAATAAATATTTTTTTTACTTCACACTTAATTTAAGAAGTATTTACATTTACTATATAGGCTATTTAATAAAGCTTTTAAGCTTCACTAAACACAATATTGGCATGTTTTGTATTGAGTATTAGAAAATATTTATTAAATATTTTTAGTATATTTCTAAACCCTGTTATAAAATGTATTTTCTTAGGTCCGACTTCCTTTAAGTTTGTAATTTTAGAATTATGACGATATCATCACTTTGACAAAGGATGGGGAAAACCCAAGCTGAACCTGTAGGGATTATCGTTCTTTGAGGGCGTTATATTTACCTAAATATTTAAGGGTGAAATTTAAGATTGTTACTGCCCTGTAGCTAAATTATTATTGTGATTGGGCAACTCCCACTCTCCCTATAGTAATTATATCAATGTACTACTTTTTGTATATTTTTATTGTAAGTAGGGGTCAAAACTTCCAAGACGCAACTTCACTGCTTAATTCTTAGATATGGTATCCGTCATCCGTTTAGTAAATTCTAATTGTTAGTTTTTAAAAAATCGTAATTTTATTTTAAACTGTAATGATAAAGAAAACTAATTACTTAAATTCTTACTGTTTTCTTTCGTAAAAATTTATTTAGTGGAAAATTTAGCGATTATGAGAATAGGGCGGTTTTTTGTTAGTGGTTTTCTGGTGGTTTTAGAAGTTGATTCTAGTGGCGAGCGAGCTTAATTGTTGGCAACACTGGATACGACCTCAAGGCCAATTCAGTCGGGTTCCAGGAGAGGGACAAAGTCCGGCTGTACAACCCCCAACGGAGCAAGGGTAAATCCCCAAAGCTTACACCCGCCTGAAATGGTCCATACGAGGTGATCAAGAGGCTTAATGACGTCGTCTACCGGATCCGTCGAAACCCCAAGGCTAAATTAAAGGTGGTTCATTAAGATCGACTCGCTCCTTACCGTGGAGGGGATGTTTCTGATCGGGACGATCAGAATTAAAGGGGGGGTAGTGTTACGAAATTTACCCAAAGACTACCCTTTTTCATTTCAGTACGACAACAATCGCTTTGAGATATAAAATATGGTTCTCGAAAAGACTACTACACTACACCTGTAGGAGTGATGATGACTTTTACGAGATTTTTCTATGCTGGTTTTATAAAGGAAGCCGACCACGATGGAGAGTGCAGTTGGTGGAGCGAAGAGCTTATGTAAAATTGTTATTGTGATATTTGAATCAGCTGTTGTATATTCGATGTAAATAAAAGTTCTAGAAAAGTGAAAGTGAATATTAGTTTTTAATTTTAAATTGAACCCACGGACTATATTGCAATATTATAGATTGTTTTGTTAATTATTTTCAACATTTTATTATTATTTTATTAATATTTAAAAATAATGTATTATTCAACATTTTCCACTTTCACTATTTCAGAAACCGCTTACAAGGCGAGAAAATTCAAACAAATAAATAAAAACAAAATTATGAATATTGTATGCTTTGTTGCATGTATAAATTAGTATGTTCAGAGAAATAAGGCAGTTTTCTAGATAAGTAATATCCTCAAACTAATACCCTTAATTCGAATTAAAATGTCGATAACATATCTTTGTCATAATGATTAAATATCACTAATGTAATTTTTCCCATCTGGTTTTGCATTTGGGTTAAGCATACAAAATCCCACGTGTGTATACAAATCTTCCATAACAAATGATTGTTTTCAAACACAAGTTGGGAAAGCTGGCTTATATTTATTTGCAGGTTTTTGTAAGTAGGGAATAGAATGAAAACATTTATTATTTTACAATGTCATCGGATTATCTGTTATAAGAAATAAAGGAGCTTGCTACTTAAGAGGAAAGACAATCATGAATATTTAAATAAAGAAGGATATCTTCTTCGAACGCTTTTATTAACTTGACCTGTATATATGTATCTATCAGTAGAACGGAATCTTTCAACGAAATTACCGATCTCAGCATACTTAGTTCGAATATTTGTATACGCATAAGGATTGATGACAATTTAAGTGTTCTAATATCTTGCCCGTGAGAAAAATATTAAATAGATTTGTTCATAGACACAGACAAAATTGCCGACAATTCCAACGCTTTAAAAAATCGAGATCGCTGATTGGCGGGGAAATTCTCAGAATTATTGGCAACTGATCTCTACGAACAAACCTAAAAGAAATAAACTGATTGGATAAAATATCTGTTTCTGATAAAAATAGTGTGGGCTTTTATCGATATTTTTATGAATACGTTTAACAATTGATTTTTCTAAAAAACCTTCAGTAGAGTCAACCGAAAGTACATCTTCTATACAATAGGCCATTACCGCTAGACATTATTAAGGCCAATTGGAGATATATAAAAAAGCAGCACAATTCTGAAACGAAAGAAAGAAACATTATTTGTACAAAACTCATACATATGCTTTTTTATACAAGTTAAAGCCAGAGACAACTCGCCACGTACAGTCCTAACCATGAACAGTTGTCTTATTTATGACAAAATTTACTTTGCTATTAATATGTTTGTATTACCGACGAGAGAATATAAAGAAATAAGTGTAAATAACAGAAAAGATAATTTGAGTTTCTAGTAGCGGTCCGGTAAGCCAGCGAGATGGCTAGACTTAAGCTACGAGGGTGAATCAAATATGAACCCGACTTTTCTGTTTCTCGCCCTGTAGGTAATTCAAGTGGCGTGACGTCTCCATATATGTTAGGTAGGGATGTTAAGAAGAGGGGAGTTAGTCGGTTTGGCGAGGCGTAGTCGATGCGCTGTTAGTAGCATCATGTCAGAGCAAGAGGTGCATACGTCTGTTGCGCAATGTGTTGTTATCAAATTTTTGGCGCGGGAGGGCGTTAGACCGTCTGAAATTTTGCGTCGACTATCTGCACAGTTCGGCAATGAAACACTTTCAAGGACCCAAGTGTACGACTGGCACAAAAAGTTTTCAGATGGCCGAGAGACAGTGGAAAATGAGCCTCATGCACGCCGTCCCACGACAAGCATCAATGCGAATATCTACGCAATTCGTGAACTGATTGAAGGCGTACTGCTGATCGATTTTCTGCACGAACGCTGTACAATTAATGCTTAGTATTACTGCGAACTACTCCAACAAGTGAAACTTGCCCATCGGCAAAAGAGGCGAGATATGTCTATGCGAAGTGTGATTCTGTTGCATGACAACGCTCGGCCACAAACAGCTGCATTGACTCAAGGAAAATTGAACAAAATGCATTCTGAAACCCTTGATCACCCGCCTTACAGTCCTGATTTGTCGCCATGTGACTACCACCTGTTTGGGCCACTTAAAGAAGAACTGGGAGGCCACCACTTTGAGAACAAGGAAGGTGTAGAAACGTTTGTGCGCAATTGGTTATCGACACGACCAGTTTCATTCTTTGAGAAAGGTATTAAAAAACTTCCGATTCGGTGGGAAAAATGTATACATAAGAGAGGAGACTATGTAGAAAAATAATATGTATTAAAATTTGTATTGATCGTACCAATAAAATTTTTAAAACAAAATTCCGGTTCATATTTGATTCACCCTCGTATTTTCATTTAATTTCTGGAAATATTCTGGATAACAGTTGAATTATTTTGTAAAAATATCAGTTTTGATTATAGATTTTTGGACCTATCTAGAATATAAATCATTTTAGATGTACTTTACTGGTAAAAGGAACATACATTTTTTTATGTTTGTTTAAGTTAAGTTTTTTTAAAGATCTATTTTATGTGTTTCTAGTATCTCTCAAACTCAAAACTCAAACGGTGAATGACTATGCGCATAAGTTTGATTTTGAAAAATTGTTTCTACTCTTCTGTATTGACATAATTCATTACTACTTCAAAATTCTTGTTTTAGAGTTAAACTTAATAGTTTACTTTTTGAATAGGAGGTACCTATCGTGCATTCTGCACGCATTTACTCAAATCACTGCTTTGAGCAGAGTCAGAATACCGCCGCCGGTAGAACAGTATTCATCTCAGGACGTTAGGAATATACGAGGAATACGAGGGACGGTGCGTCGTACAGGCAGCGACCCACTGCCGAGAATTACGCCGCCGGTATTAACCGTGACAATCTCAGGCGCCGGTTAAAGTCACCGGCATAGAAATATCGTCCATGAGTTAGTTTCGAAAATTATTGCTGTATCATCTGCGTAGGGTATTCTACACCCATTAGAGTTATGCATGAATTGAATTTAATGTATGTAAGCCAAAAGGATTCATGGGTCCAAGACTGTTCCTTGTAATACACTTACATTGATTTGACCGGTTTCACTGAGATAGCTGTGAATTTTAACTCTTTGCGTCCGATTTCTAAGATAGTCTCTTATAATTGTGCTGGTGGGTCCCTGTGACCATTGTGGGCACGTTTTTTCATTATGTCTGTGTCGAAGGCGTTTGTCAGATAAATAATATATCTACTAGCATTTTTTTCTTATTTAATTTGTCAGTAAACTTACTAATTTTTTTTCGGAATTTATACTGCCTCTATATTACTGATATTGAGCTGTAATTATTAGTTTGGTTTCTATTTCCTGATAGAAATCAATGTAACAGTAGCCTCTTTCCCTTGAGAGCTTAGTTTACCCTGTTCTAGCGACAAATTTAAAATGTGGCATAAGAGAGACGATAAATACTTCTGTAATATTTTTATTATACTTGATTGTATATTATCGGTCCAGGGGCGAAACTATGCTTTAATTAAAATATAAATTTGTTATTTTTTTGCCATTGTGAACAATTTAGTAAAAAATTGCTTGTCAGTAATTAATTAATTTTCTTCATTTAAAATTATACTGTTGTTGAGGTTTCGATTTTTTGTATCATTTGTTAAAGTATTAGACCTATTTTAATATTGTTTATAATCTTGCTTTAAGGGTTCCGAAAAAATATTTAATTAAATTTCTCTTTAATTTGTGCCTATGGATAATAGAAGTTATCATACTGCTTGTTATCCATGACTATTTTATTTTTTAATTTTATAACACTTTTGTTTCTGTTAGAAGAAGATCTATTTTATTTAAGTATCTCGGTAATATTGTATGCTTTATTAATTATTGCAATTAATAATATTTTACCCTCGAACATGCAAGTTTATTTGCACCGCTGCTAAAGTCATTTTAACTGTCTCGGCAATGCCAGTAAAATAATATCTGCTAAGTAAATAAGTAAATTTTCACTTCAAGTTTCTTTCACAAATTACAAATGTAAACATGTTTAGAGTCTATTCTGTACCTTCAATGCTCTGAGCATAGTCTTCATGTCGGTAAAGCGTGAAAATACTGGAAATCAATGTCTTTGTAGAAATCACTAGGGAAATCAAAACTGCTAACAACATAATTAATGGATTAACATGAATAGCTTAAATCTGTAAAGCGAAACCAGAGACTAGCTAGGAAATAGATATTTAGCAGACGAAACTTTCACATCAAGGTAAGGGAAACGGTTCTGATTAAAAGTTTGTTATAATTCAGAAGCTTAGCTATTCAATAAACTGTGTCACAAAGTAAATACGCCTAAGCAGAAAGCTGCGTACTTAAATGGAAACCACATGTTTTTCTTTCCGTAACATACGAGGAAATTGCTTCAAGTTTTTGAGACCATTCAAATAGGTAGATAGGATTAAATGAGCATAAATGGTATATAAAAAAACGACCATAAGAACAATACAAAATTTGCGAGCATTTTTAAGATGTATGTCATAAAATACAATTTGAAAATTAAATATTGCTATACAAGGAAGAACACAACTCAAAACGAAACCAGTTAGACTTACTTATGTTAAATGAGAACGATTGCATTGCTTCTACGGCAGTATATTTCATTTATATATGATTGCTGATAATTAAATATGGAGTAAGGCTTCTGAACAAACCTATTTCGAGATAGTTTAAGAGGTTTTTCTTGGTTTCTCTTAGTATTATTTCTATTATCACTGAAAGAGTAGAACAATAGAACTTATAGCGAAATCTTCTCTAGAAGAGTCATATAAAAACTTTGAAGAGAATACTTTGAAGGTGATATAATCTTTTGAATTATTTTACTATCCTGTTAGCTGAAAACTTCAATTGTTGTCAAATCTCCAATAGTAACTATTTTACTATTTGAGTGCTACATATTGTATCACTGCCCAGGGAATACTGATATCGTTTTTTTCACACAGTACTCAAACGAATTTATTATAAAGAAAATTAATCGTTGACAAATTATTGACATTCACTGTTTACTGTAGATATAAATATGCGAGAATGAATGCTATTAGGATTGAAGAATTACAGCAAATGTGCCGAGTTTGCTTGGATCGAACTCCTAATCTAAGGAATTTAGATCTTAATTTAGCTAGTGAAAGTTACACTTACAGTGTTGCTCATATTTTGAGTACATTATCCCAAGTGAAAGAAAATCTAAATTACCCTACAGGAATATGCTTAAAGTGCTAAGAAGAAGTAACACCAATATATGTATTGAAATTAAAATACGGAAAATCAACAAAATTTTGAAATTAATAAATCTGCTAGCCCAGCTCATACTGGTAATGGATGTGAATTTAAAACTAAAGCAACTGATGACGTTGAAACGAGTGAAGATAGGGATTACAAAAATGACCTGAACACATCTGAATGTGTAACTGTCAAAAGGTTCGTCGACAATTAAATCGTCGGTCTTATAACAAACTACATGTTTGTCCTGTATGCCTAAAAGAATTTGAAAATACAACAAATTTTAAAAGACATTTATATACACATAAAACCCTGCTAATGCTGTTTTTATAGCAAACTGGTTTAAAAACAAACCTTTGATTAATGGTTCAGAAGTACTGCATGCTTTCCTGTCTGTCAGGGAAATCTAACCACATAAAAAATTCCGTAATCATGTGTTGAATCATCGATATCAAGAACAGTTTGCCTGTGATAAGTGTAATCGTATATTTCGAAAGGATAGACATTTAAATATACATAAAGTAAGGACACATTTAGGAGAATACCCATATAAATGTGGAAGGTGTCACAAAGAGTTTGTTATAAGACGCAATTACGACTACCACTTGTTGACGCATACAACGGTGCTATTTGTGTTTGCAAACATTTAGTAGTGTGTGTGTGTAGGTCGCAATGTAGGCATGTCAGTTTAAAAAGTGATACTAAAGCTAGTGTTAAAACTAAAATAAAAATGTGTTAGGAAGTTCCCATTTAAGTTATCAATGCCCAATTTGTTTTAAGAATTATAGTACCGTTGAGGGATTAGACATTCACAATTGCAAGGCACACATAACAAATGAGTATCCAAAAATAGTGTGTGCAATTTGTGATAAATGCGTTGCAAATATACACATTCACATGGCTAGTCATTCTGGGAAGAAACCATATAAGTGTACTTTGTGTCCAAGAACTTTTGCTACAGGCACAGTTTTAAAACAGCACTGGCTAGTTCACTCTGGACAGAAACCTTTTGTATGCAGCACCTGTGGCATGGCGTTCAACGATTATTATAATTTGCTAGTAGCATGAAAGGATTCATAAAGGTGAAAAGTGTCACAAGTGTGTGGAGTGTGGTAAAGGCTTTTTAGAAAGATCTTATTTGAACAAGCACTGAGAATTCATATAATGAGTGTAAATGTGTTGTAACTTTTTTTAGATATATATTTTTTACTTGCCTTTAAATATTGGGTCTTGTAATATTGCTACTTTTTTGTTTTAGGATTTACTCTAAACATTTCCCCAAGTCTTTGTACACGCTACTCTGTCAGGATGCTACATTAACGTCCTAATTACTAGTTACTCAACTCAAGTGTGCCTAAACGGATGAGAACACGACAAAGTGTCATGAATACTTCATGTTTCAGCAGGATCAGCTAACAACTAAAGACTTGTCCAATGCGCTACAGGCGCACAAACTAAAGATTGATAGTTTGATACCTATAACTTGGGATGGATATAAAATTTCTTAATACAAATATATCTTGACTTGAAGAATCGTAATACAGATTAGTAAACAATAAATTATATACACATTTAGTTGTTCATAAAAAATAAATCACGGAAAGTAAAGAAAAAAAATAGGAACAAGTTTCTTTAAAACATAATAAACATTTGGTGATGTGGTATTTATGATACTTTTATCATCTGGGAACACAAATATAAAGCTTTACTAGAATTGCTAAACGACATTCAAAACAAAGATCTAATAATAATGTTTATATGTGAGAATGACAATGATAATAAACTGCTGTTTTTAGACCGTTTAAAACAAAAATAAAACTGAGTGTATAAAATTTTTTTTCCAAACAAATATCCAATACATTCATCTCTTACACTGATTAGAAAAAGCAGACAATAGATTTTTTACCACACCTGCGTGGAAAGTTCGAATTCTTGCCCTGTTTTGAGGGAAGAAAATGCCTCATTTTTACCCGGGTAAAAATAATTTGGTTAATTGTGCGTATGCGTCAACTTTTTTTCCCTGGTAGATATAAATAATATCTGTTGCCTAGCAACGCATAATAATAAATAAGTTAAAGTCTAACCTTAACTTAAATTAATTCATTTTAATAATTCGTTATTTTGACGATAAAAATAATACAATTTTTAAGTTCTTGTTAGAATATAATTTATTTAGAAATGATTGATTCTGACGACTCATTTGATAGTGATGATGTACAAGAAGTACTGAGGGACATCGAAGGTGAAGCCGGAGACATTGTGAAGAATTTATTACCTGATAAATCGAGTCCAAAGTATATGATCTGTTATGAATCATTTTCTAAGTGGATGGCAGATAATAAAACGAAGTCATATTCGGAAGAAGTATTTTTGGTTTATTTTAATGAGTTAGCTAAAAATTTAAAACCATCAACTCTATGGAGTCGTTGGTCAATGTTAAAAACTGTAATGAATCTTCATCATGGAATTAATTTAGACGAATACAATATTAATTAATTAACTTATACATTTATTTCGAACTTTCCATTACAGATGTGGTAAAAAGAAGTATGCGCACCTCGGGAAGAAAGTACGTCATCTCAATCCGCGTGTTTGTCACCCTCGCTTCGCTCGGGTGACAATCTTACACGCGGGTTGGAATGACGTACTTTCTTCCCTTGGTGCGCAATATACTATAATTTCTTGGGAATTTACCGAAACGTATATTGAAGCTGTAACGGCTATATATAGGTTTGTTAATACTGATAGGGTCAAATACTGAATTGATTCGGCCGATACTTGTTGGAAATTCATTATAATAATTAATTACAATTGCAATTTCCACAAATTACGTTTTTTGAAAACTGTCCGACGCGTTTCGACTTATGTTTTTGTCAAGGCACTATACTAACTGGGTATTTCTTGAGGAAGTTGTATTTATATTCGAGAAGTGATATAATTACCAGGTACTTAGTTTTAAACAGGATTATTTAATTTTATTACAGGTAAAAGGATTAACTAAAGAGGTTTATTAAGGGAGAATTATTTATTTCTTTCTGGTCGTTTAACAAATTACCCGTGTTTTTAAGTTTATTAATCTCCAATGATTCTAAAAGGTATTGCCTTTATTTTCTGAATGTAATAATTTAAAATTTTCGTCGAAAAGATGATTTTCTGTTACTAAATGTTCGGCATAATTGGAATCTGTTTTTTGATTAATGAAAGAATTACCGTGTTCATAGATACGTTTTTTACACGCTCTGCCGCTTTGACCGATATATGCTTTAGGGCATGACCCACATGATAATTTATAGACTCCAGATTTATTTTATGGATCGATTTTTGTTTTGTTATTTTTGATAAATTTTCCAAGACTATTGTTTGTTTTGAATGCAACGTTAATATTCTGTTTTCTTAAAAAGGATGCTATTTCTAAACTTGGTTTCCCAAAATAGGTTATACTATTATATGAATCAATATTGGTTTTGCTGTCAGGGTAAACTTCTCTTAATGCCTTTTTGTGTTTTTGATTTCCAAGAATATTTTCTATTAATTCGGCCTCAAACCCGTTATTTACTGATATCTGTTTGATTATGTTGAATTCTTTCTGAAAATTATCTGGTGATTGTTTTATGGAAGGTAATCTATGAACCATACTATTGTAAGCGGAAAGTTTTTGTTGATATGGATGTATAGAAGTGCGGTGAATCGTTAGATCGGTTTGAGATGGTTTGTGAAATATTGAAAACTCGTGTTTGCCATTTACCTTGTTAACTGTTAGATCTAGGAAATTGATTTTGTCATCTTGTTCAGACTCTACAGTAAATTTAATATTTGGATGGATATTGTTTATAAAATTGAGAAACGTTTCTAATTGTCAATTCGTCCCTACGAAACAAGCTAAAATATCGTCTACATATCTATACCAATAAATAAAATTTTTAGCCAATACGTTTTGGTGAATTTTGTTTTCAATATTAGCCATATTGCTAATATGGCTAATAGCAGTAAATAACGGGTTTGAGGCCGAATTAATAGAAAATATTCTTGGAAATCAAAAACACAAAAAGGCATTAAGAGAAGTTTACCCTGACAGCAAAACCAATATTGATTCATATAATAGTATAACCTATTTTGCAAACCAAGTTTAAAAATAGCATCCTTTTTAAGAAAACAGAATATTAACGTTGCATTCAAAACAAACAATAGTCTTGGAAAATTTATCAAAAATAACAAATCAAAAATCGATCCAAAAAATAAATCTGGAGTCTATAAATTATCATGTGGGTCATGCCCTAAAGCCTATATCGGTCAAAGCGGCAGAGCGTGTAAAAAACGTATCTAGGAACACCGTAATTCTTTCATTAATCAAAAAACAGATTCCAAATATGCCGAACATTTAGTAACAGAAAATCATCTTTTCCACAAAAATTTTAAATTATTACATTCAGAAAATAAAGGCAATAAATTAAACCTTTTAGAATCATTGGAGATTAATAAACTTAAAAATACCGGTAATTTGTTAAACGACCAGACAGAAATAAATAATTCTCCCTTAATAAACCTCTTTAGTTAATCCTTTTACCTGTAATAAAATTAAATAATCCTGTTTAAAACTAAGTACCTGGTAATTATATCACTTCTCCAATATAAATACAACTTCCTCAAGAAATACCCAGTTAGTATAGTTCCTTGACAAAGACATTAGTCGAAACGCGTCGGACAGTTTTCAAAAAACGTAATTTGTGGAAATTGCAATTGTAGTATCAGTTAATTACTGATAGGATCATCCGGAGGGGTAATATGACCCGTAAAAATGAATTCCACAAGGTTAACTATATTTTCCAAAAACTACGAGAGCTGCAGTATTTATGTTTTAAACTCAGATTGGATATGAGAAGGTCTACATTTTAATATGAATGTTTTATTTACAGTATAGAATGAAATATATACTTTTAATTTTTTGTAAATACGAATTTAACTTCAATTATCAACGCAAAAAATTAATGAACATTGCCTAAAGTAGCAAACCAATCAACAGAACAAACGGCTATTTTTTAGGGTTTTTGTTAAAAAAACAAAAACACGGATAAAAAATGTTGAATTTTATAACAATTAGAGATATTTCATTATTAAAAGACTTTGGTTATTATAATGAGAATATGGGAGGTGTCGATCTGTTTGACCAACCTGTCAACACATGTCGAATTAGTATAAAAAGGAAGAAATGATTGCTCTTGTAAAGGGCCCCGGAGATGGTCAATAATATTGTCAATAAAACTGACGTTTTCAATTGTTATTGCGATTGATAGTATTTGAATGAACCGGTCAATACAAATACCAATAGTACCAGAATGTAGGCTCCGGACTAGATTCACCTTTTTTGGTCTATCTTCTGGAACTCTATTCAAATTTGTTCGTAGAATATTAATTTTCTTTTTTAAATTATCCTCCGTATAATGTCGTTTATACTTTTGTAAAACACTAATAATTTTTTGAAAGCTATACTTTTTTTATTTTTATTCAAATAATCTTTAGATTTTACTTTCCTTAACTCTGGCTGATCGCGATACAACGCAATTACAAGTAACACAAAGTCTCTCTCCGAGATGTTTTCGGCTCTACCGTACTCAGCAGCGTATCCATCATTGTGGCCGTCTGAAAAGCAACTGCCTAAACGATTGTCAATTTCTCTATTAGACGATCAATTGCGATGCTTAATGGTCCTCATCAATATGCTTCAATCAAATTTCGTATCAATCGTCGTCCATCAATTGACAATGGCATCAATCGCATGCTACACGATCAATTCGATGCATCAATGAACATGCAAGATGAAGATGAAGGCCTGGAGAATACATTGTCAATTAAATAAAGAATCAACAATGGATTTACTTGCCTATGAATGAGATGCAGTTCATTTTTAATTATCGGCGTTCAAGAGAGCAAAAATTTCTAAAAACCGTCATTCAGGTTCCACATCAGTGAGCCTATTAAAAAGTGAAGATACCCAACCAATTACGATGTCGAATATATCAGAGGATTCGGGGGGAGTGCAGGGAATATAGAATTACGTTATGTTTAGAACGCGAATGTTATATTGTATTTTACACTTAATAAATTATGTTTGTCAAATCATGTTTTCAATTGTAGATAATTGAAAACGTTTGTGCCGATTGTACTTAATACTTAAGTATACATCAGTTTCTTTCGTGGTATGTTTCAAAATTCCCTCAAATCATGCGACAGTTGGACAAGAAAGAAAGAAACTCTTTTGAAACAAAAATTCTTGGGATCAAATGGGTTAAAATGGCTCACAAAGTCAAGCTATGAATATTGTGTAAATCATTTTAAAATACATTGTTCGACAACGATTAGAAACGTCACATCACAGATACGTATAACACTATAATTAAATCCTAACATATTATAAAGGAAGACTAGTTAACAAATCCGTAGACAATTAATCCTTCAAGAGAGTTTTTTTCAATAAGAAACTCCTTAAGTTATCATATTTTGATATCCTGACAGGTTATGATGGTTAAAAGAGGTGCCTAATATAGGCCGCAGCCCTCATTTTTTTAAAATTTTCGATTATACCATTTTACTGGTTGTAAATTGAAAAGTAAACGATATTTTTTGGGTGAGTGCGATTGATTTATTATAGTATTTTATGAGACAGAATAACTGCTTATAACCTAATTACTAAAACTCCGTATATTTATATCAATACAGATGCGACCTGGATTTTTTTTTCGTTCGTTATATTTTTAAGTTACCTTTAATTACATATCGATACAGACAAATGTTTTTCGTCGTATTTAATTTTAGCCTGAGATTTATTTGAAATGTTTTTTGGTAATGTAAATATCGTTTAGCGAAACGCAGGTACCAAATATTTTGACATAAAAGAAATAATTTGTTAAAAAAGAATTAATTTTTTTAAAGCTGGATTGTACCGTTGATAAGTTGTTATTGCGTTCATCTGTCATTATGTTATGTAATGAACGCACAGACCGACAGATATATTATAATTTATTAAAAATAGAGTGATATACACATTGTGCAGAATTTTGCACGGCTTTTGTTTTACTGACTAGATTAAACAAACTCATAATGTATTTATTTTAACTGGGATTTAATTTTTTTTCAGTAAAGTAAATATTGCGCAAATTTTATAATGTATTTAGAATATAATTAAATTTTAGGAAAAATATTTATTTTGTTGATTGTACTATAAAATCTTGAAAGATAGTATTTCTATATCCTGCAATAAATTTTGTGGGTTCAAAATAAATTAACACAGGTATTCACGATCACTTATGATGATTTTATTTACACCAAATAAATCCACTGTTTATTTACAACAGCTGATTTATCTCGATACAATTCCCACGGCATATAAACTAATATTAACTACTCGACATATATACAAATTTCGTATTTATTATCAATTTAGAAAAGACTCAAATGCCAGGCATGCTCGTTTGTTGTAAAAGCGTTCGTTAAGAAATTTCTCGAGCCCGCCAATTTTTATACCTCGAAATTTCAGGATAATCCCTTTTTTTAACCGACTTCCAAAAAGAAGGAGGTTATCAATTCGTGGCGTATTTTTTCGCTTTTTTTTTGTATGTATGTTACCTGATTTCTTCTCCTGTGGTGCAACGTTTTGAATAAATATGGTCTTATTTAATTGAGTATATATCCGGATTGGGGAAACTTCAAATTTTGGAAAAGAATTCTATTGGTAAAGTGATAAAATTTGTGAATGAACACATGCGTGCATGGAAATCGACTAATATCTCTAATATTTTAGTCGATTTTTCGATAACTCCTTATGGAAGTGTATAGTTTTTTAACGTTTAATCTATTACGGAAGATCCTTCGGTGATTTCATATACTTTTCTGCGACGTGCAACTTGCAGTTATGCAGAAAATCGCCGAATATTGCAAAATTCTTATAAAAAATTTTATCGAAATGACATAACGGGCATTTCCTCATAAATATTTTAATTCCAAGGTAATAGTGCGGTAATTTCAGGCACTGGAAGTTTTAATTGCGAATTTGAAAATTTTCTATGTACATCTCAAGCATATAGGCAGTAAAGCATAGTATTTTCGGCTCCTTAAATCAATGAGTACCAAGCTCGTTTTGTTTGTATACCAGGCAAATGCCTATTTAAATGCAAATTTTTCCATTTTGCGAAGACGGTGCTTTTGGTTGTCACATTCTCCCGGCCTAATAGAAAATCCAGTGACAACACATGTCAAACTTTAAACTGCTATTTGGTACGTTTATAGACAGGGTGTTTAGTTATAGCAAACAAAATCAAAAAGTAAAGTGATAGGAGTTGCATTTATATGAAGGTTGAAATATAGGACAGACTAGAATGATAGTGGTCCGTAGGCAGCCGTATATCCAGTATGGTTGGAATATAAGGTGGACTGGACGTTTGGAGCTATAAAAATTTTGAAAAAATGTGAAATTAAAATTATATAGGGTGATTAAAAAACTTTTATATGATGTGGACATAAGCAAATCATATACAGGATGGTTGAAATATATGCTACAGTTGAATTATATTTATGATTAGTATGATTAAAAAATTATTTTTTTATAGCCCATAAGAAGTTTCAGAAAGTGTGGAGAGGAATTAATGTTACACAGGACGATAATATAAAATGTAAAAAATGAACTAATTTATGGGCTAGCCCACAAGGAGTTATATACTATGGTTGAAATATAGGACGGATTTGACTTCGTAAATATGGGATGGATTCTACTCCGTCCTATAGAAGGCAGCTAACAAATTTATGCTTGTCCGTGGGCAGTCGTATGTACAGGATGGTTGGTACATAGGTTGGAGTGGAATTATCTATAGTTATACAGGGTTGTCAAAAAAAGTTGAAGAAAGGTTACATGGCGTAGTCTATAAGGCATAAATATATTTTAGGCTTATTAAGACAACGCGTACTAGTAGGTATATTTTGTTCGTAAAGATTTACCTGTCAATTTAAATGAGAAAGTATCATTGTGTAATGTTGAGGCTTTCGATGTTACCTGGTTCTATCTATTAAGGTTATACATACAAAATAAAAAATAAAGAATGGAAACTACCGAGTTCAAAAATACTAAAAATTTGAAAATAAAACATTAAACAATATATATAACAGACTTCTACCCATAACTAAAAAGCTAAAAATAATTATAACAAAATACAACTCTAGCAAATAAATAACACATTCAATGTTGTTAGGTACCTACCCAGGAAGTAAAAAATGTAAACATTAAAAGGTGCTCATTCTGTACAAATTAATTACCTACCAATCTAGTATATTTTGAAGCCGCTGCCAAGCAAATCTAAAATCCTTCATTGCTTACATATTTACTAATTAATCAAACTTGATGGTTGCTTGGCATCGACTTCAAAAATATACTAGATTGGTAGGTAATTAATTTGTACAGAATGAGCACCTTTTAATGTTTACATTTTTTACTTCCTGGGTAGGTACCTAACAACATTGAATGTGTTATTTATTTGCTAGAGTTGTATTTTGTTATAATTATTTTTAGCCTTTTAGTTATAGGTACAAGTCGGTTATATATATTTTTAATGTTTTATATTATTTCAACCGGTGTTTGCGTTTGTTTTTGGTGGAATGATTAATTTCAAATGTTTGTTAATTTTTCCATGGGCGGCGTAAAATGGATTTTATACCAATATATAATATATAGTACTTTAGTTTAGCATCTCAAGTAGACAATATACTTGAGACAGGATACGTCCCTAAAGAACTCTACTTGCAGTGTACCGATACATAAGAAAAGAGACATAAAAGATTTAACAAAATACCTGTAATCGCCAAAATATCTGGGAAGGCTGATGTCAAGAACCTCTTTTGAAATTGGCTAGTAGTGGTCCAAGATCGGAAATAATAGCAAAATATTAGACCGATTTTTGGCTAGCACTGAGCAGGATTTACTACTGATGATTTTTTATATATATATTTTTTTATTACTAAATATATGCACTTCTTCTAAGGAGTAAAATATTCTGCAACTTAATTATAAACGTTTCATCTGAACTGAGTTGTTTCATCTGAACTGAGTTATTCTCATATGCTATATAAAAGAACATTTCAACATGTTTGTTAAAGACGTCATTTTACAAGAATTACTTTTTCTTTGCTATTGCCGCTATTTATTCTTTTCATATAGCATAGTGAATCAGCAAACAATTTCAAGAATTCCCAAGAAACACAAATTTCGTTACCAGATGAAGTTTTGATATCGTGTTTTATTATTTGTTATAGCTGCATTTTAAGATTGAGTAAACAATGTAAACGTACATTACATACATTGATTTTAGTGTTTTACATCCTGACTTGTTTGTCAATATTATTGTAATATTCCCTAAACAAACAAAGTATTGAAATTGAAGTTTTTTGCCTGTTCAGTGAGGAAACAATTTTGTACTTCACATAAATACTCTATGGTTTCATAAGTGTTTTCATAATGCACCGGCTGTGTGCTTTCCTCCATTATTTTCAGGATAATTTTGTTGTAGTTTCTGAAATTGTTCTTTCCCGTTACTTTTATTTCCTAGTACAGCTACCTAACTTCTGTAAATGAAATTAAAATCTCACCCACAATTATAGGTTTTAAAATATATTGTAAATATGTGTGTGTGAAATACACACATTTTCCAAGACAGAAGTCATTTAGTTCAGTTACACATCAGTTTACTGTCATCAAAACAATGTGAAATATGTCCGATTGAGATTGTAAGCACAATTTTCTTTAGCCTCAAAATAAAGAATTTAGATTGCTACTTCTGTACATCATTTATTATGGTCTTTGAACAGATCGATAAGGTAACAATACAACCATTATTATAAGTTTTAAAATGTAACTTATTCTAAGACATTTATAAATACAATTACACGACTTACTAGAGAGATTTGAGTTTGCTAAACTTGTTATCACAATTTTGAATGGGTATCTCTGTTTACAATTTAATTCAATAAAAATACTAAAAAAGGAAAATACTGCAAAACCTCTGTGTAAATTACTTTATTTGTGGCCATTCTTATATCCTAAGTGAGAATTACCTCAGATTACTTTACGTGAAATTGTGTATGAGGCATAGGTTTTCTTATCTTTGCCGTCACTTTGAAAATTGAAAATTGTCAATACGAATCCTAATAGGGCAAATGCTACATTTTTTTCCATAATTTTGAACATAATTAGTTTAAACTATTGCCACAAAAATTTAGAAAAAAATTGAGACTTTATTTATATAATGTATATTCACAATTTACAAAAATAATAACCCGAATATCTTAGTATTAATTTGGAGATTTGCAAAGTATATCATATAAAATGAATATATGCATTTTTTAAATTATTTGATTTTATAGAGAATATTTAAAATGTGACACCCCCTATTTTCTCCAGAACTACTGAGTTTACAAGTTAAAAAATAAAACTTATAGAGCCTCGCTGAACGTATACAGCGAAAATAAGGCGAAAATCCAGACTTTATTTTGGGGGGACAAATTAGAAAATTAACAAAAAAATAAGAAAATGATATTTTTTCAAAAGTATCAAGTAAAGTATGAAATGAAAGGGCTCGTCATAAGAAATGTTCTGATTTACCTACCAGAAATCGTCAAGAATTCGAGTCGAGTATCAGTACAGTACAGACGTTTGTTTGAGTTCTCCATCAATTATAACCTACAATTTTAAATTATCACAGTCGTTATAATTCTGCAATAATTTTCACATTGCATGATTGAGTGTGATTCTGCTAAATCCTGCATAGCATATGTTTGCTAGTTTCCTTAAAAAGTGCATAAAAAGTGTATATTAAAGTCAAAACAAACATTCGGTTAACCGTACCGAACAGAAATTCTACACGCTTTTTTGTTATTCTGATATTATTTGGTAAACCCTTGCCATAGGCGTCTCGTAAATTCGGTAAACAGTGTTCAGTTGATTTAGTACAATCGTATTATGCCAGTTATGAGCCAAAATATTTTGATTTGTTTTTGTTGCAATAAACAATGTGATAAGCTAACGTGCCTCCAGTGTTCGGTATGTAAAAAGTGGTATAATAACAGCTGTCTTGATCTTTCCCAATCGGAGGTGAGAGATATGAATAACAAAATAAAGGTTATGATTGGTCTTCCATCAACTACAAAGTCTTTAAAAGTGATATGAACGAGCTGAAGGCACTAATCTTTAGCCTACAAGAAGAAGTGAGATCTTTAAAAACCCAATCAGCAGAAAACGTAAAACCTCATCAATGTGATGCTGTTAATTTTGAAGAACTGTTGCTGAACTAGCTGACAGAAACTGTCGTAAAAGCAATATTGTGCTTTTTGGAATCAATGAGCCTGACAAAAATCAGAAGGCAGCTTCGCATAATGAGGCTGACAAAGTCAACGTTATGAAAGTCATAAACAAAATCAATTCATCTATTATATTCGATAACATTAAACCCATAACATTAGGAAAATACTCTGAAAACAAAATTCGTCCAATCAAAATAACGCTAAAAGATGAACATCATGCCAAAGCATTTGTAACAAATTCTAACAGGATCAGAGAGCATGAAGCTTACAAATGTGTTTATGTATCTTTTGACAGAACACCAAGGCAGATCTCACATTATAAAAACACAAAACAGCAGCTTACCCATCGTCAAAATGCAGGTGACAGGAATTGTAAAATTAAATATATCAACGGTACCCCTAGGATAGTGTCAACTAGAAATTTAAACTAAGTACCCCCAACAGCAAAAACTTCAACTATGATCTTCTTCTTTACTATCAAAATGTCCAAGGGCTTAACACCAAAGTAATGTCGTTTTATTCCTCTGTTTTGTGCAATCACCATGATGTTATAGCTCTGACGGAAACATGGCTTCAGGAGGGAGTCTCTAGTAGTGAACTGTTTCCTGATTCATATACAGTGCATAGATGTGATAGAAATTTAGTCACAGTGGGGTTAAAAACCGGTGGTGGTGTATTGCTGGCATATAAATGTGATCTAAAGCCAGAACAAGTGGATGTGTCATTAGTCACTGATGGTTTTCCGGATATAGATATGGTATGTTGCAAATGTTGGATTAAGCACCAAACGTTTTTTGTTTTGTCATATATATTAGGCCGGCAACGAGCGTAGAAGTATACAGATCATTTTTTGAATCTTTTGAGTTACATTTTTGCTAAGCCCTCTATAGTTTTAGGTGATTTTAATATACCAAATTATATTAACATAAATAATAGTCTGGATTGTAAAGTTTTAGCAATAAGCGAATTTCAAGCATTTTATAGTCTAGATCAATTTAAAACTGTCATGAAAGTAAATAATCGATATCTTGATCTGATCATGGCTAATATTAATTGCTCAGTTTTAAGAGATGATCTTCCGCTATTAGAAGAGGATGTGCATCATCCTGCTTTGTTTATTAATGTAAATTTGACTGTTGAAATAGCCAATTTAGTTTCTGGTGGTGAGGGTGAAATGTATAAATTTAAGAAAGCTAATTACATAGGACTATATAATGAGATGATTAGAGTAAACTGGTCTTTTCTAAAACAATACAATGATGAAAACTCAGCCTTAGATAGTTTTTATAAAAGTCTGTATTCACTGTTTGACGTCTATGTCCCTAAATATAAATATTTTAAGAGAAAGTTTCCCCCCGGATCTTATATATAACATTATACTAAAAACTAGAATCCTCAAAAAAGTTGAAAACACAAAATTAGAATGTCATCTAACTGAATTCAAGCGACTGAGATCTCTAATAAAATTAGAACCTGAAAGAGCCTACGCAAACTATTTAAAAGATGTACAATCTAAAAAGAAAGTATCGCGAATTTCCGGTAAAATATATCAGAATGGTATTGAATATACAAATCCCCAGGAAATAATCAATGTATTTGCTAATTTTTTTGAAAGTGTACTGTACCAACCAAAAATAGCTTAAACTATGAATGTAAATTTAACAGCTACAATAACGTAATACATATCGATAATTTGACCGAAACTGAAGTGTTACATGCTATTAAGCTTACATCGGGACCAGACTTAATTCCGTCCTTTCTAGTTAAAGATTGTGCATATGTGTTGGCTCTTCCTCTAACAATATTGTATAATTCATCGTTGAAAACATTGACATTTCCGGAAAAATGGAAAGACGCAAAAATATGTCCAATACACAAAAATGGTGGCATCACTGAAATCAATAACTACAGAACAATATCCATGCTCTGCAATTATGCAAAAAATTTTGAAATAGTTTTGTTTAATAGGATAAATCCACAAGTCAATTCCGTTATTTCCCTATATCAAGATGGTTTCATTCGTAACAAATCACTCAATATCTCTCTGAAGCAATTGATTCTCAAGCGCAGGTTGATGTTATATATACAGATTTTTCAAAGGCGTTCGACCGGGTGGACCATAGTATCTTATTGAAAAACCTTGGTGCTTATGGATTTTCAAACACTATGATTGACTTTTTTCAGTCATATTTACATCAAAGACAACAGTGTGTGTTCTTTAACAACCACACACAAGAGTGGACATTACTTTTTGTAATATTCATTAACGATTTATGCAGCTTATTGGACTGTCAACGAGTGATGTACGCTAACGACTTAAAATTATATAATATAATATACGGTTCAACTGACTGCCAAAAACTTCAGTGAAATGTAAACCAAGTGTCTCAGTGGTGCTCATTAAATAATTTACACTTAAATGAAGAAAAATGTAATGTCATTTACGCGGAAAAATACAACTGTTAACTACTGTTATATAATAGATGAATTACCGACAGTGTTCAGTTAAGGACTTGAGAGTCACATCTGACTCAAAACTAACCTTTGTAAACCACATAAATGACAAATCGAAGGAAGCTCTGTGATTATTGGGTTTCATAATTCGTAATTGTAAAGGCTTTAAGAACATAGTAGCTTTGAAAACACTATTTTTTTGCTTAGTCAGATATAGGGTAGAATATTGCTCGCTAATATGGACATCTTTTTATAATGTTCATATTTATTCATTGGAGAATATACAGCGAAAATTTTTTAAATTTCTATTTTTTTCTATTTATAATGTGTATCCTGAAAGAGGTTATGATCAGGCCACTTTATTAAGATTATTTATTGTCGACAGCTTAGAACTTAGACGAGCATTTGTATCAGTTAAATTTTTATACAATCTTATTCATAATAAAATAAACTATCCTGATTTGCTTAGCAAACTTAACTTTCATGTTCCTAGATCTTTTATAAGGACTAATAACTTCACGCCGTTATATAATATGTGTAATGTGTAGTGCGTTTAATAAAGTTTGTGATATTTGTGATATTAATGTTAGTGCTCTAAATCACATATTAACATGTCTAAGAGAACGATTTTGACATTATTTAAAACTAGGTAATTAACTAGGTAATTATATATTGCGTTCCTCTGTACTTTTTTTTTATGTAACCCTATAAATGGGAGTCCTGTTTGATAATAAAGATTATTATTATTATTATAAAACGGTACGGAACCCTTAGTATACGAGCCCAACTCGTACATTCATGTCCGTTAGTTGGTATGTTTTTCTTTTTCCAGTACCTGATTTAACTTATCCTAAGTAATCAGTACTAACATATGGCTTCGTATTTCATCAGTTGTTATAGTTATTTCACCCGTTCCATATATATCGTGTTATAAAGATGTATATGATGTCTGCCTCCACTATTGATCCTGATTACTTTAAGGCTTTTTAATAGGCCACCCTAACGACAAATTTGGAACAGTTTCGTGCTTGAACATGTTCTTACCGCTTTCCTGATAAATTGCATTGTTATTAGGCTATGGGTATGGGTATTGTGTTTTAGTTTTATACTGTGTCATCATTCCATAAATAATTCTTTATTCAAGTAAAATATTACAAAACTATAACAGACGTTTCAGCCTTTTTAGCTACCCGGCCGTGAGGTTTACGAAATATGTAGCACCAAAACAAATTGGTCATAAAGGTTCCTTAACTAACTTAACATCTAAAAGGTATAATGAGTCAAAGTCTTACTATCATATATTGGTCTGAACTCTAGCCAGTGTTTAATAATTTAATCCATAATTAAAGGAATACCTAAATACATAAATAGTAAGGCACATTTAGCATATGTATCGTAGAAATGTTTTTCTATTATGGTAAATAAGAGTAAGAAAACACAGAAATAAAAATATATAGTCAAAAGATAAACAATAAATAGTCATATTGAACATTTACACATTAACATTAGAGGTAAAATAATTAAAATGGTGAGAACACAAACAACGTGACATGTAATAACAAACGTTTAAGTCAGATTGAATATCACACTTAAATATCAGTGTTATGGAATGTCTTCGATACACATTACATAGAGAATAATATTCAAAAAAATGTATGAATTAGATGTTGCGGTTTTAGTTCAATGCTGGTTCAATGCAAGTATATAATTGACGAAGGACCTTTAGCGGAACAATCAATAAACACGTAAAGTAATTCACCAAATAAAAGTTAATCACTGACCTTTTACGTCGAAGCTCTGCAAAGGGTGTTTTCTTGGTTCTTCTTTCTTCAGAGGCTAGCCCCGTGAACAGGAACAGTTTCTTAGAGCTTCATCTGGACAACACGTTACACAAAAAATAGCGACGTAGTGTTCATTGATTGAGCATACAAAAAATGCGGGTTTAACAACAAATGATGCGCTTTTGTAAACACAAAAGAAACAAAATGAAAGCGGTTTAGCGGTCGTTACGAACGGAGCTAAAGAACTCGCGGACTCGTAACACAATAAACAACAATAAGCGTCGTCTCTTCAGACGGGATCAAAGCCACCGAAAAGTTCGGAGTACATTGCACGAAACTCCCAAGCGTCTAAACAGCTAGGGAAGCGAACCACGAATGTCAATACTGTCTATATTTTACGCAAAAAACACTTTTATGATTAGCATTAGCGAGACGGAATGTTTTAGAAAAGGTGCAGAAGTTTAAAAATCAATGAAGTAATTCAATCAAATTGAAAACAATACACTAAACAAATTGCGGGAACGCACCAATCAGTTTGTGCACATTGCGACAAATCCATCCGGCTAAGCGGTCCGGTTTGGTGCGCTATGTATGAGAGTCGGTCTTACTGGCGTTAATGGGAAATTGCATGTGTATATTAAAGTGAAGATGGTTTGAAAAAAAAATTTTTTTTCACCAAGATGCTCTGCTAAAGAATGTGTGGCTACCGATGGCGCCAATTATAACACTATGAATTATCCAATTAATAAGGGAAAAGGAATTAAAGCCGAGAGCGTCCACAATAAAGGGTAGAACTGTAATTTATGTTGAATTGTGGGATGTCATAATGCTGTTTAGAAAGTCTGGCTCACCATAATACTCGCTTTTCGCTCTGAGACTTTCTGAGAGAAGTCGCGGTCCCTCCCAGTGTACTCAGATATCGGTTACAATCGTTTTAAGACCTTTTGTGAAGATTAGGTCAGGGATACGTAAAGTGCCCCTCACCACCGAACTCTTGGTTCCTGTGCAACTACCCACCCTCTCTCGGAAGCCTCATGTTTAAGGGTGTTACAGTTGTTGTGCCTAGCTATTCTTGAAGAGTGCGTGATGTAGCAATTTTGGAGGATGTGGCAGACATATTCTCTCTTGTCACATCCCCCTCTACACATCCTTGATTCTACATCATTATAAGGCAGATCACGAGTCAGAAGTAGGTTGCCTCTTAGTTGGATAGCTCTAATATAAGTGTTAGTATTCCAAGAAGTTGGTAGTTACATTAGACAGTTGCTCGAAGATAAGCGTATTGTCTTAAGCCGTTGGCCGACCAGAAAGATTCCAGACTTAAAATCGTATATTTGTTAGCCTCTATTGATGCCCTGAAATTGTTGAATTTGGATAGTCGGGCAATATGATTTTCGGTAAATTCCCTAGTCTGAGTTGTTAGATAGGGCTGGATGTTCTTCAATCGTTTGATGACAATCGCCAGGATCTTTGTGAGGAAGGAGAAAACTTCCAGCCCTCCTCCTCGTCTAGGAGCGTGTATTTAGTGATTATAAGTGGAGAATGGGAGGTCAAGGATAGTTTTTATGGAGCGCCGGATTAGGCGATCCGCTTCTTTTAGAGGTGCTTGATTAATAAGGATGTTCTGGAGGGCACTGATACAGCGAGGGTTAAGAAAATATTTCTGAGGGGATTTTAAGGGGGAAAGCTGAATAAACGAGAATTGGGGCAAAGGATGTTTAAGGAAGTGAGTTCCGATTATAGCGGAGTCCCAGATACTGGAAGGATTCCCTTCCTACTTGCGAGATGGGGTTTCCACCAATGTAAAACAGACTTTTTGTGGCGCTATATATTTTCATCTTCCTTGGTACTACTCCAAGGGACATGACAAGGGATTTTTCAGTGTTAAGACATATTCCCGCGCGGTTGAAAAATTCTGTTGTAGTTTTTAGCATCGTGTTGGTTTCAGTGGTAGAACCCGATAGGATCATCAGATCATCAGCATAGGCAAGGGAGTTATTAGGGATGTGTTCTAAGTGGGGTGGGTGGATGTTTATTAGCAAACATGTCCATTAGTTCGTTGAAGAATAGATTGAATAAACAAGGTAACAGAGGGTCACCTTGTTTAACGCCATTATTCAGGTCGATTTTTATTGTGCTCACGTCGTCTGTGAAAATAGTTGTTTTAGCGCCTTCTAAGGTGTGCATTACGTAGCAAACTATTTTAGGATGAATGTTAAATCTGATCAGGGCTTCCCGTATTTTTATTCTAGGGATCGAATCGAATGCTGCTTGGAGATCCAGAGACACAATATCGAGAGGCTTAATATTTGCCCTTGCTGCCTTAATTGTGATATTCAGGATCCTATTGTTAATTAAAATGCCATCCGGGTATATAAACCCTTGTTGGCAGTTGTTGAATGGTAGGTCTCTGAATCCCTAGCTGAGAATCTTATTCAGAATCCCGATAAAGATGAATCCAATTGTAAGCGGCCTCCAATTTTTTGTGTTGCTATGATCTTTATTAGGCTTGGAAATTAAAATAGTATGGGTGTCCCTAATACTGTCCGCTGTAATCTGCAACAAAATAATTGCGTTGAAAAACAACCATAGTCTTGGTATATCGTTGATGTCCCGTAAGTTATAATTGTCTATACCTTTAGCTGAAGATTATGTTTCATTCACTGCCTCCATTATCTCCTCAGTCGTTATCGGTCTATAGATTTTAACGCCTATGGTGATCCTGTTTGGTTCAGAGGGTTCCACATATTTCGGTGTTTCAACAATTTCATAAACGCATTTTTTTATCTTATCGTTAGATAGTAATTTGTTACTTTCAGAGACAGGAAGATTCTCGATAATTTTATTTACCAGTTCTCTCCTATTGCTGCGATACATATTCTGGCAGGCTTTATACAGCAATGTTTTATTATATAATTTGTTGTTAGGACCGTATAGCTTTATGGGAATGTCTTTGTTTTTTTCTTCTTTGATTGCTGTTTGATTTTCTAAGAAAAGCATAAGTCCAGATAAGAAACAATTGATTGATGTTGGGGGATGTTGGTGTGAGGTCAACCCTGGCAACGTCGGAAATGGGGCCATGTTCGGGAAGTGTTAGGGGTTGACGGGAAGTAGTGTTAATAGTTTTGACTAGTTTGGGGCTGTCGGAAAGATTGGGATCAGGGTAGGGGGGCATCGGCGGTGGAGGAGGGGTTGGATTTATTGTAGGAGGAGGGAAAGGGTTAACATTAGTGGTAATAGGCAGAGTTTTATGGTCCGGTGTTATATAAGGCTGTAGTTTATATAGGATCGAGCTTGGAGACCGCGGTGTTATTATTATGTATGTTGGTTTTAGCTGGCAGTTTGAAAGTACTGTTATTTGTAGCCTTTATGTCGGTCAGTATAGCATTAGTCTCAGGTGGAGCTGCTTCTTCAAACGTGTTATTGTTAGGACAATGGTGATTGGCTAATATATCATATTAAGTACCAAGGGGGTCGGGAATGGAAGAAAATAAGGTGAGTGCTACAATACTGAGGTATTCAATTGTAAGTTGAGAGCCATAGGGAGAATCGGATTTAGGACCAGGTGAAAGTGTTGACTGCGAAAATGGAGGAGGGACTTGGGACAGGGTACCTCCAGCTTCCTCTATGTCGTTTTTAATCGTTGCCAACAAGTCCTGATACGAATTTCTGCGTCTTTTGCGTTTTATCTCTTCCAGTGTTCGATTCGGAAATATATGTACCAGATATTTATGTGTTTATTAATTTGTTATTTTTTCCTAACGCTTCTGTTAGCAAAACTATTTAATATCGGCGTCTTGCTACAACACTTCAACCGTTGATTTGGTTTTACACTGCTCCTTTAGCTATGATTAAATATAGATGCGATCTTATACCACTACCTTGGTGAAATAGTGCATAATCGTTTATAATAACATAATCAAATTTCTAAAAAAACTGTAATTGTAACTTTCAGTGGTTTGTAGGCTTCAAATTGTCTAAAGGCATGACAATTTTTGGTCAACGCGTTTTCTCCAAATATTCTAACTAAGGGCTTGTCAATCTCTGCATTTAGACCACCAATTATAAAATTAGAATATTTAAGTGCATATATACCCTTTATCATGAAATATCTGCAGTCTATCTGTAACAAGTTTTACTTAGTAGGCCTGTTAAACAAAAAAATTTGGTACAAGACGGGAAATTCTAGTAAACAACATTAAAATATAACAAACTTCAATTAACAATGATGAATACCATGCTATGGAAATGACTGACGAGTTAAACTTGGCACAGCTTTCTGCTACCGCGTCATTAAGAATAATAACTTTAAATATAGTTTCAAACCACAAGAGCAACTTCCATCTATTGTCTAAAGTCTAAATGAGCAGTGACTACGTTTCGTTGGTAACAATGCGTAAATTTAATTCGAATCTCACAGCAATTTGATAGTCTAGTGCTGTTACGCATCCAACTTTCCGAATTATTTCAGTCGAAATACTCGCAGGCTGCAGGAATCCACAACTCATTCAATTGTAAAATCATATATACACGTTATTTGACGTTGAAATGCATGTGACAGAAAATTGGTTCCGTGATTGCCAGTCGAACATAAATACGCCGAAGAGCTATTTTATTTACTGAAATTTCTAAACGGTGCAGCAGCTAATAAACAAGCGAGATTCACTGGCAATTAGTTAAATTCGTTACAAAACATTAATATGAAGTTCTGCTAATCGTACAAGAAATATTACAACAACTACAACGCAAAAATCAGTGCAGATAAGCCAATTGTACAAAAAATAGTGTGTATTTGTATAGACTGGAGGTATTCGATTACTGCAAAATGCACATTCATTGTAAATCAATATCGTAATTTTTTATTTATTAGAAGCCCAGGATTTTATACGTTTAGAAATATATATAGTGCCAGTCAAATGTCACCTCTCCCCCCCATCGTATCTTTTGAATGGTTCTACCTAACACCTAGTAATAGGTGACTTCACAATAATAGATGAATTCACAGGGCCCCTGTGGCTACCAAGGTTAGGACTTTATAGCAACACAGTGCCGCTGGAAAGATTTAAATCAAAACCTCTTGTACCTCCGATTTTATTTTTGGTTATGTTCCTAGATAATATTTAGACATTAGAAGACGCGAGATGTAAAGACCGACATCTAGAAACTTCGGGAAAACTAGCACATAGAGGTTCCGAATATTGAGCCGTTCCATGTAATTTATGTTATCCGTAATTCCTAGGTAAGAATGATGAAATTTTCAGGTTAACTTCACCTGTCAGATAAAGTTAACCTGAACGGGTAACCGCAGTTACATGGAACGGCTCGAGATTCAGAACCTCTATGTGCTAGTTTCCCCGAAAAACTTAGATGTCGGTCTTTACATCTCGCGTCTTCAAATTTAACGATATGTATCAAATACATAAAGAAGTGAGAACAGAGGTTTTCACGGCCAGAGTAATAGATGATTATACTTTTTCCGGATTTGGACCGCCTCATTTTTTCGAATTTATTTATTTATATACCTAAACCGGTATATAAACAAAGTTTCGCCCACACTTATAAGGGGCTTTTTCAAGGATGAGACAAAAAACAAAACACATGTTGCTTGCCTTGCGGCGTCTCCATTCGTTTCGTCTTTTTCTCACGAACACAGTTTGAAACTTTACTTTTTATTCAACTTGTCACACTGACGCACAAATTGGCGGTGCGAACGTTTACTATATATTGTATTTGCCTCACAATTATTAGTGGTGCGTTCCCGCAATTTGTTTAGTGTATTGTTTTCAATTTGATTGAATTACTTCACTGATTTTTAAACTTCTGCACCTTTTCTAAAACATTCCGTCGCGCTAATGCTAATTATAAGTGTTTTTTTTGCGTGAAAAATATAGACAGTATTGACATTCGTAGTTCACTTCCCTAGCTGTTTAGACGCTTGGGAGTTTCGTGTATTATGCTCCGAATTGTTCGGACACTTTTTTGATTCCGTCTGAAGAGACGACGCTTATTGTTGTTGTTTGCGTTACGATTTCGCGAGTTAGTAGCTTCGTTCGTAACGACCGCTAAACCGCTTTCATTTTGTTTCTTTTGTGTTTACAAAAGCGCATCATTTGTTGTTAAATCCGCATTTTTTGTATGCTCAATCAATGAACATTACGTCGCTATTTTTTGTGTAACGTGTTGTCCAGACGAAACTCTAAGAAACTGTTCCTGTTCACGGGGCTAGCCTCTGAAGAAAGAAGAACCAAGAAAACACCCTTTCTCGAGCTTCGACGTAAAAGGTCAGTGACTAACTTTTATTTGGTGAATTAATTTACGTGTTTATTGATTGTTCCGCTAAAGGTCCTTCGTCAATTATATATTTGCATTGAACCAGCATTGAACTAAAACCGCAACATCTAATTCATACATTTTTTTGAATATTCTCTATGGAATGTGCATCGAAGACATTCCAATTAGATTATGACATTTCTTCTCATTTTTTAATAATAAATGAATACTGCTTCGAGAAATAATTATAGTTATACAAAACTATTATTTAATTACATTATGTTACTAATAGTAGTCATTATTATTATTTTTATGAATAATAACATGCTCAAAAAGTACATTCAAATAAAAAAACGTTTTAAGCATGGTAGGTACATTTTGTTTTTGGTAGTGAAAAGTCCCTAAAGGATGCCTAGAAACATTTGCGAAAATAAAGGCGGAGGTAGGTAAATGAACTTTTAATTTAAATCTACTCAAGGGCACCGTGCCAAGGGATACATTATTTCAAAAGTATTCAGTCATATTAATTTTATTATGGATTTAGGCCAAATTTGATGCATAAATTAAATAAATTGTAAAATTCTTCGAAACATAGTATTTACTAACAGTTATGTACACTATCATTTACATTCTTTGGTTAATACAGATTTGAGATTTTGCGTCTTTATATTTGAAACGAGTGTGAATTTTAAAATAAGAAAAACTTCATGTCAATACTAAAAATCCTTCAAATGTCTAAAAGAACCACCACCAGACATATACTAAGAAACGAGAAATTAACTGCCACGCAATATAGTTCAGTATCTTTACAATATTTCTTTTATATTTCTTACTAGCTTTGCTGGAAATTACTTGAACGGTCTTGTAAAGATTTCAGATTTTCAGGACAAATAAACGTCTTTGGGGAAAACATCGTAAGTAATCTCATCAAAGCTTTATTATCATTAAGGCGTACTCGATACAAACATGCCTCAAAGATTACATCGCTCTGTGTTACGGCAGGAGTAAACATTTATTGTTTGTTTCACAGTATGAGATTGAAGTTAACTTTTTGAAGTTTAACAGAATGATGGAAGGCCAAGGAATCAATATCATAATTGATTATTTAGGAAAAAGTTCACTCCTCACACACGAAAAAATAATATTGGTATTTCTCATTATGAACCCTTTCATTTGATGTATTACATGATGCTTTGAAAAGATATTTTTTTATTTTCCGTTTTATTCTATAATTTACCCCCCAAAATTAATATTAGGGGTATCTCCTTATTTTTCCTGCAAAGTTCAAGTAAGGTCATATAAGCTTAATATTCTAATAGATCGGAAATAAAACAGAAAAATGTTTAATTTTCTCATATTTTCGTTAATATTCTTTATTATTATTATTATTTATTATAAAAATATGAAAAAATAAGATGCGTTGAAAAAAACATCTTTTATTTTCTGTTTAATTCTATAATTTGAGCCTCAAAATTAAAATTAGGGATTTCTTGGTATTTTTCCTGTAAACAAAAAATTTTAGGTCTTATAGTTTGAGAAATAAAAAGGGGAATGGGAAATTTTTTAAATATTTTATTTAATATATTTTAAAATATTCATTTTAAAAATAATAAAAAACTATATTTGTATTCGAGTCCTTTGATTTGATATGTTACATGATGCGTTAGAAATATTTTTTAATTTTATATTTTATAAGGTAGGGGAATTTTTTTTATTCTTGTCAATATATTTTAAATAATTTATTTTGAAAATATCGAATATATATATATATATATATATATATATATATATATATATATATATATTACATGGTGCGTTAGAAGCAATTTTAATTTTATCTTTTCCATTTAATTCTGTAATTTGCCCCCCAAAATTAATAATAGTGGTGTTTTTTTTTCTTATTTTTAGGGTAAAACTCAGGTGAGGCTCTATATATTTATTTATTTATTTCAAAATTTTATGGCTTATGGTTGAGGAGATAAGGTGGAGGGAATGGCTACTTATATTTATATATTTTAGTTAATATCTTTTAAATAATTTATTTTATAAATATGAAAAAAAAATATTTGTTTTCGTCATAATGAGCTCTTTATTTTATGTATTACATGATGCGGTAGAAACAATTTTTCTTTTGTATTTTCTATTTTATTCGGTAATTTGCTCCCCAAAATTAATTGTAGAGATCTCTCCTTAATTTTCCATGTAAAATTCAGGTGAGGCCCTATATCTCTACGTTAAATTAAATTAAATTTTAAGGCTTATAGTTTCGGAGATAAGGAGGGGCAATGGTCGATTTTTTCAGTTCACCCTTCAAGAAGTAGTCCTAAATTTCTTCATTTACTATATATACTCCTGATCGGGTCCCCAAAATATATACTGATACCAAATTTCAACCTTTTCCGTCTAGTAGTTTAGGAGAAAATTAATGTGATGTGAAAGAGGGAGAAATCCTGAGTGATATTTATAATATCACTGATGATAACAACTAGGTATTATTACTTTGATAGGTAGAACTTAACGGAAAGTATAATTCGTTGAGAATTTAACTTAAACCTAATAACTAAAAACACGAACTCAATCCTATTCAGATTATAAATTTGTGAGCATCTCACACTTGTAAAAGCTACTAATGAGATTCATGTTACTTTGATTATATATCGATTTATAAGAGATTTAAGATGTCAGTCCCTAACTTAGATCTTTGTAGGTACTTCAATTTGCAGTAAGTAGTCCCAAAATCATAAAACAGCCCTCCAGCAAATTTACTACAATTATCAAATGGAAGTAATGGAAGGTGATAAAAATTATGAGTTTTCTTTGTTTGTACTAAATTTTACCACCTACCTGCAAATAAATGGGGTTAGGATTTCTCATGCTAGTTTTAAAAGAATTTTGAAAACTCTTAATTCATTTTGCAAAGCTAGAGCAGAGAAATCAGAGTCAGGGTTGCAGAATCGGGGGGTAACTATCGGTAGTGCGACTAAATTTTTCACACATTTTTAAAATGTGGAAATATTCTTTAAGTAATTTTGACTGAAACAGTTTTATTCTCGACCGGGAAGATTTGATATTAGGGTATAAATAAGAGAGAAGCTAGTTTCGTCCTAACAACTTCAATTATGGTTTGCCAAATGGACATAGAATGCTTACTTCCATAGTAATTCGCGATTTTGTATTTCAGATACAAGTATTAAAGGAAAGTAAAGTGCACCCCTATAAAATGATGTCGACTCAGGAGCTCATGGAAGATTATTTCGATAGAATAACTTATTTCTGTGAACAAATGGTAAGGTTAGATAACAATGTGATCGAATTTGAAAATGTTTTGTTTTCTGATGAGAACACATTTCAATTGCCACTATTGGTCTAATGAAAATCCTCACTGGATGATAGTGAAACATACGCAACATCCTGAAAAAGTTATGTTTAGGCAGGAATTGTTGTTAATCATATCGTAAGTCCGTTTTTTGATTGATGGTAACTTGAATAGAGATAAATATTTAGAACTGCTCCAAAATAATGTCGTGCCATCTTTGACAAACTTATATCCTGATCCAGTAAAGCTACAAGTTCCTGACAATACAATATGGTTTCAGCAAGATGGAGCACAACCCCATTACGAAATCAATGTCCGGCAGTACCTGAACCATTTTTTTCTAAATCGGTGGATTGGGCGGCACGAATCGTTACAATGGCCAGCATGATCTTCTGATTTGACGCCACTGGACTACTTTTTGTAGGGATATGTCAAAAGTAATGTATACAGAACTATACCCCCCAACTTAGATGGCCATAAAAGACGAATCACGTTTGCGATTAGATCAGTCACGTCTGAGATGTTGAGTAACGTTAGATACCAGATTAGCATGTTGCCAAAACGTGCACTGCGAATATTTTGTCAATTGACATGAATGGTTTTTTGTTTTTTATATTATTCAGAAATAATTAGTATTACTCATTAGTTTTTAATGTAAAATAGCAAATTTGTAAAATAAATAAAATAAAAGAAAATTGGTATTGGCCCCTGTCACATGACACTCACTATATAATTTTTTTGTTGAATTTAAAAATACAAATTTATTAAATTTAGCTGTTCCACACTCTATACTATATTATAATTTAGGTATCAAACAAAATGATTTTTGGCAAATGTATAGATCAGGCATTAATATAACAACCACAACGCAATTAGTTTCACCATGGCTGAAAAAACAAAGTAACGCTTCTCTCAATCGATATATTATAATATTTATTTATGGCATCAATATTCAAATTCATGCAGACATAAACTTTAATATTTATCTAGCAATGATAAAATTATTTTTAAAATTAATTTCTGTTTTCAGTGTTGAGCCAAATAGAGCTCGCCATTCGTATCCAGTTAATAAACAAGTAGGATGAAATATTCATCCGTGATTATATGAATTATATATGTGTTGCAACGTACATTATTTGTCAAGTAGCAGTACATAAATTGCGCATTGCAAAATGGGAATTTCATGAATTTTCAAACTCTATTTGCAATATTAGTTTACGGCTTAAAAACACATCAAGCAGAAATGTTTCAGCTGAAATTAAATATTTATAAAAACCTATTTAGTTTTACTCATATCGTATTATTTCGAAATTATCAGATTTTCGAGCACCCACTTTGATTAGCTGTATACAGTGTATACCCACAATAGTGGTTGTTTCTGTATAATAATTGTGGCATATCTCCTTTTTACTTGTAATTTTTTTGGAAATGCCACCACATTAACAATTAAAAGGCTTGTCTTGACAATTAGAATGATTTTCATTTTACGTTATATGGTTAAAGGTTCGAAGAAAATTTTCCGTAGCTTTTAAAATGAAGTTAAGGAAAGATATTTAAGATTGCTCTATATCAATAGTTATATTTTAAGACGCGAGATGTTAAGACCGACATCTAGGAACAATATATATTATATATATATATATATATATATATATATATATATATATATTCTCTTGCGTACAAAAGAATGACACCCCGAAGAGAGAATCAATAATTATAGTTTAAAAAAACTAAAAAATACGCTTTAATAGCAAACCGAACTAAAAAGCAGAAAATTATTTTTAATTATGAAAAGTTTATATTACAGTAGTAGAAAGTAAAAAGCGTGGGGTGCTTGAAATATTAAATTTTACAATTATTCTGTTGGCAACTATTTATAAGAGGAGATTTATGCAAATATATTGAAATGCACCCCACACTTTTTAATTTCTACTGCTGTAGTATAAACTGTTCATAATTAAAAATGATTTTCTGCTTTTTAGTTCGGTTTGCTATTAAAGAGTATTTAAGAGTTTTTTTAAACTATAATTATTTTCTAAGTTTTTAGTCGTATAACGATGTATTTATAATTAAAATGTTTACTTCATGTTTGCGTAACCTTTCCATTTCATTGCAGCAAGTTCTACAACTGCCAACTAGATAGCAGTATTTAATAGACGAATTTGAAAAATTCAACTTAAAAAATTGCATTGTCATCGGCCCTTGGCACGTGTGCCAATTTTCAACATAATTGGGCTTCTTTAAGTTGGTGAAAATTACGTTGAAAGTTTCCGTTACATACATAGATACATACGTATACATCGACCTAATAAAAGCGTATTAAAAATCGTATTGAACACCAAAAGTTTAGTGAAAACATTAGAGTAACAGACAGGACGAACAGAAACTCTTAAACAACTCTAAATTTTATTAAGTGAAAGAAGACTTCAAGAAATGCAGAATTTAACCAACTTTTAACATGAACAATTACTAGAAATATTACGAAATATAGTGACATGAATCAGTTAATTTATTTCACTAATAGTTTGCGTTAATGTTTTTTTTTGTTTGGGACAAAAAAATCGATTACATTTTCAATAATATCGGTATGCTGGTTTTTGATGTAAAAAACACTATGGATGATGTTTATGCACTTTTTGGGATTAACAAAACACATTTCTGTGTGTTTTCAAACGTTTCGTGGTCTTGGTCAGACCCTAGTATCAATGGCAATAAAGAAACTATGAAAACAGGACAATTATAAAATTTAAAATTCAGATGTTTGACAATATGGCATATGACGTCTGACAATCTGAAAAGTACAATATTTGTAAACATGCAATACAAATTCAAAATTCAGCTATATTACACAAACAAGAACACAACATGAAACGAAAACTAGCACAGTCTGCCTTAATTATGTTCAATGAAAACAGTTCCATTACTACTACAATTCAGTCGTTCCTGGTTTAAGATAATTATAGATGAAACTACTCGTGGTCATGTCTAAAACAACCCAAAATCGAGATGTTTCATAAGGTTTGTCCTAGCTTTCCCTTCATGATTTTAATGGGATCACTGAATAAACAAAATTCTTTCATTACATATTTTAGGAATTAAATTATCTTGTAAGAAAGTCGCACCTAGGAGAGCCACAAAAATCTCGGAAGATAACTTTTTCAAATTCTTCCAATTTAAAAATAACTTTTTTTATACGATCTTTAGAATTTTCTATGCTATCCTGTACAATATCAAATTAAATTCTCTTAGTTACGTTATAAGGCACATAATATTGTAATACATGTCGTTTAATTTTTAACCGACTTCCAAAAAGGAGGAGGTTATCAATTCGTTGCGTATTTTTTCGCTTTTTTTTTTGTATGTATTTACCTGATTTCTTCTCCTGTGGTGCACCGTTTTGAATGAATATGGTCTTATTTAATAGAGTATATATCCGGATTGGTGAAACTTCAAATTTTGGAAAAGTATTCTACTGATAAAGTGATAAAATTTGTGAATGAACACATGCGTGCATGAAAATCGACCAATATCACTACTATTTTAGTCGATTTTTCGAAAACTCCTTATGGATGTGTATAGTTTTTTCACGTTTAATCTCTTAAGGAAGATCCTTAGGTGATCTCATATACTTTTCTGCGACGTGCAACTTGCAGTTTTGCAGAAAATCGCCGAAAATTCCAAAATTCGTATCAAAAATTTCATCGAAATGACATAAGGGACATTTCCTCATAAATATTTTAATTCCAACGTAATAGTGCGGTAATTTTAGGCACTGGAAGTTTTAATTGCGAATTTGAAAATTTTCTATGTACATCGCAAGCATATAGATAGTAAAGCATAGTATTTTCGGCTCCTTAAATCATGAGTACCAAGCTCGTGTTGTTTGTATACCAGGCAAATACCTATTTAAATGCAAATTTTTCCATTTTGCGAAGACGGTGCTTTTAGTTTGTCACATTCTCCTAATAGAAAATTCAGTGACAACACATGTCAAACTTTAAACTGCTATTTGGTAGGTTTATAGTCAGGGTGTTTAGTTATACCAAACAAAATCACAAAGTAAAGTGGTAGAAGGAGTTGCATTTATATGAAGATTGAAATATAGGACGGAGTAGAATGATAGTGGTCCGTAGGCAGCCGTATATACAGGATGATTGGAATATAGGGTGGACTGGACGTTTGGTGGTATAAAAATGTTGGAAAAAATGTGAAATTAAAATTATATAGGGTGATTGAAAAACTGTATATGATGTGGACATAAGCAAATCATATACAGGATGGTTGAAATATATGCTGGTATTGAATTATATTTATACATTGTGATTAAAAAATTATTTATTTTATAGCCCATAAGAAGTTACATAAAGCGTGGAGAGGAATTAATGTTACACAGGGCGATAATATAAAATGTTAAAAATGAAATAATTTATGGGTTAGCCCACAAGGAGTTATATACTATGGTTGAAATATAGGATTTGACTCCGTAAATATGGGATGGATTCTTCTCCGTCCTATAGTTTACAGAAGGTAGCTAACAAATTTATGCTTGTCTGTGGGCAGTCGTATGTACAGGATGTTTGGTAAATAGGTTGGAGTGGAATTATCTATAGTTATACAAGGTTGTCAAAAAAGTTGAAAAAAAAGTTACATGGCGTAGTCCATAAGGCATATATACATTTTGGGCTTAATAAGTCAACGCGTACTAGTACATTTTGTCCGTAAAGATTTACCTGCCAATTTAAATGAGAAAGTATCATTGTGTAATGTTAAGGCTTTCAATGTTACCTGGTTCTGTCTATTAAGGTTATACATACAAAATAAAAAATAAAGAATAAAAACTACCTGAGTTAAAAAAAGCTAAAAATAATTATAACAAAATACAACTCTAGCAAATAAATAACACATTCAATGTTGTTAGGTACCTACCCAGGAAGTAAAAAATGTAAACATTAAACGGTGCTCATTCTGTACAAATTAATTACCTACCAATCTAGTATATTTTGAAGCCGGTGCCAAGCAAATCTAAAATCCTTCATTGCATACTTATCTACTAATTCATCAAACTTGATTGCTGCTTGGCACCGACTTCAAAAATATACTAGATTGGTAGGTAATTAATTTGTACAGAATGAGCACCGTTTAATGTTTACATTTTTTACTTCCTGGGTAGGTACCTAACAACATTGAATGTGTTATTTATTTGCTAGAGTTGTATTTTGTTATAATTATTTTTAGCTTTTTAGTTATAGGTAGAAGTCGGTTATATTTTTTTTTAAAATGTTTTATAAATTTCACAATTGTGTTTTTATTTCAAATAGAGCCTTAATTGTTTGGAAATATAAAGCAGTTTCAAGTATTGTCCTGTTATTCCCAATTTCATTAACTCAAGATGCGGCAAGGATCATTCAGGAAACAAGTGGACATGATAATAAAAAATTTGACTCTAATAACTATTTTTTAATTCCATGCAGTTTGTTTGTAACTGGTTCACTCATCTATTTGTTAAACAAAAAGAGCTGTTCGGTACAGGCAGAATATGTCGAAGAAGGGGCATCAAAAGTCATACTAGATCAACAGACCTTGATAATCGAACACTGTTGTTGCTTAATATCATTACCTTCGAAACTACATTAAAAAAAACGTTAGTATGGACTAATTTTAGATTTTTCAATCGGGTTTAGTTATGTAAATATTGTTTGAATCCACAACTATTCGAAACGATTATAGCATGCCATCAATTATTCAATTCAAATAACAATAGGCATGCCATGATTACACATCTAAAAAAACACAATCCGATGGGAGTAAGTATATCTCCCTTTTTCTCATTTCTCTATCATTTATATTATCAAGGTGCAGTGCTCTTTGTTAAAGCGATTTCGGTTCATCGTTCCCATAAATAAATCTTTAGATGCTAAGAATGTAAGATACCTAATAAATAGATTAAACCAAAAAACCTGCCAGTTTTGATAGAATCTATTTTATTTTCTTCAAACTATTTATTCTGCCGAACCTGAAATGTACATTTGTCGTGAATCAAAAATAATTTAAGTATCAATTTCAAAAATTTAGTCACTATATTTTAAGCTCCAATGTTTGTTTTACAATGAACAGGTTGTTTATTTTATACAATTATTTATCCCTTACCAAAAGGTTTATTCAAAATTAATTGAACACCGCCTTGCCTAGAAATTTCTGATTCTAAATCTTCGAGTTCGTGCTGAGTGTTCTTCACTATACTTGGTGTTAATGACAGAATCCTCGGAGTGGCATCACTTTCGTACTCAAATGCACGTTTTTGAAATGTGTTATGCTAATAGAATATAAACGCAAGCAATACTTTAAGATTCAATAAGGAACTGTTACTAAATAAATAACTTTGCAACAATCTAATAAGGCACTTCGTTGCTCGCGACAAAATAACTAGGGACTCAATTAGGCCTACACAACTAACACAGTATGCCTGACATCAATGGCAAGACTACCCCAATAACCCCACCCAAAGCCTTCCTGAAAGTCAAATAGTGTTTCAGATGCATTAATTTAGAGTGGTGGTTCTCTCGGGTTAATTTCTTAATTTTTAATTTATTAAAAGTTTCATATAAAATTGTTAAAAACAATTTTCCCCCAAAATAATATTATATTTTTAGAGATTTACATCTACAACCGAACCCGGATGAAATGTGTTTTACTCCTGAAAATTGCTGAAATAACATGTTTTCTTTTTGGGCTAATTAAAGTTCATACGGAAAGCATACACGTGATACCTTTACATTAATATTATTCATTTCTTCATTGTTATTCCTTTTGCGTTTTGCACATTAACTGCTGTGGGTAATGGACTGAATGGCATTTAGTTGAGGTCGTTTATCAATTTTTTATTTATATTTGTTCTGGAATGATTTATCATTAATTAGATCACACACTTTATGGGTTTCAACACATAATTAACAGTGTGATTTATTATTATAGTTGTCACTATATAGACTAAATTGCTACTTGCAATTGCAAGTATTGCATTCAGGCGTCTATAAATGGTCAAAATTGTTGTCCTAATTCCGTACGCAAATATATATACCAATTGTTTGTTGTTAATGAAAAATTCAATCACATTATATTCGCAATTAAAAAAATGTTCATTTATGTTATTCACCAAACGTGAAGACTGTGGAATCAGTCAAACTAGTTTGTTTTCCGTAATTACGTGGGAGGCTGTCTTTTAGGTGGATTTTCCTAGATGGAATTGTTTCTGAAGATGTTCTTCATAGAGCCGATCGCTTCGCTAAAGGGCATTTATACCAGCATCTTTCACTCAATTTTTTGCCCAGCTTCTCTCCTAATATATATATATATATATATATATATATATATATATATGGTGTCCAAATAACAACCCTTTTTTATAATGATTACGCAACTATAGGTAAACTGACTACGCTTTGTCCATTGGATGCAAAATAAACTTCTGATTTAAAGCGGAATTGCCTTAAGCAGACCGGAAATTAATTTGTTCAAATGGAATATGAATATTTTTAGACTAGGATTTTACACCTTCGAAAATATACATTTTTGTCACGTCCGTTTTTTTCCAGAAGTGGGAACTTATTATTCGACCTGTTAAGCAAAGTGTGGCACTAAGCAACGATTGTTTTAGGAATTAATTTGGTCTGTCAGATGTTCTTTGATAATTATAATTAAATCTATAAGGATTTAGGGGTTATAATATTGAAAAATAACAACAACGCAATCATACAACTATGTAGCAAACAAAAGTGTTGCCCAACGATACGTGATGCCACTCAACAGTTTACAGGTGGAATTACTAATACTAATGTTAGACGTATTGTATCAAGAATAGGTTACAAAGGATTGCTTGATAAATATTTCGAATAAAACCAGGCACCTTGTGACATTTCACTGTGTGTTGGGCCCACACTCAAGTTGTTGTGGCGTTTTGTCTGTTGACAGTTGAAAAGTTTTTCTGGTTTTGTTTCATCTGTTTAATGTGATATTGGAACTTAATTAGATAGGGTTACCGTGAAAATATTAGTAGCCACTTTGTAACGTATGCTTTCGGAAAAATTTATATCTATCAAGAAATCCTTCCACATCCAGGAGTTTCAGGAAAATCTAGCACCCAGAGACTCCAAACCGGGAGTCGTACTGTGTGTTAGGCCGTTTCCCTGTGATTCCTTTGATATAACAAGAAACAATATATTGTCTTCAATGGATTGAAGAATCTCGAAAAGTTAGTATCGTAATTTCTTTGACAGGTTTTAGTAAACCCACGAATTTTTTATGTGATTTCACAGGGAAACGGCGTTACACATAGTACGACTCTCGATTGGTGTCTCTGTGAGCTAGATTTTCCTGAAACTACTGGAAGTCGTAATTCATTTCTCGATAAAATATTAAATTCAATTATATGTACACATGTATACATAAATAATTATTAGAGAATTCAGTCAGTTGGGGGGAGCGCAACTGATGAAGGTTCTCGACTAGAAACAATATATTGCCTTGCGTTCAATGAATTGAAAAATCTCGAAAAGTTAGTATCGTAATTTCTTTGAAAGGTTGTAGTAACCCTGCGAATTATTTCGTGTAATTTCTATCAAAGGAATCACAGGGAAACGGCGTTACACATATTACTACTCCCGATTTGAAAAAACTTATTTGAAAAGTCGATTAACATAAATAAAAAAATATGGGTGTCGAATTCTTTTTTGAAATCGGTAAAAATAAGGATAACCAAGATACACAAACTAAAATTCTCTACAAGTAAAATTAGTTAGAATATAGTCCATATAGAGTTTTCGAAATGACTATTTCACAACATGTGATACTAAGAGTAGAGTTATCTTTTAGATACACTTTCATTGTAAAATAAATAATTCAATTTCAATTTTTTGTGAAATGTGTCAGAATCAAATTCGTTTAAATACAAATTGCTCAATAGAATAAATATTCAACTGTGTAAACTCAATTTAAAATTTTCGTATGTTCATAGAAACTTTTATGTGTCTGGAGTAGCAGGAAAAAGAAAAAATATGAGGTTCAATAACACTAATGGAAAACGATCACAGACTTCACTTTTCTATTGCGAACATGTACACTATCAAGAAATTCAATAGTTACTAGACCGTATAAATGAATTTTCCACTCAATCTACTTTTAAAATTACAGCCTTTTATCGACAGCATTTAAAGTAAACGAAAACGTTTAATCTTTAATCTGCAAATGTCCCAACGCTTAAAGTAATTAGTTTTAAGGCTGATTATTTAGAATAAACTGTGAACAAGCTTCATTATCGTCAGTTTACAATTTACGGAACTCTATCCTTAAATTTGTTGAGTAAATACTATTATCTGAAACATTATAGGTTTTAAGACGGAATAAATATATAAAGATTAGAAAACTCCCTAAAAATCTTTAACTATGTGGCCATTCATAAAAATAGGGCCCACAAAGGAAGAGGGGCATTGTTTATATTGTGAGGATATTTTACAAGGGGAACTGTAATGTACACAATTCAGTAATTGTATTTATGTTTCTTAACATGATGGTTTGTTGAATTTAAACAGATAATAAGTTAAGGTCCACGGATGCAAATTCAATAATCATGAACAATATGTTTGAAAACATGGAAATAATTCAGGATACCAAATTCGCAAAAATGTTGAATAGCAAATAACCAACCAATACTTAAACTAAGAAGGAGATTAGAAACATATTAATTTGTTTTAGGAACAGAAAATGTGACACTATGAATAAGCAGGAGGAAGGGCCTCAAAAAGATGAAATTTAGGCAGTGGTAGTTTATAAACATCCCTCTTGGTCCTAATCAGAATTACTTTAGGAGGTGGGTTGTGATCTGAAGTGAGCAGGGACCATTGTGACTACCGCCAAAATTCAAGAAAAATAATAAATTTAGGATTCGGAACTGCTATACACAAAATATGTTTCCAAGCAAAATATCAATGAACCCATAACATGATGATCAAGTAACACATCATAACAACAGAAGAACTCTCGCCACACCCAACTCCCGATAAAAAGCAAACATTTACAAATACAAACTTGTTGTTGTAGTGTTCCGGGAGATGGAACTTTCGGTAAATTGTTTTCAGGATATTCCTGAAAAACAGCAAACTCGTTGTTTCTTTATTACATTATTTATTATTCTTCTTATTTTGCGAAACTATAACAATTTTCAATATGAGGGAAATTGTATTCGATAAAATCTAACAATTTTAGTTTCCTTAAAATTTTAACGTATAAGTACATTATTATTTCATTTAAATTGTTTCTCTATTTGTTTTCAAATACTGCGTGAAAGAGCTAATTATGATCTCAATTTATAATATTTATTCAATTTGAAATTTAAATAAAAGTTAAACTGAGATATTGATGCATTCTGGCTAGAATTATAAAGCAAAAGTCCATTAGTAAAAGCGACTATAATATTGACAATTCCTAAATGTAAAGTATTTTGATAAAAAAATTTGAAACAATATATATTATATATATTGTTTCTGGTTAGGGAACCTTCATCAGTTGCGCTTGCCACAATTGAATGTCCTCTTGAACACTTCTTTATGTATTTGATACATTTCATTAAATTTGAAGGCGCGAGATGTATCAAATACATAAAGAAGTGTTCGAGAGGACATTAAATTGTGGGAAGCGCAACTGATGAAGTTTCCCTAACCACATACAATATATATTATATATATTGTCTTGCGTACAAAGGAATGTCACCTCAAAGAGAGTACCTATTATAACTTCAAATTCACATTAAATTCAGAATTGCCAACTCCCACAATCCAGAAGTATCTCAAACACGTATTTTCAACTAAAAACAATTCCGCAAAATTATATAACCAGAAAATATTGCAAATCGTTGCTTTGTACGATTTAAATTGATGTATTGGGCTGTCTATGCGTGTGTTGCATGCATTCTCAATATCCTAAAATAAAGTAAAAACTTAATAATTACAGAAAATTTTGGTAATATTCTATAAGTTGCTATACCATTTCGATCTACAATTTTACGAGGAATACAATGACGCAGTTATTTTTTTCATATTTATTGTAGTTTTCGAGTGTTTGGGTGCAACCTAAAAAGTTCACAACATAAAAGTTTTCAAATTTTAATATTTTGTTTATTACAATTAATTTAATTTAACCAAAAGAGATTACACTTCATTTTGTTTTAACTTTAAAAAATTTATAGTAAACAAAATATCTATTTTTTAAATTTCATCTATCATTAGTTATGATTTATTACCGAAAAACTAAAACCTTTAGTTGTTTAAAACAAATTTTTATATGCTGAAAAACGGCTAGGCCTATTTTTTTGAGAGCATTAACTCCACAATTAGCGTTCAGACAATAATTTCTAAGCTGTTTTGTTTTCAAAAATACATTTAATATTCAGAGCTTTCTTAAGGTTCAGTCACCGTGGCTCTGTGGTTGATTATGTTGGTAAGACCGACGAATATTATCTTGCATAATAATCTTTTTCCCATTGCGAAAAATATTATTTAATTCCTTTGGAATTGATATCTTAATAAGTAAGGCGAAGGATATATTCCAGAGAATTCATTTGTGGTTATAATTAGATATAATCCCCCGCATTAATTTTAATTAGGGGCAGTCACTTTTAGATAAATGGGTATTACAGGGTTCGCTGTCTGAAAAAGATGTGTGCTACGAGGAAAATAATAAATAATGTATAAACAACCATTTGTTGTGTACCTCAAAAATTATATGTTTTAGTTTAAGTCAGACATGATTATCTTGTCCCGTACTTTTTGCGTTTGATTTTGACACGTGCTTTGATTTAATTCATTTGTTCTCTAAAATTATATTGTTTAGATATTCATATCCACATTTATACTTCTGGGGTTTATGTTGAAAATATTTGTTTAAAGTTCCTAAAATAATTCATAATTAAGCATTTTTTATTCTCTTCAAGGCGTCATTCATTTGTACGCAAGACAATATATATGATATATAGTGTTTCTTGTCGGGAACATTCATCAGTTGCGCTTCTCACAATATAATGTTTTCTCGAACACTTATTTTTGTATATGATACATAACTGTAAATTTGTAAACGCGAGATGTAAAGATCACCATCTAGGATGTTCAGGGAAACTAGCACAAAATTACACGGAACGGCTCCATATATGCCAACCGGTAGAACGGTAGTCTGCCTAGTAGATGGTTTAGGTATTGCCCGTCACAGTGTGGGATGCCAAGTTTTGATGGGCTTTAAACCTTTGTTCTTACCTCTTGTAATTGTCCTATTGTTGGTATATTTGGAACTTCGTTGTTTTGGTGTTGTATAATCCGTTTTTTCTAACAGTAAGGCATGCTCAACAATTGCAACAAACGCAAATTACGTTCGTGCTCGCCAACACGAATGTTGATACTATTGTGCGGTAAACATACAATATATAAGGCACCACACGAACACGGTATTCTATAAACTCCGTTCTCCTAAACATCCCAGTTACCCTATTCCTCATCTTGATTTTACCGAATGCCGTGTTCTTTTGGCGTCGTATATTATTAATATACTGGCCGCTACCCGCGTTTTTACCTGCGTACGGAATGTACAAGTCTTTGCAAGAAGAAATAACTAATGAAACATTATGGATTATCCTATATAACAATTTTTCCAAATTATTTGAAACACCCTACTATAAATCCAACAATCCCAAATATATTTCACCCAAACCGCAAGTGTTTATGGGCCACCCTATATAACAATTTTATTTGACATTTCTTTGAATATCCTTGTATGACTGTAACTTTATTTCACACAATCATCCTGTATATGCTGCTATGTATTTGTCACCCAATATAACTTTTTTTAACACTTGCTTATATCTCTACTCCACCCTATATTTCAGCTCAACTGCTTTTGGTCTATGTTATATGACAATTATTTCTAATATTTTTTGAGGTACCTTCAAGTATAATTAATCACACTTTATATGCAACTTTTTCTAACATTGTGTTAATCACACTCTAAATCTATAATCTTGCTTCGCCCTATGTTCCAGATATTCCTTGTAGTAGGATTCATCTGTTCATGCCCTACATAACAATTTGTTTAAACTTTTCGAACCACTCTTATAGAAATGCCTGTGGAGCCCTTTGTGTGTCACAAATGTAAAAACACAGTTCGGCACCCTAACACCAAACTTTTAAATAAACACTTACCCAACTGCTTTTTGTCCACCCTATATAACAATTTTAATCATTTTTTTGAACCGCCCTGTATAACTATAACTCTACTTCTATCTACATTCTGTATATACTGTTGCTAATCAGTCAAACATTATAACTTATTTTTGAACCATACTGTATAACCATAATTTTACTCTACAAAATACTTCAACCGTCCTGTATGTTCATCTGCTCAGGGGCCACTAAATATAGCATTTTTCAAACTCTTAACTATAAACTCTACTCCACTTACTATCTTATCTCCATCTTATATTTCAACCACGCGTATATCCAACTTTCTTTAACATTGTTTTATTCACATTGTATAACTATAATTTTACTTCGATCCACGTTTCAGATATTGCATATATGCAACAGCTCATGTTCTATCCTACAAAATAAATTTATCCAACCTGTTTAACTGTTTAATTATAATTCTACTCTACCCTCAATTTCAACCACCTTGTATATGCAGCTACTTATCGGCCACCCATTATAACATTTTTGTACCTCCTTTTATAACTATAAATCCATCAACGCCCAATATATTTCACCAACTGCAACTACTTATGGGGTACCCTATAAAACAATTTTGTTCAACATTTTTTTGAATCACCTTGTATGTATTAAACTACCCTGTATACGCTACTGCTTATTGATCAACCAATATATCATTTTTTAAATACTTAACTATAACACTTCTCAACTATTTTTTTTATTTCCAACTATCCTATATGTGTAACGGATTATATTCTCATATTTTTTAAGCCACATTATATAGTATAATTTCTTTCAACACTTCATTCAACGCACATTTCGTTTCTAACCTTGTTTGAATCAGAATGAGTAACTATAACTTTACTGGGTCCGATATTTCAGGTTCTCCAAATATGCAACTGCTATATAACAAAATTTTTCTACCATTTATTACCCACCTTGTATAATTATAATCTTACTCCACCCTATATTTCAACAACTTTGTATATGTAACTACTTATATGACACACATTATAATATTTTTGTACCACCCTGAAACCTTAAAATTCTACTCCACCCTATATTTCAACCATCCGGTAAATTGAACAGCTTGTAGGTCACAAAATTTCTTTATAATATTTTTTAAACCCAGCTGTGTAGCTGTAATTATATTCCGCTACACTGGATATAAAATATTTGTTAACTACTCTATAAACTATAATTCCACTCGATCTCATATTTCAACCACTCTGTATAAACAACTTAAAACATTTTTTCAACCCATTTCATAAGTATAATAACTCAAGAAAATAATTCAAAGATCCTTACTGCTTACTTAACAAATTGTTTTCTAAAAAAAATTATCCACTCAATATACGTTTTTTGAACCACCCCGTATAACTAATTCCACTCCCCCCCCCCTTACTTCAACCACATTTTATATATGCAGCTACTTATGAGGCACATAATATTTTATTTTAGATTTTTTAAATCCATATCCTTGTACTCCGCACTAAGTTTCCTATATATAGAACACCCTGTAAAATTACAATTGAAATACAATTGATTTTTTTTAATCGAGACATTTTACATTGGCATATTCCGAATTTTGAATAAATGCTAAGCTGATATAGGTATCTAATATTTGGTGCTTGCTGTGGAACAAATAGACTAATTGTGTTATCCAACATGGTAGAAGTTTTTTTTCTGTCAATTTAGGGAGATAAAATATCTACCAGATTTTGAGTCAAACTATAGGCTTTGCAATTCAATTCAGTAGTTCTTACGTAATGCCCAAATAAACAAACAAACAAACGAACAGATAGATTACAATTTTATAATAGTATAGATAGATGCAGACCCTTTTCAACGATATACATTTAAGGTAGGGTAAGATTATTGTTACCTGAAAATATGTATAAGTTTGTCCACTAGTCAAATAACTCAAAACAAAAATATTTTAAGCAACAAATACATCTTTTGTCCAGGTCAAGAAACACTAAAACCACATTTCCACCTGTGCAGAAGACAATGTCAAAGTTGCTCAGATTCAAAACAATTTTCAGACCTTAATTTGGTATGGTACAAAGTTAAGTAGGTTTGCTTCCACTTCCATCGTCTTAAAATACTTGATCTCACAACGTTTCAATATGTTTGAATCTGCTATTTTCTGTCGTATTTATACTCTTAACGATTCATGCGTCGCTGGTCATGCTCACGGTACCTGACTATTGGTAGTCGGTGATGCGCCGCAGCAGTGAGAGACAAAATGACCACTGGTTTTTGTTTAAATATAGGAAAAGATCATCATGAAACCATTGCATTATTTTACTAATCCCAATTTGCAGATTTTCTTATTGAGGTGACATTATTATTGGGGTGTTGTCAGTCTGTATAGTGAATATTGCTGGAGCCGGAAGTTTTTCCAGGTTGTTTACAAATAACACTAACAACACTGGGCCCAGTGGTACACCTACCCCAGTCATTTCACCCTGAAATTGTGCGTCGACTACCTTTGCATAATATTGTCGTCTTCATATAAAACTACCTGATCACCTGTAAAGTATCTTCCTCAAGCCATACTAAGCAATTTGTCAAAACGAGTTTCGTGGTTAAAGGCCTAAACGACAAAGTTAGTAGCCTGTAATTGAATTAAACTTGAATACGTTTTTTCCGAAATTTCTTTGCCTCAAACCAAACTGTACCATTTTCATTCATTTTTGAGCAATGCTGAAAGTCTCAGGGAACTAGCTCATTGGAAGTCTAATTTCAAAATAAGTTACTAATTTTGAACAAAACAATTTATCGACAAGAAAAAGCTTAATAAAAACAGCTGGACATGAAATATATTTATCATCTATAAATGAATAACTTTATCATTGAACTAACTTCAGCGCAACATTTAAGTTATTTCATAAAAGTTTTAATTATCCCTCACACTACTAATTAAAAATAACAAATTAGTCCAAACTCTCAGTTTCATGTTTCAATCTAGTATATTATATCTGACAAGCCGAAAAGCTCCATACTAATTATCTAACATCTGTGGCAAATACTTGGAATATTACATTACTACAAAAACCAGTAAGCTCAACTTCAATATTGGTAAATCCTTCAAAAATTTTCATAACGTTGTAATACGAGCATGAAACTTCAGTAGAAGTTGTTCAGTATATTAAACTCTCAGGATTATTTGAAATTAACTAAGAATTTGAGCACGAATTTTGCTATATTATTTAGGCATTAAGTTCGTAGTTGTTTTTTCATAAGGATAAGACGCAATGTATCTGATGATTAGAAGGAATTGGTCCAAAAAAAACAACCTTTGTGAAAAGTAATTTATTTGTAGACAAAACACTGACTGACTAGTTTCGGAATAAAAAATTAAACTCTTGTAGAAAGCTAGATAATCATATTTCTAATGAAGGTATGTAAATTGTTAAAAAATCACGTGTTAGTTACATCCCAACAGGAAAATGTTTTGAAACTACACATAATTTGCCAATTAATACATTTCATGAAGTAAAATATGTGAGGCAAATCAACTATATACAAGACACAAATTAGTACGTCAAAACACCAGAAATATTCACTTAATACTAATATGAGGATAGATCTAGATTCTGTGACAAAACAAAATTTATGACCACAATAATTAAAGAATTAAGTTACCGGCCGTGTTAAAATTAAACTTAGGGCATGTACCTTCTGGAGATAGCCTGCAGTGCACAAATGCCGTGGTAAGACAAAAGAGGGAGGGAGGGCAATAGAGGGGGCAAGAGGCTATTTCACTCTGTGGGAGCTGCTTCCAATGAAATACGTTCAGCATGTTGTTCATTGGCTGCTTCCGCCCACTAAGTGAAATTGCCTCTTATTGTCTCTATTGCCCTCTCTTTCTAGCGTTGCCACAATTTTATGCATGACAGGCTATATCTAGATGGTACATGATCTAAGAAACATTTTTGTTAGTCTGGTCCCTGCCCTAGATGACGCGTAAAAATTTTATTCCAGGATAACATGGTAGTTGATGCTCTATAGAGGAAACTGGAGCATATGTCAATAAATATCTCCTTACAAATTCTTACAACGACTTGGCATACCCAGTGATGTTGATAGCATCTAAAATATCAAAGGATTTTACAGTTCTGCTGTGCAATTTTTGTTTTTTTTTTCTTATCTGCATTGGGAAAAACTAGACATAAAAAACGACTTTATTGCAAGTGTTGAACAAAACCTAACCAGTAACTATTATAAGGAAAATACGTTAATCAATCCCACAATTACTTCACACATGTCTGAAGCCAGTAGACCATAACACTATTGGAAAATATATGCATTTATTCTCAAAGATGTCTATTTTTTTATAATTTTGACAGTTTTTTATGACCTCTGGTTAAGATAGTCGGACAATCGGATATGAGTGTGTGAAGTTAGAGAAAGCACGCGGAATCCTCTTCCGACCGCAAGTGATTTAAAACATTTTACATATATTAAATGTTATAATATGCTTTACAAACCTTCTAGAAATTATTAGTTATCGTGTAAGATTACTCAGGCTTAATATATAATTCTTGTTTCTGCTCAGTAGAGTTGAAAAGACCAAAACCATAAACAGGTTTCCAGCTCAAAGACCTCTAAAACTTTACTTTTAAAACATGAAACATGGGCATGCAGCCGATATTTCGTGGAATCCGAAATGTAGTTCGTTTGTCGCCTCGAGGCCAGCGGCTGGCATTGTTAAAGTTCTGAAAGAATTCGAGAGTCTTTGAAGGAAATTTCTCGGCAGCTCTCTGAACTTCCGGATGTTTCTGAGACGAAATATATAAATACAGACAGCTGGCGAAAGGCATTTATTGAGTATTTATTCGCCGCATAGTAAAGGTATTCAAGCTGAATTGTAACTAGTTGTGAATATAGAAATTAAAGTAGTGGAAATAAATTGTAGTGAGTTCGACTGTATTCTTAAATAAATCTAAAAATCCGAATAGTAAATAAAAACATTAAAATATAGTTTTCAAGGGATTATTTCTATAGGTTAGGTCGAATAGAGTCAGATTATTGCTTTGAGGTTATGTTTGATATGTTTGAGGTTATGTTTTGGAAACTGCTTGAAGGTTGAAAAGTATCGTAGTTGACTTTAAAAATTTCTATACATATAAATAAATTAAATTTTCGCAGCAACATTATAAAATTTGTTAGAATTTTGTCCCCTGTGCTCCTCAAAGTATGTATATTTAGCATATTTCATTTTTGAAGATGTCCCTTGCAAGGGTAGAGGCATTTTCTTCTTCTTTCTTAACGGAGGCCCACACTTATATATATATGAAATACCCAACCCAATTCAGTCCTCTGTGTAAAAAACAGGGACTAGTTAATATATTAAGAGTCTCTCCTTTTATAGAAAATCAATAATAAATATGAAATAAACCAATACAACATCCAAGTAATATACAACACCGGCACAAAATTTGCTTTTGGTTCCAATAAACACTCCAATTCTCTCTTTGTGATGTATTAAATTGGAGACTTGACATACGTCCGAAATTAAAAAGAAAAGCACACAAAAAGGCAACTTGGCCTTGAATTTTCATATTATCAACGAATATAGACTCATAGAAGGATATACTGTGAGCAAAACATGTCCTTTGTTTACATCGTTTTGTTATAGCAATAAACAAAGTTTGTTTACCACTCAATGATGTAATAGATACACCGGGACTTTTATATCCCCGAAATAACACATTTCAGTTAAAGACAGGTGCTCAAAAGTCTAAAAAACACACGGCTGTAAATCCTAAGTTACCCGGTTCGAAACTGAGAACAGTTATACTTTTTTTAATATTATGTCATTATTAATTAATTTTATGTACTATTTTCAATTCACATGAAATGAATAAAACTCATTTGAATATGACACAGAATAAGAACTTAAAAATTTTAAAATGTTGCTACCGTTCAATATATAGGGATATAATTTATTGTTTTCTATAAATTTCTTGTGTTTATGTTAGCTAAGGACAAAACGACCTTTTCTTTGACATCTTGTCTTCTAATATTTATTGAGATGAATAATATTTTTAAAAAACACTTACTCAATATCTAAACTTATTAAACTAAATTATGATTAATACTTAAGTCGTAACAAAATAGTGACAATTATTTTAATTCACCTGATATTTTTATCCATTACGAAGAATGACACAAACAAAAAAATATATATGTAGTTGAGTTTCAAATAACAGCCGCTCTGTTTTCTGTAAATGTAATATGTTGTTTCTGTTTAACGGGCGAGTTTTTAGACAGCTTTAATACTAAAATGCCTATTCACATAATAATCCATTGTGAAAATTGTCGGTGTTTCAGGCATAAATTAATAAGCTAAAATGTTTACCTTTATAACTTTTACTTAGTAGTATTAATATTAACATTGCGAGAAAGTATTATACAAATTTTTACAAAGATTAAAATAACCATTCATTCTTTATAAGAATAGGCAAATAATAAACATGTCAATTTTAGCCTCAATGAAGTTCACACTAGAACTTAAAATTATTATGAAAATTATGCCATGGCGAAAATTATTGGAGATTATAATTGGAGCTGAACTTGTTGTTCTTCTCAATAATGCACTTGAAGTATTATTTGATAGCCGCGCCAAATACTGCGATCGATGTACATCAGCATATCGACCTTGTTTGTAGACTACATTATAGGTACTTGACATACAATTTCAATCTCAAACATTGCAGAAAATGTAACAACGTCAGATTTTCCTGATGAAAACCGTTGCGGTGAACCGGCTTCAACACAAAGGACAAACTTTCGCTCATTATAATACAGAATTTGTACCTCTGTAGAAATGGAATTTCAAACTAATTTAATTTATTTCAAATTATAAATGAAATTGAGTATACGGGCGTTTAAGAAGAAGGGTTTCAATCTTGGTGGTATGCGGTGGGTTACTATCTAATATACAGGGTGTCAAAGAAACGAGTCATCTGGAATATTTCACAAAATACTCATTATTTTGAAAATCGCAAAAACCCCTCGATAGATTTACAAAGAGGACGTATTTGGTCATAATCGTTAATTAAATTGCACCCTCAGAATTATAGAATCTTTCCATAACTGACATCTCGTTTCAAAACCCGTTTAAAATCGAATTCAATTATGATCGTCGTTTTTGACAAGGAATTTGCGAATTAAGACGTGGTTTCTGGCTATTTTGCTGGTCTTTTTTCTTATTGAATTCGCTTCTTTTAAAGATTTTTGCTATTACGACAAGGAAAATGAAACCGACAATGGATATTTTAAATCATTTTATTACAACAGATGTTTGAAATGGTTTCCATCCATTGCAAGGCAGTGATGTAATCGTGCATCATATTCATTACGCACATTGGAATAAACATCTGGTGTAATTCGGCCACATTCTTCTTAGATAAGATGTCTCAGAACATCCAGTGACTCTGGAGGAGTAGCATTCACGCGGGTCTTTCAATGCCCCAAAAAAAATCCACAGGGTGATATCTGGCGATCTTGCTGGTCACTTGATAGCACCTCGTCTTCCAAACCACCTACCAGGAAATCGATCCTCTTCTATTAGACGATCATCTGCGTCGAAAATTTTAGTCTAGAATATACTTATCTAGATTTAAAGTGCCATATAAGAAAATTTCCAACGATATGATCACCTAGGATTCCTGTCCACGTATTTAGCTTTAGAGGTCGCTGAGCATGACTCTCTCTAAATAACTGGGGTTTAATGTTCGTCTAGTATTGGCAGTTATGACGATTTACCTCACCAAATAAATGAAAGTGGACTTCCTCAGAGAAGCAAGTATTGTATAAAAAATTGGATTTGTTGTTTATGTGACCGGACAATGTTTCAAAGAATTCTATTCTTCTATCAAAGTCGCCATCATTTAATGTTTAAGTACTTCTGGGAAATATCACCACAACTCACGAAATTTCTGTATATTTCCAAATATTACGGAGTCTAGGTCAGACTCCGTTGTCAGTGGCAAAGAAAGCACGAAAAAAATAGATATACAGAAATTTCGTGACTAGTGGTGTTATTTCGCAGAAAGTGCTTAAACATTGAAAAAATATGCCACAAATATCCTTCTGAAAACAACTCCCCTTCATTTAGTTCTTGTACTGTTCTGATTTTGTAGGGATGGACCTTATTACGTCTCAAAATTTGGTGAACACTACTTCGTGGAACACCTGGTGTTAACGCAATTTGTCTTACGAGTCTTTCTGGATGCGTGTCATTGAAATTACGAGCAATTTCTCTAGCACAATTGTTACTCTGTACATAAAGAACAATAGTTTCATTTTTTACGCTAATGTGTAAATCATTATTTTTCTAATAACGAAGTACGACTTACCTGCACTGAAGGGACTATAGAAAGAAACTAAGTCATTGACTAGCATTTTTTTTTCTTTTTTAAAGCGAAAAATTATTATTTTTTTTATTATATGAGAAGTGATACACGTCGGAATACTACTTCGTCAAACAGGCTATACAACGAAGACCATATCGAACATCTTCGATAATCAAATGATTTAAAATCCATTGTCATTTTCATTTTCCTTCTCCAAATAGCAAAAAGACTTTAAATTTATATAATTTATATTTGTTTTAATTATATTACTCATCAATATCATCAGAGATCAGAAAAATATCCAAGAATCACTTTTTAATTCCCAAATTCTTCAATTGTTGATGGAATAGGACGCCGCACTGTTAAAATCTTTTTTAAACAAGCTTTAAAACGATATTTAATTAACCGTTAGTACGGCCACATATGCCCCCCTTAAATCTTTTGATGTGTTTTTGCGGTTTTTGAGAAATATTCCGGGTGGCTCGTTTTCGTTGGGACACCGTATATAGAAGGAGGACATTCTGATTTTGCGGTAGTATAGGGGTAAAACAAAAGTACTGCTCTGTTCTTTTTTATTGATTTGAACTGATTAGTACACGTCTTGCACAGAAACTAAGGCAAACAATCTTTATTGAAATTAAGCAGACGAAATCATCACAACTTTTATAGTTCACTTTTTATATTTTCAATAACCACATTTTTGACATCTTTTCTCTATCATAATATTAGTTTTCATTTCTATTAAACTATGATAATTTAAAAAATCATTAATGATACAGATTACTCCTAAAACCAAACTTACAAACTAGATCACTATTATTACATCAAAGTCATGTATTTCATAATATTTATAGAAAGTATATAATTAGAAAACATTTTACTTTTGTAGTGAAACCAGAGGACAGAGAAAGATCACTTTAATATCCAAGTATAAATGCTTGTTTTGTGTAGAAGTGTTCAAGCTCACGAAGACTAGCCATATTTGTAATTATTTATTAACAATGATAAACAAAGTCTAAAATATTCACTAAACTTTATAGCATGAAAAAGAGCAGACCTAAAGTTCTAAGTACTTGGTAAAACCTCACCGTTCGTCTTTCCACCAGTTGTACCGGCGAATTTCTCCCGCCAATGTTACTCTTTTAGACATTCAAGGTGCAAATGAATAAGTGCAAAATATTTTAAGATGTACTGCTTTGAGTCATTTTATGAGTTCTTATGAATATATGTCCTCAAACGCTTCGTCATCGATGAATAAGGTGTTGAACTCTTCAGATTTTTTGAGTTTTTTTCTTCTAACTACTAAAGTTTTCGAAATGTTTAGTTTAATTTTAAAGCATTAATGTCTCTATGAAGTCTTCATAATAGAATAACAGACACGGTCATGAAAATGTACAGGATGGTATTTTTACTGGAGTCACGTGTTGTTTCTGCCCCTACAACTTTTTTCAGTACGCCCCTGTCAATTGACAAAAATTGTAAATGAATCTCTTATGAATTTGCTTTTCTTTAATTTTTGCGTTTTTTCTTTCGTACCTGCCAGTTTTTTGTGTAAAAAAATCAATTTCAAGTGTACAAATAAACAATTCATGTGTCGTCTATTTTTCTGATAGGCAGCTGTCATATCGCTTCCCCTTATTGACAGCTATAACTAATTGTTGTTAATTTACTGAGACAGAGTGATAGTTATGCGAGCAGAAATGGCAGACATGCGTTCCGTCTGTGGTAATTCTAATTGCAATTCCTTAGAAGTGTCGAGAAGATATGGTTCAATGTATCCTCAACGTGTAGCCCCTCATTACACTTTGTTTGGACGTCTTCATCAACTACTAAGGGAAACAGATAGCTTCAAACATAGAAAATATGATTGTGGTCGGCAAACTAGCACATAGAGGTTCCGAATCTGGAGCCGTTACATGTAGTTTCCCGAAAATCCTAGATGTCGGTCTTTACATCTCGCGTCTTAAAATTTAACAATATGTATCAAATACATTCGAGAGGACATTCAATTGTGGGTAGCGCAACTGATGAAGCTTAACTAACCAGAAACAATATATATTATATATATTGTCTTGCGTACAAAAGAATGATACCTCGTAGAGAGCATTCAATATCTCTGACAGGTGAAGTTAACCTGAAAATTTTATCATGAGATTCTAATCTAGGAGTTACGGGTAACAGCAATTACATGGAACGGCTCCAGATTTGGAACCTCTATGTGCTACTTTCCCCGAAAATCCTAGATGTCGGTCTTTACATCTCGCGTCGTCAAATTTAACGATATCTATCAAATACATAAAGAAGTGTTCGAGAGGACATTCAATTGTGGGAAGCGGATGGAGGTTCCCTAACCAAAACAATATATATTATATATATTTTATATTCACTTTGATTCAATTCACTTTTTAAAAAAAATTATTTATTTAGAAACATACAAAATTAAAATTGAACAATTAAAATAGTTAAAGTACTTGAATAACTTAATACTATAAATGATATTATTTGAATGACTTAATACTAAAAGTGATAATATTTGAATGACAACACGAGAACGTTTCCAGTTGCTTTTATAACATTAACAAAAGTGCTGATGCAAGTCAGCGTTTTTACTGGTTAAACGGACTCGTGTAGGTTTCCGGGAAGTTGTTTGCATATAATTCAAGATGAAATTTGATATCCCTGAGAAGTCACGTACGCTTTAAATTCCGTTGACTTCTCGACTGTGTGAACTAAGTGCTGATATATTTTGCATATAACAACTCCCCTTACATATCAAAAGTTGATACTATAACATCAACTTTTAGGAACATAAACATAAAATAACATAAAATGATGTTTGAATGGTATGAATAATAAGTAATAAGTGTATAAAATATGAATAAAATAAAGTAAAAGGTAAAAATCAAATTGATATTTGTAAAATAAAATCAAAAAATGTTAAAATAAATGAGCAATAAAATAATATGAGTAATAATTAAATGCTTAACCTAAACATATCAAAATAAAATATAAAGTAAAAGGAAATGTGAATAAAAATAATGTGTAGAAAAATAAAAAGGTTAGTGATATAAATCAATATTAAAAATGGTGTTTTTAGAGAACATAATGGGTATACCTAAACTTGCGTCTCTACGCTTTGTTCTGTTTTCAAAACAGGCCTAAGCTTGGGGAAGAATTTGAGTCTTTGAGGCACTGAAGTCTGGTCAGGATTGCAGTCCTTTGGAGGTTTTACCATCCTCTTTTTGACAGCTTGGAAGGTGATGAGTGCTGCTATGATCATGAGAGCAGCTATGGTTGTATAGGTAAACCAAGAGATATTTTTGGTTACAAACGGCTGGTTTATGAGACCATCGAGGTCTCTGGAATATTGTTCCAATTTGTGATTTGCTACGTCTAATTCTTCTACATTAAGCGTGTTCAGCTTCAGGGGCTGAAGTTCAGGAATTATAATTTTTTCTGGCACTGCGTCGCAACAGTTGAACGGCACTGTTACTGGTTGGAAGGTTTCTAGAACATCGGTTTGTTTACCAGATTCGGCTTGAACTTTTGTAATTCCTATAAACGCACTACACTCTGATTGAAGAGTCAATATGGAGTTGAGGGAGATTGTAAGAGTTTTTGGGTTTGTTTGAGCGCAATTCACTGTAACACTTATGGGTTCAGAAGTAATTATGAGCCATGTATTGGGTTCTAGTTTTTGAACGTTGTATCCTTGAGTGAATATTAGTGAGCTTTTACAGTTGTCGGGTACCTTCTGGACATTCTTTAGAAGTTGAGCTTCACATAACGCGTTTGTGTCAATAGGATACGCGTAAAGTTCAGAACACAGTTTCTTACGAGTGGATAGCGGTTTACACGCACTTAAGTCTTTGATCGGAATAAACATTAAAGAATCATCATTCTTTGCAAGATATTTTTGAGTGAAGGATAGCATATGATGTAAACCTGTTCTTTCATCGTATACAGGGATAGGATATAAATGAAAGACTGTGTAAGGATGTTGTTCGACTAAAGGGATTCTTAACACAAATATAAGATCGTTATATGTTTGAAATGCCTCTAGTTCAATAATTTCCAGATATTGTGCGATGCTCGAGTACTTTACAGCCAATGGAAGGTTACTTTTGACTAAATTTTGCGATATTTCCTGTAATGAGGTAATAAGATGTTCTGGTGTTAAAATTGAAGAGTGAATTATTTTCAGACGCGCGAATGTGATAGAATTTAAAACATCATTTAAATTATCTTCTAAGTAGAGATAATTCTCCATAAGTTTTTCACACATTTCAAGTAGTGCGAGTTTTGATTCGACGTAGGCGACCTTATCATTAATTTTTCCGATAGTGTTTTCCAGCTTTATCATGTTATCGTTAAAAAGTTTCTCGTCAATTCTAAGATTTTGGATAGTTTCGTTGAAGTTTTTAATTACGGATGTGGTGACACTTATTTGGTTTTTGTTTGTAAGTTCTCAATTTGAAGTTGGCCTTGATTTAAGCGGTTTATGCTTTCGATAAAGTATTTTCCGTCGGCGGCGTCTAAATTGCCGGTGATTGCCTTAAAAAGGGTACCTGCCCCATCAAGTATACCTCGTTTGTGTCTTTTAGTGTCCATGTGAATGTCAGTAAATTTCTGTTTGATTGAGTTAGAAATTTGATTGAGAAGATTAATGTGGGTTTGTACGTCTGCGCGAAAGTAGTTCATAGCAAAAGAATTGAAGTTAACAGTTTTTACAAGAGTTTGTAATATTCTGTTATTTGTTGTAAATACTTGTTCTAGTGTAGAAATGTTTCTGTGTACTAAAAGTGTCCATTTATCATTGGATACAGTTATTTCTGCTTCGTTATGGAAGTAGATACCTAAAGTATTGTTTATTGGTTGTATTTGAAATTGGGGTACTGCTGACCCGAACAGCAGGCAAAACCTGAAACAGAAATTAACTTTCTGAGAACGGTTTCATTCGGTCGAAATTTACTTTTGATTTTTGGTTAGTTTTAGGGTTTAGTACTGTTGCGGAGTTTCTGTGAATCTCCAGGATTTCGAAAGGACCATTGAATTTATTTTGGAGTTTGTCCTTGATCTGGGATTCTTTAATATAGACTTTATCGCCTATTTGATAGTTAGGGAGATTTTCAGAAACGTGTTCATCAAATCTGACTTTCGCTTTATGTTTTTGGATTTCCTTCTTTCGCGAGCAATTTTATAATAGTGAGAGATACGATTATTGAGATCTCTGATGTACTTAGTTATCAGGGCTTGTTGGTTGTAGAGAGTTTCTGGAGTCCTACTCGAAGTATGTCCATAAACAAGTTCGTAAGGGGTGAATCCATGAGTTTTGTTTACTGAATTGTTATATGCAATGATTGCATAAGGGAGGATGTTAAAAGGGTGTTCGTCAGGATTTTCTAGTTTATGGATTCTAATCATCTCTAATAAGGTCGAGTGGAATCGTTCTAATGAACCATTTGACTGGGGATGTCCCACACTAGAATAAGATAGTTTGATGTCAAATAGCTTACACAAGTCTCTCATTAGTGTGTTGTCGAATTCCCTGCCATAATCACAATGTATCCGTAATGGAGTACCGAAGTGTTGGAAATAGAGTAGTAAGGTACTAACAACGGTTTTTGCGGATTTGTCGGTTATGGGGTAGGCCTGAGAGAATTTTGTTAGTTCGTCCCGGATAGTTAATGCGTAGTTTTTTGTCGGGACTTCTAGAATATCGATGTTGACGCGTTCAAAGGGTGTCCGTGGGGTTTCAGTAATGACAAGTGGGCTGTCGAGATTTTTCCGGTAAACCTTTGCTCTCTGGCAAGATTGACAGTTTTTGATAAAATTGTCAACGTCCTTAGTCAGTCCTTGCCAATTGTATTTTTCTTTTATTCTGCGGATAGTTTCATTGATACCTCGGTGTATATTATTTTTGCCGTTATGGAATTGGTCGAGGATGATGGGTATTTGGTCTTTCTCAACCGTTTGGACGATATTTTGGCAAACTTTCCATTTGATATCGATTTCGGAAAAGATAAACGAAAGCATTTCCAAAATGGGCAGTTCAATGTTATTCTCAACACAGAATACTTCATTTTCAGTAAACACATCTCTACTATTATACAGAGATGCGAAAAGAATCTCGTTGACTATTTCTGGGTCAGAAGGGAGAAGGACGATGTAATAGCGTCTTTTTCTGACACTTTTGCTTGCAAAGACATTTACTCTAGGGGTACGGAAATCAGCATTTTCCTCAAAAATGTCTTCGATGATGTCATGGTGAAAATTTTTCATGAGAGAGCCTTGGGGAAATACTAGGATGTTTTTGTTTCCTCGGTCTAGGAGTTGGCAATTAGAAAATTGAATTTTGTCGTAATCTATGAGAGAGACGGTTTGATATCGCTCGACAAAAGTTTTAAATTCTTCGGAGATTTGTTGGAGATTAATAGGACCTCTCGTTTGGGGTTCTTGTGAGTCATCGTCAGTTTCGTTTGTTGGAAGTACTGTAAATGGTGTTAGATGATTGTTTGCTTGAAATGATATGTATTCATTAAAGTTGTTAACTTTAATGCGAGAGAGCGCGTCGGCGTTTTTATTTACTTTGCCGGGTTTGTAAATTATTTGATAGTCGTACTCCTCGAGCTTAAGGCGCCATCTTGCAAGTCTACTTCCAGGATCCTTTATAGAAAACAGCCAAGTTAACGGGCGGTGATCGGTCAGAAGTAAAAACTTACGGCCAAAAATTATCGGACGAAAGTGTTTAACCGCCCACACTATTGCAAGGAGTTCTCGTTCTATGGTTGAATACTTAGTTTCAGCATTGCAGAGAGTTCTGGAGGCATAGGCTACGGGTAAATCGTTACCTACGGGGCCTTGAGAGAGCACTGCGCCGATAGCAAATGAACTGGCGTCGGTTGTAAGAATAAATGGCTCTTCAAAATTAGGGTATATGAGTATGGGAGTAGTAGTAAGGGCTCTTTTTAATTCATCAAAAGATTTGACACATTCTGAATCAAACTGGAAAGGTGTGTCTTTTTGAAGTAATCTTGTCAAAGGTTTTGAAATCTTGGCGAAATTGGGGATGAATCGCCTGTAATAACCAGCTAACCCTAAGAAGGACTTGATATCTTTTGGGTTTTTTGGTTGGGGAAAATTTAAGATACAATCTACCTTTGAGGGGTTAGGCTTCACGCCTTCGGGAGTTATAAGGTGGCCGAGATACGCGACCTCTTTGCGAAGAAACTCGCATTTGTCGGGTTGGATTTTTAGATTGGCTTTTCGCAATCGTTTGAAAACTTCAGAAAGTCGGGCTATATGCTCATGTATAGTCGGAGAATAAACGATAATGTCGTCCATATAGACTAAACATCTCTCGTTTGGAACACCTAAAAGAATATTATCCATTACCCTTTGGAAGGTGGATGGAGCGTTTTTAAGACCGAAGGGCATTCTAACAAATTCGAAATGGCCATTATCAACTGTGAATGCTGTTTTTTGGATGTCTTTAGTATCGATTTCGATTTGGTGAAACCCGGAAGCTAAGTCGAGGGTGGTGAAGTATTGGCATTTGCCAAGTTGGTCAAGTAAATCCGAAATGTTCGGTAGGGGATATTTGTCGTCAACAGTAAGTTCATTTAATTTACGATAATCGACGACGACACGCCATTTTTGGGTACCAGATGTGTCTAGTTTTTTGGGAACTACCCAAACCGGGGATGACCATGGCGAATTAGACGGTCGTATAATGCCTTGGTCAAGAATCTTTGATATCTGACTTTTTACCTCTTGTTTGTGTATTTGGGGGTACCGATATGACTTTGTGAAAGAGGGTTTTGCGTTATTAGTGTCTATCGAATGTTTGATTTCGTTTGTAAAGGTCAGTTGGTCACCTTCTAAATAGAATATGTCGGAATATTCGAGGCAAAGTTGAGAAATAAGTTCGGCTTCCTCCTCGTTCAGATGTTCTAACCGAAGTTGTTCCATAATTGTAGTTTGTCTATCAGGCTGGGTCAAGTTTTGAGAGTAATTTTCAGAAAGAATGTTTACGGAAAAATTGTTTATCGGTTCGAGTTCCAAATTGTCGAAATTAACAGTCTTGGGGATAGCATTTGCATTTAAAACTGAAGTAAGGAATTCGCCTTTTTCATTAATTTTAACAAGGGCACGGGGAAGATAAACTTTTTCTATTTCGGCAGATGATAGGAAAGCATCAGTATTAGTGAGGTTACATTTTAATTTACATATTTGTTCTGTTCGAGGTTCTAAACAGATTGTATTAACCGGGATGCAGTTATTGAAAGTTGAAGGGTTCTGAGTACGCATGACAGTATCATCCGTAACTTTGTAGAGAGGTAAAGTTTTAAAATTAGTGACAAGTTGTTTGCTGTTAAAGTCTATAACGCAGTTATAGTGTTCAAGGAAATCTGAACCCAGTAATCCGTCGAATTCAATGTCGATGTTGCAAATATATACCTTGTGTGGGTCGGTGACATTGAAAGGTACAAGGGTGAATTCGTTGATTAAGATTTTCTGATCGGTGATTCCTTGGATGACTACGTTTTCGGGAAATCGTTGTTTGAAGCGTTGGCAGGTTTCAGGTTTAAAAATTGAAAGTCCTGCACCCGTATCGATAAGAAGTTTATAGGTGTTTGAAGAGTCAGTAATATAATAAAGATTCTTTGAGTTGACGGAAAGAAGGGGTCTTACAGAAAGTTCTGTTCTGGGAAGTTGACATTGGGGCTGAAGTCGTCCAGATTCATTGTCTGAATTTGGGTTTGAATTTCTGAAATTTCTTGGTCTGGGGGTTCTGACTGAGTGGGGGTCAAATGAAAATTTACTTGAGAAGAATCAGGTTCGTCAGAATAAAATTCGTTTAACTGTTCGGTATTAAAATATTCTGGTTCATTGTTTTGTTCGAAATCATTAGGGTGATAATCTTGTACGTTTCCGTACTCATCGGGTAAAGAGGTGTAATGATTTTCGTTTTGAGAGTAGTTATAGTCATTGTGATATGGTCCGAATTGCAGATTGTTCAAGTAATGAGTTTTTGGTTGTTGGCGTTGTTGATGTTTAAAGAAACTCGGGTTCGGTCTGTAATTGCCAGACATTTGGGGTTGTCTACTGGTAGATGGACGAAATTGTTGCTGTGAAAATTGTTGACTGGGATTAACATTTGTAGATTGATTAGCAGGTTGATTGGAAAAATGAGGGCGGTAATTCGAATAGTTCTGATTAGAATTCGGGTTGTGTTGAAATTGTCTCATTCTCAATAAGCATTCGTTGCTTAAATGGCCCATGCCTTTACAAAAAGAGCATTGTTTTGGAGGTGGACCGTTATTTGTTTTACGAGGGGGTTGTTGGAAACTTTTATTACCCGAAAATTTCTGGGTTTCTAAATGTGATAGTTGTAGTTCTCGTTTAATTCTGGAAATGGCAGTGAGAATACTGCAAGGGTCGCTAGCGCGAACGAGTTGACCAATTTTGGGCTCTAAACCCGTGAGGAGGCTATTAAGAGCCATTGACTCTATTAAGTCAATCTGCGCTTGCTTTTCTTTGATGGTTAAATTTTGTTTGTTTATAGCTGCTAGCATTTTCGCTTGGTGCGACTGGAGTCTAGCAGAGAAAGTGAGGGGGGATTCATTAGGAGTTTGCCGCATTCGTTGCAAGTCCTGTATGAGAGCCGAGAGATCCCGAGGATCTCCAAAATGATTTTCTAGGAGGGTTTTAATTTCGGCTAGTTGACTAGGGTTTCGCGAATTAATTAACTCAGCCGCTCCACCGCGTAACTTATTTTTTATATGGAGAATTAGCAATACTTGCTGATTATCCGTTGCCATGCTGTAAGCAGTATTACAGGAGCATATGAAAGTATTCAAAAATATCGGATTACCATCATATTTGGGAATTATGGCAAATATTTCAGATAACTTATATGGTTCTACGGTTGGTGTAGCTGCTTGTCTAGTAGTGGCCATTTTTATAATTGTATAGATTCGCACAATAAATAAAAATTAAATGTTGAGGTTTTAAATGTAAATGGTAAATATATAGTTTATCAAAATCCAATCTCGAGCAATGTTTAATAGAGTAATAATAATTTGAAATAGGAATGTATAAATGGTAAATTAATAATAAACTTGAAATAATATTTCAAATACTTCGAAATATGTGAGTCGAAGTAATGGAAATAAAATAATATGATTATGTGAAATATATAGTTTTAAAATTATTTAGGAAGGTAAGGTTATGAGGAATAAAATATTATATAAATGAAAGAACTGGTGGTAATTCAAAAAAAATAAAAAATAGTTACTTTATGTGATTCTTACGTTATTATTCCTCGCATCGGACTGTTCTCCGCGTCACTTAGCACTGGTTAGCCTGGTTGCGTGTTCCCTTGTTAGTACTTGGTAGTTGTTGTCCTTTTCAAGTAGGTTTTGTCCACAATGATTTAGAAATCTCCACAGTTAGTTAGTATTCACGTGTTCTAACTGTGTTGGACAATCCTACTGACTGCGCCAATTTTATATTCACTTTGATTCAATTCACTTTTTAAAAAAAATTATTTATTTAGAAACATACAAAATTAAAATTGAACAATTAAAATAGTTAAAGTACTTGAATAACTTAATACTATAAATGATATTATTTGAATGACTTAATACTAAAAGTGATAATATTTGAATGACAACACGAGAACGTTTCCAGTTGCTTTTATAACATTAACAAAAGTGCTGATGCAAGTCAGCGTTTTTACTGGTTAAACGGACTCGTGTACGTTTCCGGGAAGTTGTTTGCATATAATTCAAGATGAAATTTGATATCCCTGAGAAGTCACGTACGCTTTAAATTCCGTTGACTTCTCGACTGTGTGAACTAAGTGCTGATATATTTTGCATATAACATATATATTGTCTTGCGTACAAAAGAATGACACCTCAAGGAGAGTATTCAGTATCTCTGACAGGTGAAGTTAACCTAAAAATTTCATCGTGACATTCGATCCTAGGAGTAACAGCAATTACATGGAACGGCTCCAGATTCGGAACATCTATGTGCTAGTTTCCCCGAAAATCCTAGATGTGATTTCTCGCAAAATTGCATTGCTTTAAAAGTAGCCTAATTATTAGTTTAGGCTTAGTTATAAAAAAAACGACGATTCAGAAAGACTAAGTGAAAATTTCTCTTACCCAATTAATTTATAAAGATTTCTTCACTAATAAAGGTCTTACCATTGCCGAGATATAGCCGCTCCGTACGCTTACCGGGACACCTCGTATATTGCATTGGAGTCATTTTAAGGAATTTTTGTTGCTAGGAAAGTCCCTCTATGGTGAGGAGATATACCATACCTGTTATATACGTTATTTTGGATACCGTGGACTGGAGTTACTTTGAATCCAGGGGTGACTGATAAAAACTTCATTTCGTTTTTACGGTTGGCAGCACTGAACGTCACTTCAAACATGTCATGAGTCTCAGTGGATGGATCTGGGCCGGGTTGTGAAAACATATTTAAAATAGGTAAGTACTATTATTTTGTAATATTGAAAGTTGTAGTTTAGAAGTTATTCAGAACTTCTAAACTACAAGTTTCAGTATGACTAACACATGAAATGTTTACAATTCATCTGAACACAAGTTTATTCAGCTATAATAACGACCTTTATTGGAAGCCTTAACCTCGAAGTTCACTGGTTTTTGTACGGGGGTCATTGATCACCTATGCGGGTTTACTTTGGTCAATGATCAATGTTACCCCATGAGGTTATTTAGTTTGAGTTACTTAGACTGATTATTGATTTTAAGACGTTTTATTAACAATCATGTTTTTTATTGGTGTAGCATGATGCCAAGGACCTATAAAAAGCGTTTAGGCTCCCGAAAATACCGGAATTATGAAGACTAATGAACAGATTCTGAATAAGACTATTAGGGAAGTAATTGAAAACCCATTGACGTTACATGTAGCGTCTGCAAAGTATAATATACCCTATGGAACAATTTATAACAAGTACCATGGAAATTTTGTAAATAGACCTGGTGCACAATCAGTTTTATCCGAAAATGAAGAGAATGTAGTATTGCAATCGGCAGCGAAAAGTGCAGATTGGGTTTATGCAAGGAACTGATTTGTATAACTATTACAATAAGCTAAGATTTTTTATAAGATATTTTTAAGACAATAATTTTCATAATAAAGTTGATTATTTCGTGAAATTCGTTTGTATTTCATAGTCAAAGTTACCTCAAATATATAAAAGCGATATAAATGCTAGACAGATGGATGCATTTACAAAACTATCGCATACTTTCGCATTCTGTAAGAAAAACTGACGATATCAAAGTACCTGACCGCAATTTAAAATTCATTACCGACATTTTTTTCACAAATTATTAAACATTTTAAAATGAATTTCTATATATTTCGTTGAGTCTAAGGCATTTATAACAGCGTTTATCTTGTTATAGGTTCTCTTTTTTCCGCTTGTAGCTGACATCACGAATTTAAAATGCTAACACGTACATTGTATTCCTAGACCGAAGAGCCATTATATTCCGGAATTTTACCACGGAGAAAATTATACAACGTGTCGGCGTATTTGTTGGAAGTTTTATGAGGTCTCTTGAGTATTGTGAAAAGCAAGCTTGTAGCAGTTAATGGTCGCTACGCTACAGACTAATTATCGTGACGGTACAGAAGCGTCAATGAAAGACGTTGGTGTGAATATTTGAAACTTGGTGTGACCGGAAGCTGCTCAAATTATTTACATTTTTCAAAAATTAGACATTAGTGTGATGTTTGTGATTTAATTCAATACATGCAATTTTTGTTATAGTGGGTTCAAAATATAAAGCTTGTCAAATCTCTGGTTTGCGCAGATTAAGAAATTCCTTATACATTATATTAACAATATAAGAACTCTGAATTTCTATGAAAGAGTCTTCTCAATACTAGTGGTCACCCAGTGGTCGAAATTCGACCCAATTTCATGAAATTGTAAATGTATATTTTTATAAGACACAGTAGTCGAGAAATCGGAGAAGTTACATCTACTTCTCCGATATCTCGACCAAAATTGTTCACTCATATTGACAAATCTACTGAAATAAAAAGAAAATAAAAATGTAATCAAATATCGGTATTCGAAATAATTTTCACAACTGAATGACCCCCCAAATTTTTGGCTGGAACCACTTCTGGCAAAATATTCGATATAATAAATGGAAGATTGTTCTTCGCAACCTAAAAGTTTTCGTCATATGCCGTTTCAATCAAGTTCAGGAATATTACAGAAAAGAGAGGACCAACAACCCTAGGAGAACTTAAATATTTAATATATTCCTTATTGTCAGCCGTCTGACAATTTTTTACACAAAACCTTCGGGAAGGTTGTGATAATAATATATTAATCAAATAATTAAATTCACATTAAAATCATAATATTTAATATGAAAGTTACGGCAACGCGTCCGAAAAATTAATACTGATCTACTATATTGACTAATTTACTACTAAACAATATCAACGCTTGCATGCCACTTCCAGAAGTACATGTTCTAAATATATAACAGCATCTAACGATCGGTCCCTCCAAATATAATTACTCAATGTTTTAAGTTTTGACGATCTGGCGGCAGGGGCACTGTCAGTTGTTTGGCGTTGACAGTATGAACGTAAATAATGAATTTTTTTTAATGAATGAACCAATATTATAAATTAATATTAGCATTGAAGAAAATCGGTTGAGAGACAGAGAGAAAATGGTACTTAATCGTTTTGTCTTTACCTATTTATATATAGATAGCGGGTGCTTGAAAAAAGTTTATATCTAATGTACACAATATAAAAGATGTTGAATCGTTTCACAAAAATTGGTAAACTTATTAAAATTTAAAGGCTAATATTGCAATAATAATCCTCCAATCACTCACTCATACAAAATTGTCATCAAAGTCGGGCCAACCGTTTAGGAGGAGTTAAAAAAAATGCATAGAACGTGATTGCAGGACACCATACCAGAAATAGTTTAATTAAAATCGGCGTAACCATCAACATTTTTTTTCTACAAACAGATCGCATCACCACCTACCGAGTTCTATTGTAAATCTAACCTACTCAAACATACACAAAAGGTTTTATCACAATCGACACAATCGTTTAGGAGAAATTCAAAAAACCACAATAGTAAAGAGGTAAATTATAAATCTATACCGCTCAAACACACACACACAAAATTTCCTCTAAACCAACCCAAAATATTCCTACAACACAATTGCAGCGCCAACTTGCGGGTTCGGGTGTGAATTTAAACGTTCTACGAACCCTCTCAAAAAAATTTCAATTAATCATAAGATCGGACCCGAGACCTTCACATTATTAGCAATTTGCTCTCGCCAATTGAGCTAATGTAGTCTCTTTGTAACGGTCGTCGAACGAGTATAGCAGTGACGCGTTGAACACTTTTCGTCCTATTTGGACAAATAATCGCAAAACGAAATTAAACTATATATATATATATATATGTATAAAACTTCCCTTGAAACAATGTATATATTGATGAAAATCGTTTTAAAATTCGTTGTGTACTTTAACAGATCGAATCATACATAGGGACCAACAGCGGGCAAACACTTCGTTTTATATAATGTAAAGATGGTTATGCATAAAATGCTTAAGGTAATTCATATATTTCAGCTGTCCTATTTGTTTGTATCTATAAAAGTGGAATATCCCAAAATGTATTGCTATATCGCAAAAAGATTAGGCAGCGCATTCAGTAGAAGCTCCCAGGCGGCTTGACATTTTCCGCCACTTCCAACAATTATCGTAATATTTCAACCAATTCACACAATTCACAAATTATATACCTAAACCTTCCTCATAAATCAACCTATATATTGGTGAAAACCGTATGAAAATCAGTCCAGTTGTCACCTTAACGTAGGTCAAAAATTCCCTGACAGCTTGGCATGTCGATTCTGAGATGACTTCTAGTGGGATGATTGATACAAACATTTGACAATTTCCGTAAAAGCAAGTCTATAGGCCACAAATCAGGATAACGTGCAGACCAATTTATGTCAGCTCTCTGAGAGCTAAATTTTCAGTGACAAACTGCACGAATTTGCAACACAGAATAATTTGACGTGACTGCAGTGCCTCTATCGTGCTAAAATCACGATCTTTAGTTATACACAGGAGAGTTTTGCTTTTCGAATACTTTACGCCAGCGTTTCAAATTAGCTGCACTCCAGTAACGACAATCCTGTTTATTCAAGTAACCCTTGAGCCACGTTAGAGAACAAAAGTTTGTGAAAAATTGAAAGGCGTTCAGTTATTTATTGGGTAAATTTTGAAGAATCGTGCACCACTTGGATTGTGTAAAAGTGCAGTTTGAGCTGCTGTGCTGAATTTGATGTCACGATAATTTACGCACATTTAAAGAACTTGCGCGTTTACAAACGGTGTAGTTTGAACCGTCACGGATACACTTTCTACAGACTCGTCCGTTCTTGATGAACTTGGTTGCTAGGATTTCGGTTTAGCGGGTATTGATCCAATCGCCTCAAACCTTTCTACCTATTTTCGAATAAGGAGAATACTTGCTGCATTAATTAAATTATGCAAATTGCGATGTATGCAATATTTTCTCTGGTGCTCTATCGTTATTGAGTTACTGTTTTTGAAACATTCTCGTAACCAGTAAGTCCCATTCGCTAACCAGAAATACTGCACAGTGACTTGAATCATAAAGCGCGTATTGTGTTGGTGCAGTGAACTATTTAAACTAGGAGTCGCCCAGTGGTCGAAATACGACCCTATTTCGTCAAGTTGTAAACATTGTTGGGGATCTTTTGTCAGAAGTATATTTTTACAATAAGTAAAGTTGAGGAGATATCCGAGAAGTGGTTTAATCTCCAAAATTGTTCACGTCATATTGACCTCTGTTGAAATAAAAATTTAATCAAATCTTATGATTTTCTCCAGCAAAATCTGGCATCACTGTTACTGTTATTTATTTGGTATTAACAGTATTTACCTAATAATGATTTTTTTATTATATTTTATTAAAAGAATGAATGAAGATTATAAATTAATTTTAGCATTCTGCACTGAAGATCGTCAGTAGCTACTAAACAAAACAAAAATGAAGATGATTGATTTAGGGTCAGAGAAGAAAATGGTAACGAACCGTTTTATCTTTGCCTATTTATATATAGAGATATAAACATTGTTTTGAGATACCTGATATAGTAATAAATAGTCAAAAGTCATTTTAAAACGCCCGCATTTATTCCACGTGATGAAATTCAGCTAATAGAAAATAAATGACCCATGCTTAGAAAATTTATATTTGGTTCAAGTTTTTAGACTAGCAGCGCAATACTTATCCCAGTACCAGAAAAAAAACGAAGTAGAGTTCATACCCTAAATCATTCTCACAACCAAATATTCCTTTGATTTATATACTCCCTATAGAAGTTAGTAAAGGAACTACAACAGGTCCAGCCGAATATGGAAAATAGTTGAACAATCAAGTAAAGAAGGAGTGGAATATTATAAGTATAAGTATAAGAGATTGAAGCACGCTAGTAAACTTGAGCAAACGTAGAAAAATATAAGGGGCAACCATTTAAGAAAACAGGAATTGATACAAATAACAAAAAAAAGTATCAAGCTATAACAGAAAAATGATCAACTCAGAAAAATAAGCAATTTGGCAAAAATATGCAAAATTTCCTACAAAGTTATTAAGGAAACAAATACTAATAACCTAATTAATGTAAATAATATATTAATATTTAAAAAGGGGGATACAATAAACCTTAAAAATATGGATCGATAAGCTTTTTATCAAAACTGTTGAAAACCGTCACTAAAAAGTACCAGACAATCAAATAAACCGAGTGTAAAAGATTATTATTGAAAATGCCTAGCGAAAAATCAGTAATTATAAGGCATGTTAGAACACGATGTAAAACCAATAATCAACCGGTAATCGTTTAGCCCGTAACATTATGAACGGGTAATTCGTCACCGCGCACGAAGATTATCGGTTATGTATTGGTAATTCGTTCTGTAGGAACAAACCTATATATATATATATATATATATATATATATATATAAACAAAATGTGTTGTAACGGCTGAATAGTCAAAACAGAAACTTACCAGGCTGCTTTCCCAATAACTGAAGTATTTTTTTGTATTGTGTTTTCTTTATGGCTGCTGTTTCTAGATTACTTACCGATTCATCAATTGTTTACTCACACATCATTCACAAATTTACACAATCACTAAAACTGAACCAAAAAAATTTGTGCGGTACATTAATTTACCAACACTGTTCAAAAATTAAAATTTCTATAAATGTTGAATCATCAGACTCATTACAGTATTTTGGAGGTGACTTGAGCGTCATGGAGACACTCACAAGCCCGATACGTGAGTAATGCCCTTTAACATTAAGTATTGTGTAAACATCACATGCTAAAGGGTTAGTTTTATTGTCGCCATAAAAAGGCGTAAAAATGATTTATTTCAAAAACTATTCATCTGTTAAATAATTTTACCCATTTTGTTATCAAATTATATTCCAATTGGTTCATTCTATCTGCATAGTTTAGCAAAGTTGATTGAATCGAAATACGCGCCTTTTTCTATATTTAGACAGAAGACGTAATTTATTTAATATGAAAAATTACAGAAAATTAAATAAATTATTCTTCAAAATGAGATCACGGGAGGTAATAATAAGACAACTAAATTGCCTAGAATGAATGGCGTATCGTTTGTTCTTTTTGTATAAAAAACCCAATAAATTCTTTTCTCCCTTCAAGGGTAATACGATTTTTCACCGTAAATTAAGACTGAGCTTATACATTTTCCCTTAACTCCTTATTAAGAATTCTGTGGAGATAACACGATTCTTTCCGAACGAGGTTCATAGTATTCATGGAAGGAGAGATTTTGCCGTAAAGTTTTCAAAAATATCTTTCTTTAGAGGACTGAATGAGATTATTACAACCTACATATTAATTAAAGCAAAACATAAATATTTTTTAGGACTGTTTTGCGTGCGGTTAATTCTGAATAAATTTGGAAGTATTGGAACGTTATATCTAGCTAAACATGTATATTATTTTTTATTGTACCAGGAATTTGTGTTAACTATGTTGATTTGTTGGTAAACCATAGTTTTTGTCATTATAATCTAGTCAATAGAGATTTTTAAATGACATTATCTTTCAGAGAAAACAGCTTTTGGAGTCACTTCAGTAATAATTTCTAGGGTATAATTGAATAATTTTAACGAAGTAATTTATTTCAACAATAATTTGGGTTGTTTTTGCTTATATTAGGCAAAATAAAAGGATTTTAATGCCTACAATGGAAAGGTTGTAGGGCATGGCAAATGTATTTTTAAGCGTCAAAACAATGGAGACGAAAATGTTGTAAGTACATTTTTGAAAAATACATAACACTGTTATAATAGAAACGACAACTAATGTCAAAATGGCAGTTTAAGATGTGATGCTTAATCGAGCTCAAGATGGATACTATGAAATATGTATCTAGTTTTTGAGGAATTTTAATCAAAATAATTTAGAGTGATATTTTTCATATTTACATCGGTTTAATCTGGATTATCTGATGGAGAATACTCAAAATAGTGTGACAGCTTATTAAATATGTTTCACTTTGTATATTTACATTATATTGCCTTGGGACTTAGTTTTCCTTAGAAATTTTGACAATAAATATTGAAATTCCCATATGTAGCTAAAATTCAATACATACATATTGAAGTGCACAATAACTTAAGTATGTGTGGATCAAAAAATCCTGATTAATACTGTGCGTTATGCAAAATATCTGTGTAACTGATTTCAATCATGTCATATAAAGCATTATAGTTCACAATAAATATCTAAGCGATAGGATCCATCTTGAGCCCAACGAAACTCTACATTATAATTTATCATTTTGAGAGAGACTAAACTTCTGTTTTTTTATTACAACAAAGTTATAAACTTTTAAAAAGTAAAACAGGATTTTTACAACTAAATTGCTATTAAAATCACGTTATTTATTCTATCAATTACTGACCTGAGGTCACAAGCAAATTGTCCTTAAATTTTATGTCCTAAATTGCCTGTAATTTGGCTCTATTAGCTAGTGTATTAGGTATCATTAGGAAAATTTCGTCTAATCTCACATGGCTCAAATCTAGGTCTTTTTCAGTTTACAATAATCTCAATAATATAACTAATTGTTTTCTTATCACTCTGAATTATCTCTGTCCGTAGATATTTTGGAGATCACAAAAATCAGTGCCTGAATCGGATACAAGATCTACACCTAGAGCTCTAATCCTATACAGATCGACTCTACAACTATTGCCTTTTAAACAGATTATCATTAAAAATTTCCTAGTGTTTTTATAGACGGTTTTGTATACTAGGGAATAATTGAAAACATGTGTTCAACCCTAATGGACTTACATGACATATTTGAATATATTCAATATGTTTGAATCACATATTGAAGATATTTTTAGAGAAACATTTAAAAACTAATCTACTACGTATTACCTCTTTTAGACAGCCAACATCTATGGTTATTTTCTATACGCCATATTATTTAAATATATGAATAGAACTGAAAATGTACGAAAAAAAAATTATCGGAACTTCAAATATAAAAGTATAAAATAACAAAACACAAAAGTTGTAAAAGTTAAATATAAGACGTATGATGGCTTATAGGGATTTTATTGTATATAGTCAATAGTCGAACACAATGTTAGTTATAGTCTAACTTGTGATCTAGAATCAAAGTTTTACACTAATTCTGATAAACTAAATAAAAGCTTCTGATTTGTAATTTGAGTTACTTTTAGTTCCTGTTTGTTTTTCTTTTCAGTGTTTGTAATGTTTAAATTCTTAATATTACAAAACTATTGTTATAGACTTAATTTTAGATGCAGTTTTGTGTTACTAACTAAACTTTTCTTTGTATATATAATAAAATATTTATCACTTAAATTAACTTTTTATCTTAATTGATATAAGTAACAGTTAAAACTATTATAATTATCCCAAGTAAAACAGCCATAAAAAAACATAAAAATTACAAAACCACATACAGCAAATTTAGAATCATAGAATACTGATTTTCAATTTAATAACCACAATGGAAAAAGTTGCAACCCTCAGAAACGCACTAATTGCTGAACAGATATATAAGCTCTATATGTTGGAATATCTGAATCCGTATAGGCAATCATAATAGGTTTCATTTAAGAGATGAAATATCGAATTGCCTCATTTAATTCAAGAAGAAATTGTATGATATTATTTATCATGAAAATAACTTTCACAAAACAATTTTCATCTAATTCTTGAATTTGCGATCTTTAAGTAAAAACATTTTAGGTATTTCGTAAAATTCAAACAATCAACATGTTATATCACATTATTTGACAATTTTATGAAATACATTAATAAAGAGATTTGTGAATTAGTAGTCTGACCGACCTACTGTCAAATTTGTGAAATAAAAGAAAACTATGAAGAGATGCTTTATTGTAAATGGCCTATGATACTTAGAATAAGAAAAGTGGAAAATTTACTTTTGATGTTGTGCTTGTACCTTTATTTCTGTTTGAATTAAATCTCTGGAAGAAGCTATTCTTGGCCAAAAGATAGAAACAGTATTTTCCATCTTAAAAAGCGACTTACAACTTTTCATAATTACTTTGAAATTACTTCCTTCAACAGTTATCGTCGAAATTTTCAACTCGTCTAAATTATTTTCTATAGCACAAAAATCACGATGTATTTTTGCATACTTATTCAGAATACCTTCATAAAATTCGTTATCTCTTTGACCCACAACGTACACGCTTTGATAATCCAGCCTTGGTTGCAACAACGTAAGCAGACAGTAAACATGAGTTATCAAAAATTACCAATAATTGGATGATTGGTGAGTACCAACAGAACAAAAATTGAGTGTATTAAATTGCCGGAGGGTATTCATTTATTGAAATCTTAAAACTAAACTCAGCTTCACTCCTCATTTGCCATGTAAACTAATTTTTCCCAAGTCGAAATGAATCACTTTAGTCTCATTTCTGCATCTTTTTTGAAATTCCCTTTATAATTATTCCCTTCCATACCAAGTTTTTAGCCAACCTATATATGCGACTGCTTATACACCACCCCACAAAACCCTTTTTTAATCTAATTTTTTGTGACCACCCTACTTAAAACTATATCATCATATATATGCAACTCCTTGTGGACAACCTTATAAACCCTTTTTTTATTATTATTTTAACGTCCGTGCATGAAAATAATTACACTCCACCCTATACTGAAAGCACCCTACATATGCAACCCCCCCTTAAAACTATATTTCTACTTCGTCCTATATTTCTACCAGCATTTATAAGCAACTCCTTGTGGACAACCTTAAAAACCATTTTTCTCATTACTTTAAAGCCCTTGCATGAAAATAATTACACTTCACCGTATATTGAAAGCATCCTACATATGCAACTGCTTATGGGCTACCAAATATAACTTTTTCATCTATTAGTTTTTTAACCACGCTGTATCAATATTGTACTAGTTCACCATATATGTTAATCACCTTGTATATATTTATTTGGTTTTGCCATTCAATTTTTTTAACTACCTTGTATAACTATAATTCCACTCGAACTTATATTCCAAGCACAATATAAATGCAACTGCTAATGGGCTACCCTATAGGTGTTACACTCTTTAACTTTTTGTAACCACCCAATTGTCTAGCAATAATTCTACTCTGCCCATAAATATCAAAGTGCTTATTGGCCTACCCTATATAATCGTTATCTTAATTTTTTCTAACCAATCTATACAACTATAATTCCATTTTACTATATATTTTATATCTTGTATATGTACTTGCAACTCCTTACTTGTAGTAATTATAACGATATGTATTGGCAGGAAATGGTAACAACCGACACGTCTCAGCTTTAATGTGTGCCTCAACTGACAACTTTTTACTTTAAAAACGTGAAGGTTGCAACTGTAAAAATGTAATGCTAGAAAAATACATTTGCATTGCAAGAATTTTTACAAGAGCAATTTCACTCTCAAGTGGTTCGCCAAAACACCCTGCATTGAACGCCTTGTAATTGGACCAGCTGTCATAATTGTAATATAATAATATTGAAATTTATGAGTAGTAGCGATTGCCCAATGGTCGAAATTCGATTAAAATAATTGTTAAAAATTTTAAGATAATATACCTATATGAATTTGCATATTTTCAAATTTTTTTTCTATTATACACTTTTTTGTGTACTGATTGAAAATAGTTCACCACCATTATAATTAAGTAAAAAGTTATTTCGCCAAGGATAATAATTTCAGTTTTTGTTGTCTTACGGTTCCAGATAATATAAGGCATATTCAATAAGCAAAATCAACTGTCTGTTCCTGAATAACTAATTTGAGAGTTGGACTCGCATAACTAAGGTTCCGTTCCACCTTCAAGATTCGAATATTCCAGTTACAGACAAGCAGGGAGTGAGTGCATTTTCTTATACTTACCCTTATATCTTTTAAAGGAAGCGTTTTAAATTTATAAAAAATATACACCTTGATTTTCCAAACATAGACTTTTTATTTTATCTGCTTTAGGATTCGCTTGATTTTTATCACAATACATATGTATTTAATTTTCTAATTTGGCCCCCAAAAAGTAACATTAGAGTTTTATTTTACTAATAAACTTTCAGAAATGCCTTTTATAATCTACTGTCTGAGTTTTGAGGCTCTGTAGATTGGAAGAAAAACGGCAAAATAGGTCAAGTTTTAAATTATAAATTATTAAATCTGTTATTCAAATTATTTAAAAATATAAATAAAATATATTTTTCAAATTTTAAATAATGTAGTTTCTAAAGTCGATGTTTAATATTTTTAATATCTTTTATACAAATGATTTAAAAATATCTTATATTTGTAATTCACATAATGAGCCTTTTATCTGATATCTAATGCGTTTGAAAGTTGAATCTTTATTTTCCATTTAATTGTATAATTTGTCCCTAAAAATACTATGGGGGTTTTCTAGTAATTTATTTTCCCTTTAATTCTATTATTTGGAGGCCAAATAATAGAATTAGGGTTTTTTTTTCATAGTTTTCCTATAAACAAAAAAAAGAGGTCTTAGAGTTTGGGGAATAACGGGGAGAATGAGTAATTTTTAAAATATTTTTTTAATATATTTTAAAATATTCATTTTAAAAAAATTAAAAAATATATTTGTACCTATTCGTCATGATGAGCCCTGGGATTTGATATAGGTATTACATGACTCGTTAGAAACAATTATAATTTTTTATTTCCCATTTAATTCTATACTTTGCCCCCCAAAATGAATATTAGGGGTTTCTTCTTATTTTTCCAGTAAAGTTCAGGTGGGGGGCTATACTTCCAGTTTTTCAAAATTTTTCAGCTTATGGTTTCGGAGATAAGGGGGGGGAACGGGTAATTTTTTTTATATTTTTGTTAATATCTTTTAATTAACTCATTTTATAAATATGGAAAAAATATATTTGTTTTCTTCATCATGAGCCCTTTTATTTGATATATAACATGCTGGGTTGGAAACAATTTTAATTTTATATTTTCCATTTAATTTTATAATTTGCCCCCCAAAAAAATATTACGGGTTTTTCCTTATTTTTACAGATGAGGCGCTATACCTCCATTGTTTTTTCAAAATTTTCCAGCTTATGGTTTCGGAGATAGGGGGGATGGGTAATTTTTTTTATATTTTTTTAATATCTTTTAATTAATTTATTTTTAAAATATGAAAAAATATATTTGTGTTCCTCAGAATGAGACCCTTCATTTGATATATTACATGATGCGTTTGAAAAAAAATTTATTTTTAAATTTTTATTTAATTCTATAATTTGTAAAGTTCGGGCAACGCTCTATATTTCCTATTTTTTTCAAAATTTTAGGCTGAGTAGTTTCGGAGATCAGGGGGGGGGAATGGTCGATTTTTTTAGTTTTTCCCCCCAGAAGTACCCCTAAAATCTTTTTTTTTTTCTTTTACGATATGTACTCCGGATCGGGTCACCAAACTATACATTGATACCAAATTTCAACCTTTTCCTTCCAGTAGTTTAGAAGAAAATGGCAGTGATGTGACAGAGGCAGAAATCCTGAGTGATATTATAAAGGTATCCGTATATTGTATATACGGAACCCTATTTCAATTATTAGAAAAGATATGAAATAATTTTGTCCTCTAGCGGTGAAAAGTTTAATGGCGCCAGTTCAGCTGTTATGGAATAGATGGGGCAATAACTGTTATTAATGCCAAATTTTAGCCGCTTGTTCCAATTTGTTTTATTAATAACACTAAAGGCCGTCAATTAGTAATTAAAAAACTCAAGAAAATTGGTTCACAAACAGAAGAAAATGGTACCGAACTCTTTTGCATTTTCGTATTTATGAATAGATAATAAAATACAATGCACCAACTGTTATGTTAAATAGTATTTTTATGATGACAATTTTTGTACGTGTATTGAAATTGAAATGTGTTAAATAATACATTGATAGTTTTCACATTGAATTGAAAAGCTACCTACATTAACCTAACGGCTAACAATGTTTATATGTCACAATCAAATTCACTAAAACGAAGATGGATGTGAACATTAGAATTATTGCCATGATGTCAGATCTAACTATTTACCTTAAATGTCACTAATTGTATTCATATCTTAGGTTTTGTATTCTTAGTTAAATTGTATGAAACTACAAGCCATTTAAAATAGAAACAATATAAATAAAAAGCAAAATGTTAAAATAATATAATATTATCGGAAACATATTGATCAGTTGCCACTTGCCACACAATACATAAGTCTAATTTTAGTTGACAGACCATATTTAGAAAGACATGAAAGTTTCAAACTCGCGAGTACCAAATAAATGGTTATTATCATATAATATAAACTTTAACGCACGAGATCTGAATAGGGTGATGATTAGAAATAACTTTCTTAACCATTTTGCCTTTACCTATTTGTATATTGATTACGATATCAACAATAGCCTTTACTCCGTAGCCGATTTAATATCGAGTAAAAAAACCCTTATGTAATTATCGACACTCCAAACATTTTTAATATGCCCCCAATAGCTTAGTTTGGTAATAACAAAGCCCATAACAGAAAACTTTATGTCATTCAAATACGCTAAAGGCACACCACACATGTGTTCTCGACATCTTCAGGTAATGTATCATAACTTGCAAGACCTGCTGGTTTAAAATCAGCTAGGCATCTAAATCTGGATTTTAGAGTCTGTCTGATCTTCGCTTAAAGGATCATGCACCCAGTTTATGGAATTTTGGTTCTACGACGAATTGGGCAACCGATTTTTTTCGGATAAAATGTACTCGCGTGCACAACACCCATAAAAGCCTCCTACGGGGTGTAGCATGGGTGTAACATACCCAGTATATGGGAGTTTCGATCCCTGTCGAATTGGTTTCAACCGATTTTTTATATAGTGTTGGACCTTCTGATAAATATTTCTTATGACCACAACTTCATGAAAGCCTCCTAGAGGGTCTGGCAGAAGTGTAATATCCTATGTCCAGATGTTAAAAGTCTACAAGAGTATGAATGTATGAAGGGTATGTCAGTTAGCACAATTTATTTATTTACCATACTTAATTATGGTAAACAAGACTAACTATCATGTCAGGTTCAAGATCATCTCAAGGTCGAACTGTGAAGAAACCTTTAGAAAAATGTGAAACCGCAGGTTCATGAGTTTTTGAGGTCGCTGAATACTAATATCGGGTTCGCTTAAGCTTGCAAGGTTACCTAGAGGTCATTTGCAAGTCATCTGAAGGATAACGTTGGAAAAAAACTTTTATTAAGAACAACACGATATTTCAAACTGTAAATACAAAAATTGTGATATACTTGAATGGACTTAGATGCTGATATTGTAAATGACTTTGACAGTGACAATAAACCTTATGGTAAGCTCACTGAAGGCTAGGCTGAAACGTAACCAGTTAATGAGAATTTTTTTGGAAAATAAGGAAAACATTTACCCACACCCTGTGCTTGGGTTAGTGTTTACAGTGCATTATGTGCGATTCGCCGTAGCCTTAAAAATCGTGCTATCGATTCAAATCACATTCTATACGGGGTTTTTAGATAGCTGATGAAATCCGTGATCCGGTCATTTCAAGTGAAAAAAAATCATGCAATCAATTAAATCACCTAAGTTCTTAAGGGTCGCTTATTTCAGGTCTCAATTCTATCAAGCGCTATCACTGCACAAAGAGCAGCACAGCAAATAGAAGTACAGCTTGAGAGTTTTTTTGAGAACCAAAACAACTCAGAGGCGATAATGAGAAGTAACATAACTTGCATAGCCTGTATGAAAAGTAGCATGACTCAATGCGTTCTTTCGAAGAACAACACAGCTCATAGATTCTAGTGGCGAGAAACAAGTAAGAGCTCGTCCTCCTAACGGTGTTCTGAGCTATGCTACTCTTTGAAAGACAACGAGTTATGCGGCTCTTCATAAGAGCTTAATGAGTCGTGCTACTTCTTAATGGATTTTTGACCTGGTCTACTATTTGAAAAGTCTCTCGAGTCGTGATATTCTTCGTTAAATGTAAGTTGTGCTATGCTTCGTCGATATGAAGGTTGAACTAAGAAAAAGCTGTTATAAAAATCTCGAACCTGAAATGATGGAGGTTAGCTGACCTTGGATCTGTAAATAGCATCCCCAAATATCACAATCAAGCATGTTGATACACCTTGTGCGAAATGATATTTCTATCAAACTTTTAAACCTTTGTCGATTTTATCTCCTGGACTTAGGATTTCACGTAAACCCCCGCCAGATTCTGTAGGAAGCTTTCATGTGCGTTGTGGTCCTGAGAACTTTTTATCAGAAGGTCTATTGAAAAAAATCGGTTGCAAGCAATTCGAGGGGGAACAAAATCCCATAAAGTGGGTGCTGTCCTGTGACGGTTGAAATTGAATGTTACAAATAGCACTGCTGACAAAAATCTATTTAATATCTGAATATAGTTTTCGAGTACGATAACCGTTTTTTATGCATGGTAATAAACTAAAGCAGCCGGCTCCGACCATAAAACAATAAGGTTAACGACGGAAATCTTCATGATCTTCTCTCCAACTAATTATTTCATTACTTAACTTTGAAATCACAGATATGACACATAGATTAAATTCCGTTATAGTTCTCAAAAACCAGCCACAAACCGTACAATATATATTTTTTTAAATGCTGCATGCTTATATACTGAAACTTTTTACTCAGTCATGTGTCCTGAGCAATCCTTGCAAAAAATAAATAAAAAAAAATATATTACAATTTCTTACACAAAAACTCTCTTCTCGGGACTAGTAGACTGGTTGAAAATTCTTTGCAAGATCGCATCACAATCTAGAAAGTAATAATAAAAAATGCCATGAGATATTAACAATTTAAATGGAATGCAATCGTCTCTTCGATATTCTATTTCCGGATATTTCATTCAAGCTAATATTGAAAACGTATTTTCGGTTGAGTATTTTTTATTAGCGACATGAAATCTCGTTGCTTTGATATATCTATATATAGGATTTCGCATTTTTCGATCTTAGATTAACAGATTAGTTTATTACCCAACACAAATCAGCACATAACGATAGTTTAAAACTCTGTCGTTGAATTAAAACCCACTAAATATTCTATCAACTTCATTTAAAATGTTCAAAGAGTTGGAACAAAGTAATTGACTATTTGTTTCATTAAATTTTCAAATACAATTTGAAATTGCATTACACAATATGAGAAAATAAAACATTTTTAAATCATTGAATTTATTATAATGGTGCGTAAATTATATAGGTTCAGATTTTCTAATTGAAAAATTTTATATTAATGCACATACAAAGAAAAAATATTGGGAAATTTTATTTAAATGCCCTTTTATCAACAGCGATTGCTAAACATTCTTTACTGACATTATTGACCTGCAAAATGAATAAATTCTGCGTTTACATTTGTTAAATACCTAGCTCGCATTATATGTAGGTGGGCATTTCCAGGCTGTATTAAGGAGGTGGGCCAACGTTAATACCATTACATTGATTTTGCAGTGACACTAATTTTGATTACTTCACTGATTATGTGAAAGATGGCGCTACCAATAGGGAAAACGCCGTTTAGAAGTTCGTAAAGGTTTTCATTTTGATTCATTTGAAGTCAGCTTCTGAGATAATTTAATTTATAGGATAAAATCAGCTATATTTGAGACTGAAGGCTATTTTTTTCTTACAAATTATTCGCAGACATAAGAAGTGGTTATAAAACGCGAAGATCGTAAACGATATATATTTTACAGCGATACCACGAACCACAAACAGTAGCAAAATGTCAACAGCAAGTAACGCTGTGGGGTAATTTGAGCACAAAAATTGGAGTAATAAGAGGAATCATTAAAGAAACAAAAGCCTTTTACGATAAATTACAAGTACCTAGACTATATTGAAAAATTAGACGTCAATATAGTTGGAATAATTGAAGTACGATTCCCAGGAACTTGTGAGATGGCGACAAAGAAAATTCCACACCTGGATTCTAGTGAACAAAAGCATCAATAGAACAATATCCAATTTTACGCCATTATCAGACCGATTTGTGATGTTAGATATAGGATCAAAAAAGTAAATTAAACATAAAAACAGTAATCAAACAAAAGTAATTTCAAAAATCAATAAAACTCCTCTGCCATTTAATTTTTAAGAATTGTTTGTACTCAGTGACACTCGCGCTATCAAGACGAACAAATCACGTATAATTTATTCAAATCCGCGGAGAGTTAGAGTAGTTACGTACTGACATACATAGAGATAAAACATATAACCCTCCGGACGAAGGAAACCTGTTTTTTCAACAGGAAGGTACAGCTACACTGTATGCCTTGCCTGTACAAAATTGGCTTAATAAGACATTTCCAGATAAATGGATTAGAAGAATGAGTATCTAATTTTATAGGGTAAATAGGTACAATGTAAAAAGCAATTATTTTAATTTGAATGTTTAAAATGGGATAACTCTGTAAATATAATCTTATTTAAAAAAATGAAATGCCACAAGATTGTCTAAAAAGACAACTTTAAAAAGAGGTACGTACCCCTTTGTGTTTAAATTTGATATTCACCCCCGTTTAGGGGTTGAAACTGCAGGATCACCGATACGTGTAAAATATGTCTCCCTGTAAATATAAATTAACGTTTTTTTGTGTTTTTCTTTTCAAGATATTTGAAAAGCTCATTTGGATTTGGATAGTTTTGAAATGAAAGCTCTGTGTGACGTATCTAACATATTTGTCGGGTTTAAAAATTTATTTCTGAAACATTGCTGGTGTTTCTTAAATGGGTCTTTACAAATACTTGTTTTTCTAATGAAGGAGCCCCTTTTTTAGCTAGGCGGAGTTTCTTAACCAAAGCCATTGGTTTATATTTAAATCCGAAGGTAAACCTTTTTACCGTCTTACACTCCATAGTCTCCGTCAACTGTTCATTTGGCACATTTTAGTAGCTGATCCTAACCGACTCCTAGAACAGTAATTCCTTATTTTCAACTTCCTCTTATATCACAAACATGTACTATTTTATTTAAAGGTATCTTTAAGTAAAAATAAACAATCGATTTTTTGATAAATAAAGATTTGTTAAGCTATTATCTCCTCCATATCTGTCAACTAAATGTATACGATTAAAGGCCTTATCATTTTATTACAAAAACTTGGAAGCTGAATTTACACCTGTAAGGATCATATGCCTTATTATTTTACAGTTATTACAACTTGTTATCTCTTCGCGAGAGAAGAATATGGGTACACTTTTACATTTGAGGGACCATCATTATACAATTTGACATATATGATATGCTGGTACTTTTACCATTTCCATGGGCGAAGCATTTTAACTTCATGCCATGTTGTACCATTAAAATATAAAATATATTGTGTATAATATAACAGAAAAATAATAAAACTTTCTTGCTTTAGGCCTCAGTATTCAAATAAGTATTGCAGAATAATTAGCTAATATTCTGTATCAATTTCTGTTAGATTCACAGAATATTTTATTTAGCGTTGTCGTCTTCTTTATTTAATAATGTCAAATTTTCAAAACTACATTTCTCCTTTTCATCTACAAAGGGCAATGCTAGTCGAGGTTGTCTCAAAAGCCAGCCAGCGAGGCAAAATTCAAAGCAGTTCTAACGTTTGATGCAAACGATGATTAAAGTCAGCCCGATCAATATTCTTAGAACCCTTGTATAATTATATTCTATTGTTCTTAATATAAAAAATTCATTGTAGGATTTGTTGGGAAATTTTTCATCAAACGACCCCAAAAACATCACTTTCATGTAATTATATTTTTTTCGCGATCTAACCGCAAAAGTCAAGTTCTCGGCTTCATCACGTATCGAGGCTCTTTTGGTGAGTCTGAATGAAATACTATTATAAGGTGAATACCGCGGAAAATTTGTAACGATCCGTCAAAAGCGGGAGGATTTGATGGAATCTCAAGAAGATCTTTGAATGAAGTACGCGACGGTATGAAGGATTGGAGGCGGTTGACAATGACCGTAGTGGAAAAGAATGAAAAACTGCTTTAATTGCAGCTTTTAGAAAACGGGTGTTAATTGGCATGGATCTTAGCTTCTTTATGTTAGACTGAAACACAGATTTACGCGCGAAAGTTTTAATATTAGAAATTTGCGTGCATGAGTGAACAGAAATGTAACGACAGTGACGTAACAAAAAGTGTGAAAGGCGTGATGTGATTTTTATGATTGATATATATTTTCATAGCAGGTAACTTCTCTCGGCAGACGTCACATTATGTTTTTAAATTGTGTAACACAATTAATAACTGTTTTAGATTTATTGCTTGATTTATTTACTATAGTTAAACTAAATCCCTGAATAAATTACTACTATTATACAGGGTGTTAAAAAATATGCGCTATGCTAGGCTAGAGGTTTGTTATTCAAAAATTTTAAATAAACTTCATATTAATGTAGTTTCAAAATCTTAGTTTCAAACATATAATAATAAACACAAAGATGAAAAGTCGCTTCAAGGTTCACACTTTTTTCTCAATAGCGACAAGTGTTTAGATGTATAATATTTTTATGAAGTTACACAATGCACTAAAATAACTGTCCTTATTACATTTACACTATTATACCTACATTGAATTAAAAACATTCAAAATACGAGGTGGATTAAGCCCTAATTGATTATTTTACAGCCTAAGTGTATATACGTATCAGCGAATCTCTAGGGTTTTGTTGGGATTATCCTCTAAATGCAAAATGTCTAGATTGCCATTAAGTTATGATTATTTTCGTCTAAATCATTATGGCAGAATATGTAGTTTGGTAAAAGGAAAATTTATATTTGTTGTTATAACGTGTAAAAAAACTTGACGCCCGGTTCGACTAACCTTATGATTTATTTGAAGTAAAATGTGGCTCATTACTGTGGAATTATTATAGCTGGAGTTGTTCCTTTGGCAGGTTCTCTGAACTGATTAGCATGTGAGTGATCTTAGAGCACCTTGCCCATAGTCTGTTTGAATTTGTAGAAGCCGGCAATAAATGGGATAGTATCTTTTGTTAGCATTATACAATGTCTGTTATATTTTTAAGTTTCAAAACTTCAGGCGACGTGTTAGTCATTCCTTAAGTGTTTTCAACTTAGACCTCGTTAATTTATTCACATCTTTTACCTTATAATTCCTTTTCGAGTAGTTATTTGTTTTAAACAGTTTTGTTTACAATCATGAATTATACAGTTTCCATCTGTCAGATTTATCGTAAATTAGAGCAGGTTAATTCTCGTTAGTTCACCTGTGTTTACCGTATTTAGCCGTAAATCTCCACAGAAATAGGGAAGATGAAACTGTCAGTCGCCCGACGTTACCGCTTCAATTGTTCGTTTTGATAAGGAAAGGGTTCATTTGAAAACCAATACAGATGTGTTGCGCTTCTTGTCTTGATGCCAATGGGAGAACGTTGTCACGCCGTGCACGCGAATATGTATAGACGATAATGTTTTGCTAAACGGCGGTACAATAGTCCATGGTTGAAATATATAGGCCAAGGTGTTCGAATCAAGTTTGAAGGTATGCTGATGGTTAAAGAATTTTGAGATTAATAGCACTTTCATGGAAAGGTAAGCCCGGCCATTTTGGTTTACGTTAGGAGCCCTCTTGTACGTTTGGATTCTTCTTGTACGTTTGGATTTTTACATTCTATGTTAAAATATTTCTTTAACGTTGGAATACTGTTTTCCCTATGGAATAGTTCTCCTACAATGGAACGGGGCTGGTTAGTTTGGATTTGGTATAATTTTTTTAAAAGTATTTTGGTACAGAAAAATGTGGCTGATAGTTATGTATTTGGAGTTTGATTGGTAATTTTATGGAGGAGATTATGTCACGACAGGACATGTAAATTTTATTTTTCTTTTGCCGCTTATCACATAAATTTTTGAAAGTTTAGCTGTTCCTCAAATGACTATTTTGCAGTTAACCTCAAAGGATTCATTTACTGCAAAGCTGTTAGTGAAAGAAGTAGAGTTTTTTGATGGCAGAGGATTTGTGGAGTAATTGGCTTTGAGTTTCCAGTATAGTGAATTCTAGAAATACAGTCCAAGTAGCAATTTCGAGTACAAATATTCTTTTTGAGAAAACAAAAACAGTTCATTCAGAAGGAACATATACAGTATCAATACAGCCGGTGTGAAATAATATCACAACCTCATACTGTTTTTTGGTTTTTAAGGTAGGTTCACTCACAGGTTTTTAACCAAATGGCTTCCTTAATAAAAATTAATCGTGTGTCTTAATATCTTACTTACACCACTTATTGTTCCCGATGAAAAGCAGCCGCCTAGCAACTGTGAGCAGGCCAAGGTAGATTATTTGTTGAATTTAAAGATTTCTGTTTTTATAAATACAAAGTCAGCGTCACATTGTTTAGTCAACTAATTTCGCTATTTGTTGTAAATTTTGTTGTAAACTCAATATTTGGATGTATACTGTTAATGTAGTCTAGAACTGTACTTAGTCGCCCATTAATTCTTGTAAAACATACTAAAACATCATCTACGCATCTGTACTAATATATGAAATTCGTCAATAGAGGAAATTTTATCTTTATATAATTTATAAACATTTCTGCTACCAGAGGACTGAATTTCCGATACTCAAAACTTACTTTGCCCTTGAATAAAACTACCTTATCTTTTTACATAACGTAGGTATTATTAATTTGTTGAATCTTTTCAGTAGCACTGTAACTGGGCCCGATCCAGTGTAGAGCTTGAGTTACATCAGAGGGCGACATCCTATGAAATTTACCATACTAGGGAGGTACTGTACGGTTTCGAAAACCTGTATCTCCTAGATTATTGTATCAGAAATAGATTTTTGCTGTAATCTCAGAAAAATGGTTTTATTTCAAGCTTCTGGATGTAAAATTTCCTCTTTCTATTGTGTTAAACTGAATGATCTTGAAACTATCTCTGGTGGCGATCGCCCCCTTCGCTCTTTCTGGATCCACCCCTGATTGCTAAATTTGACACAGATGTAGGTATTTCAATACATTGCGCAACTTCCTAAACATATGGTATATCGAAAGACATGTTATTGGTAAACAAAAAAATCAGTGTAAATCTTGAAGTGTCTTCTTCAGTTTTGTGTTTAGTATGATGGATTGACATAAATTAACAGATATATGCAATAACAAACAATAAACTTGAAAGAATTGGCAATTAAAATATGAATCAAGATCACGAGGTAATTCAAATGCAACTCTAATATGGTTCATTGAGAGGCCAGAGCGAAAAGTGAAAGCATTGATAGACCAATAAAAGGCAAGAAAATATCTAAAAACGCCGAAAGAAAGCAAACATATTACCAATGCAATCATCAGAGATTATTAATTGACAAAATTTAACACCAGTAAAAGGTTGAGGTGTGCAATGTTCTGAAATTTTCAGTGGTGTATTAAACCTTAACAAAAAGTCACTGCGGCCCGTCTGGGTAGTGGCATTTTTTAAACTTAATTATAACAATTTCCATGAAGTAACTGCTACTTGCTTGATAAATTAGTTGCCTCGTTCCTATTCTTATGATTTCCAAAACCCATTAAGTTTGTTGTTTGTTTGAAAGAACCAGAATGTTCTTCCGTTAAAGGAATATCAATTTGCAGGGAAATTTCCCACGGCTTGGACAACCAAACGATACGAGGGCTGCTTTTTATATTTCGGGATTAGAGAACAAAAACAAATATTAATCATCGAAAATCGCTTTATTGTTTTTCAAAATATTCCCCATGAAGATCTATACACTTTTGCATGCGTTTGAACCAATTGTCGAAACACTTTTTCCACTCTGATTGAGGAATCTCCAAAACATGCATTCTGAACGCAGCAAATGCTTCTTCAGGGGTCGAAAAACGTTGACCTCTCAGTTTGTTTTTTTACGTACGGGAATAAAAAGAAGTCATTTGGTGACAAGTCAGGACTATACGGCGGATGACTCATCAAATCGATGTTTTGAGTGGTCAAAAATGCAGTTGTTTGAGCCGATGAGAGCTCGCGTTGTCGTAGTGAAGAGTGATCCGTCTTCTGCGGTTGGTTTTCTTCATTTCTTGGAAGACAACTGGCAAACAAATGGTTGTGTACCACTCAGAATTGAATGTTCTGCCTTGTTCTAGTGGTACGGTTGCGATATGTCCAGTTTTTCCGAAAAAACAAGCGATCATTTGCTTGGAAGTGCTTCGTGCGCGAACAACTTTTGTTGGATTCGGCTCACCTTGAAACACCCATACAGTCGACTGCTGTTTACTTTCGGGCTCATACGCGTAAATCCACGATTCATCATCTATCACTGTCATAAACGTGTTTTGAAGCACCGCGATCGTCTTTTTTGAGCTTTTCTTTCGAACAATCGACACGAGCCTTTTTTTGAACGATTGACAAATGGTGTGGGATCCAACGCGAACAAATTTGTTTTGCATTCAAATGTTTATGCAATATTGAATGTATGCTGGTCCCACTAATGTGTAAGGTTGACTCAATCTCACGATAGGTCACATGAAGATCTTGCAATGTCAGTTCGCGCACAGCATCAATGGTTTCCGGAACAACAACTCTTTTTGGACGACCTTCACGAAATTCGTCTTGGAGTGAACTACGACCTCGGTTGTATTCACCATACCATCGATAAAGGAGTGGTTCTTGATGGAGTTTCATTGCCAAAAATTAAATTAAGTTCATCCATGCACTCTTGCTGACTTAATCCACGTCGAAAGTTGTAAAAAATAATCGCTGAGATGAATCCTTTAAGTTACTGTAAACAACAAATAGCGCTCGTATGTCAAAACGTTCTGAGTACGTATAACCTCAAAAATGTCAAACTTTACGATAGGGCTGTCAGTTGTCAGATTGCAACACTAGGGTTGTCCAATCCCGAAATATAAAAGGCTGCCCTCGTATTAACATAACGCTTGCCTACAGACCACTGCTATAAGAAACTCACTTATTTAATATCTGTAAAGTGGATCAAATTAATTATAAGCATGTACCAGTTAAACAACCTGCTGCAATCGCACTTCAAAATTTTAATATCTGACTTATAACTTCATAAAAACATGTATAAATTCATTTCAAAGTAAATGTTAGAAAATCTGATTACGATGTTAAATATAGTTTAATTTTGTGTATATTTTTATATCCAGAACTTGAAATTTTAATTTGCTTTATTAACCCTACTATGTGATTCCAAAATCCCAATATTAACTAAATGATCCGAAAAAAATTGACCTAAATTCTATTCAACTAGTTTACAATTCCGGCTAAACATTTATTTTTTGTTCCATGTTCACACACCGTTATTATTTCTAAACTTACAAGTTAATATTTTGACCCGTAACGAACAGATTTATTATCATATCAGAAATTACTTGGAAGAAAGTCGTTGGGTTAATTAACGCCATAAACATAGATTTTGAAGGAAAAAATCTTATTTTTATAAGACCGTTAATAAATCAAACGTGTGAACTAGAAATTTTAGTCTTACAAGTTAACATATGGTTTCATGAGTGTATACAATGTAAAAACACTTTATGACGATTTGCAGACTTATGTTTATTATTCCGCACTAAGCGGAACAAACAATGAAACGATTATGGAAAACACATACTAACTTAATTGACACTTCATATGTAATCAAGAAAGGTTTATTTAGGAATTAATAATTATGGAGTAATAAATTTTGTAATCTAAACTTTTCAATTAATTACTTAAACTTAGTTAAATCACTAATTATTCTTGTATTTTGTCTGTTCAATGGGTTTTCTCTCCTCAATTTTTTTCCTGCAGTAGAGAAGTATTTAAAAATCGTATATGCAGAACAAAGTGTAGTAAGGCAATTTCGTAAAATTGCCCGGATTACTGGTTGTCTATACAGAGATTCTTCCTCACAGTTATTCTACGAGAAAGAGATGTCTAAAAAATGATCAACCAATATTCCTGTATATAAGTAATGTATTGTATACTGTGTTATACTTATCTGAGTTTGGAGACGTTTCAACTCCGAGTCTGAAGTCGTTGTCAATGGTTTAGTATTGAATTGGATTTTTTTTTTCTACAAATTTGGCTTTTATGTTGAATTTGTTGTTTGTCAAAAAATTTAACAATGAAATTGTCATTGTTTGTATATACAACCGTAATCCGGGCAATTTTACGAAATTGCCTTGCTACACTTTGTTCTGCATATACAATTTTTAAATACTTATCTGTTGCAGGAAAAATTTTGAGGAGAGAAAACCTCAATGAACAGTCAAAATAATTCAAGACCTCCTCAACAATCTTTTCGAAATTAATTATTGTTGTAGTGGAAGATAAAATGTTTTTGGTTATGGTAACTATTAGCTGTTGGTCAAGTCGTTTTTGCGGGTACTGGTACTGATAAAATATAACCGTCACCTAAATATAAAATATGTAGAAGCAATAAAAAAATACTATAATAATTTATTAGTTGTTTTCTGAAGGATATTTGTGGAATATTTTTGAATGTTTAAGCACTTTTTGGGAAATAAAACCGCAAGCCATGAAAATTGCTGTATATTTCCAAACATTTCGGGGTCTATGCCGTTGTCAATCGCTGAGAAACTATGAAAAAAGGCACAATTAAAATGTTTGACAATATCCATTATTTGACTTCTGACGTCACTAAGAGAATTTTATTTGATAATATTGTTATAAAATTTATCCCATTCCGTCCCTGGCGAAAACAACATAAAGCATTAAGGTTCCCATTGACACCCATGCTTTTCTTCCGTTTTGCTTGTTCAAATTAAAGTCGTCATGTAAGACAGAAGACGGATGAATCCCATCAACATTCAGTTTGGTATTCAATTATTCGTCAGTATTCTAAAATTAGACAAGTTCATAACGATTTAATTTTCATTGAAACCATTTCTTTATTAGCTGCTGAGTCAACTATTTTCAATTTTTCCAATAAAATATTGTAGACAGAATTTTTGATCTGTTTGTTTGTATAATCTTTACTCTTTATGTTCCATTATCTCTATGCAACTCTATAAATTCGGCAAGAGCTTTCTTGACATCAATAGCAAATCAGCCATTTTATGTCTAAATAATTAAAATAATTACCAGAAAGAGTACAAAGTGATCTAAAATACCAAACAGACTTTTATCAAGTAAGTTGGAAAACGGACAGAAAAACAACCGGCCGCTGATTTGCTTCATGCCCAACAATTAACGGAAGGCAACAACTAAAACGGACGACTTGGTTCCATACACGCTCCCATTTAGATGATGACTTAAATCTGAACATGCAAAACGGACGATAAGCATGAGTGTCTATGGGGGCCTTAGTTCATCCCAATTATACATCAATCGCTGGGATAGTAAAAAAAAAGAACTAGAAGGTTTGGATGGGAAAAAAACTGTGTATCTGGACAATGTGCGAAAAAAGGGAGAACGACCAGAAAATTCGGCGTACGCTATTTAAAGCGATATTAATTTCAGAATTTAGTTAGTAGAGCTATGGTTTCGATGTTATTGTATTAGAATCAGCTGTTAAAATTATTTTATTTTTACGTGTAAATAAAGGTTCTAGAAAGTGAAGTGAAAATTAGTTTTTAAAATTAATTAATTGAACCCACGGAGTTTATAACAATATACACGACACAGAAACTTCAATAAAGATCATATACTAACAAAGTTTCGTTCAAATTGGAAGAACTTGAAATCTTTAAAATTTATATAGCGCTCCTAGGTGCGACTTTGTTATAAGTTCATTCGCCAAAAATGCGATCAAAAAAGTTTGTTGATTCAGTGATCCCATATAAATCATAAGGGAAAACCTAGGAAAAATCTTATGAACTACCCCGATAGTGGGTTGTTCACAAGGACATGACCATTAGTAATTTCTTCCTTAATCATTCGGCCACCAGTAACTACATAAGTAGTAGCGATACAAATGTTTCATTTAACAAAGAAAATGAAAGTGTATTTTATGATCAAGGTCCGAAGCAAATTTATATGTCAATACCTTTCAAATGAAAGTCATCTGTGACCACTAATAAAGAAGTTTACAACCGTTTTCTTCACCCTTCAAATTTCATTAGTGTAAGTTTAAATGTCCAAAAGATACCTGTGGATATTTTTGACTGGCACTGTAAATATAGTCGCTGTTATTTAGTAGTAACGTTTACCTGTTGGTAATAGTATCTGATGAGCGAGCTACCTGCAAACATGTCTTAACATTGCCCACTTTCGCTTGAAGTTTTAACAATCAGCTCGTAAACTAAGACAAATGCATACCAGCTTCCATTTGTTTCCGTAACTCAACTACAAGCTTACAAACATTGTGAAATATTTACGATGACAAACAACATTAACACAAAGGTTTCAATTTGTTGCTTTGGTGAAAACATAACTTTACGTATGGTCAGTATTAGCGCATCGCATAGAGACGCCGTCGCTGAATACCATAACAATGAATCGTCTGGAGGCGTTAGTAACGTAGTTACCAGCATCGTATAGATAAAGCATGCAAAACATATAAAGTTCTGGGAGTAAATTCAGGCAATTATTAAGCGTTATTATGTGCCGAAAGATCTCATAATTACGGTACAGTAATAAAGACTATGAAATGTCTGGTCAACGCAATCCAGACGATGGAAGAACAGAAGTTAGAATTGATTGTAAAGGCAGATGCGAATTGACAAGATACGGGGAAGAAAAATACAGCCTATAAGGTTTTAAAGTTATTTTTATTCATAAGTTTTCAAGCACAATCAATGAATACGAATTTGATTCCAGCAATCTCCAGCAATCCTTGTTGTTCCCATAACTTTCTGAAATATTGATAATAACACCTTAATATCCACATTCAAGAATCCATGCGGGTTTTACGTTTTGAGTATTTCATTTATTTTGCCACAACGCCTTTGTTTACCATTTCTAAGTTAATTCAGAAACACTTATGCAGTATATATTGATCCACAGAATAATTTATAATTTAGCTTGGTTTTATTTATCAAGAAATGTATTGTTGAGCTCTATACATATGGCAATAGTGAAGACATTGACAATTCAAACGTATTTAAATACAATTTATTTTTATACAAGCCCGAATTTGTGATCGGGAGAGTTTTATTTTAATCTAGATGAATTCCTTTGTAAATGATCAAATATTTTAAAAAGTTTCTAGAACCTCTGAAACATCCGAGAAACAACTAAAATATAAAAATGTCCACCCAGAAATTACATATTAAAATACAGAGATAGAGTATTTGTTTTGGTAATTTAATAAAATCGTAAAACCATCCGAAAATTTAAAATTTTTAAATTTGAATTTATAATTTTTATATTTTAATATTGAAATGAATATTTTAAGGTTTGATGAAGATGGTTCATTTGAAAAATATCAGACACGGACCCGATGTGTATCGTTTCACTAGCAACAATTAATTTATCATTTAAAAGAAAATTCAAAACAACCTGTAATAACATATCGAAATATTAGAAATTGTTTGTTCACATAAAGATGAAATACATTTAACACAGACAAATTTTTGAAAGATTTTTTTTTATATTTCTGGGCCTCACAATCAGTAGCTTGAACGCAAGTGCTATTTCTATGAAGGGAGCTTTGCACTGGATACTGACATTAATAAATTAAATAAAAACAAACCTCATATTTGGTACCATAAAAAACTACCAACAAATATTTATTATTCATTTTTTAATAAATTCATTTATTCATTCACTTACGGCGATGACTTTCTGTAAATCACTGTTAGCAATCCAACAATTTTTATAAAATTGTGCACGTATATCTTTTCTTCGTTGCACATTTCTTATTCTCGAAAATGCGTGAGTTCAGAAAAATTCAACGAACAGCAAAATAAATTTATTTATCATTATTCTTTAAATCTGTTTAACATTACTAACATTTGTAACAACTTCATGAACCTAATCCACTAAGCAAAACTTTTTGACCTAAAAGATGCACTATTTGCTTAATTTTCATGGAAAAATACATATATTTTTACACATTACTAGATTTGGAGGTTTGTAAAAGTAAAATCCATGTGATTTTCACTAAAACAAGGGTGACTATTTTATTCAAACCATCACCAGTTTATTTTAAACACTTAGAAAGCTAGCCGAAATAGCTCCAGTCTTGTCTTCTAAACGTTGTTTGTGGCATATTCTTGATTACTTTTATGTTTTTTGGGCAATAACACCACAATAGAAATAAAACGACGTATATTGCAGGAATACCAAACGTTTCAAAGTCTATTCTGACTTCGTTGTCAATGGCTTTACATTTATTGATGTAGATTGCAAATTTTGCATATTGCATTTGTATATAACTTATTTCAACAACTTGTATAACTATAATTCATTTCAACCATCCTATATATGTCACTGCTTATGTCCACCTAATGCTGCTCGAATTTCGATGCACGCACACAATTACACACCTACAACCGTATACCATATATATTGCTGTGATACCATTTTTTCGTTTCCATACACTAAAGGAATACATTCTGTCATTTCAGTCTGCTCTAAGGCCCGCAAAAGAACTTCTGTTCAAAAAGAAACCGTTACGAACACTTTGTACTGTATATTTTTGTGACATATCTTGACATTTAAGCCAGAAATGTATAATGAAAATTTGACAATAATTACATAGATATTTATTTTTTAAACTTATTTTTCCTATTATCAGAAAAATATATATTGTACAATAAAATTTAAAACATTCAAATTGATTCAGCCGTTTTAGACAAAACAGTGAAAATTCATTTCTTTAATATTCTTTAATACAATGCAGATAAACCATCAAAATTGAACAAAATTGATAACCTCCTATTTGGAAGTCGATTAATAAAAAGTGGACTTTTCAGCATTTTTTTTTGTTTATATATAACTGTCAACAACTTTCTGCCATGTCTACAACCCATTCTGCAAAACATCTCAGCTCTACTTCTTAATTTGTAAAAAGTCGCTTAAATTCATCCAATCGGCCCTGAACCTATACTCTCGATTTATCTCAGGAGACCAATCTTTGGTAAAAGCTAGTTATTAAATAAAAATAATCTTCTCGAAAATGAGAGGAAGAATATTAAATTAATGTGGCCAATAGCTATACAAACAAATCCGATGAAATTGCTTTTATGTAATGAATGATATTAATTAATAAAGGCGATTATTTGAGTGCCATTCGACACTAGTTTTATCAAAAGTGAAGTCTATTAATGACACTTGGGTCCCTATCTAACGTATTTGAAAACGCTGAACTGCTTCCATTCAATATGGCGGTTATTAAAAAAACGTCAATCAAACAGCTATTGGAAAGATTTCTACGCAATATTCTACAGAAAATGGTTTCGAATATTTTGCGGTCAATGAATTTCTGAAACGATCTCGTCCCAAGCAATAATGTGTGTATACGGTAAGCTATAAAAATGCAGTAGGCGGCAATATAATCGTATTTCTAAAAATTCGATTGTGGGAGCCGTTACTTGGTGATAGTCAATCATTATAATCAAATGCAACAAATTCTATGTCCTCTGTCACTAAAAATTTATTACACATTTAACTAGTCATTGACAAACGTTATAATCTAAAACAAACTAAACCAACAAAAACACAAAGTTATATAAAATTATCAATTGCATTGAATCTACTAAAAATAAATTAAATTGCATTACTTTACATTTCAGTAATGTAACAATACAGTGAAATGACTAATAAAGATAAATTGACATTTTAGACATTAATAAAATAAGATGAAACTTAAGAATTGAACTGACAAAGTAACAATCTTACTTCTCAAGTTTCATCATATTTCATTAAAATCTAAAATGCATCAATATATCTTTATTATTCATTTCACTGAAATGTAATTCAATTAATTTTTATTAGCTTCACTAAAATTTATAATTTTATATAATTTGTGTTTTGTTGCTTCACTTGGTGTTAGTTACGTTTGTAATACATTTTTACTGATAGATAAGTTAAGTAAACGATTTTTAAATTCAACAGCTTATTTAACTTAAGTCAATATTAATAATATTAATAATGTACTAAAATCTAAAAAATAATTCGGTAGAGTCCAGTCATTACACCACTCTCCTCCTCAATTTAGGGCATTAATCAGATAATAAAATAAAATCGTTTGGTGAAATTTCTATCAAGTCAAAGTACAAAATATTAATATTATATTAGACAAAATTAAGTAATGCTGTATTAAAATGTAAGAAATCATATTTATTACCTAGTAATTTAAGATACAAATGTATGTTGTCCTCTATTAGATCTTCGACTGTCATAAAACCTGGGAAGGGCTTATAATCAATCTTTGAAGTCATAGTATTTAGGCATATAATGGATTCACTGCAGTTTTTTGCCTGTTTTGGTCTCATGTAAAATTTTCCGAACGTGCCATCTGTAACTGCAGCAAACATCTTCAGCAGAGCGGACCTAGTATACCTCGTAATATGCTAGAAGCGAATAGGACTGTCGAGTGGTGGAGCTCTGATATTAATGCCAACCGGTGGGTGCGTAGTCTGCCCTGGTGACCAGAGTCACACTCTTTGACAGAACTTCGATATTCTAATATTGTGTTGTGTTCTTCTGAGAGTAAAACATGCTCAGTAACAGATGCTTTTTTAGGTTGGATCAACTTCCAGTTTCTTTTGTGCTCGGCAATATGAAGACAGTACTCTCTGTTGTACTCTATATTAGGGCAGAGGGTCTCTGGGATCTTTAGGATAGCGGAATTTGTAGCGAAATTGCTGGATAGGTGAATTAACTCTTTTGACAAACGGTTTTTATAGTAGTTTCCCAATGCGATCTATAGAATTTTTTTAAATAGGGCAGGTAGGTAGTCCTCAAATCCTGAGATTGGAGTTGCTTTTTGGTTTGGGTAAATTTCTGCATTGAATTATGACATCTTCTTATCTCATGCCCTGAGTAACCATTCGCCTGGGTACACGATCCAAGAAGTCAATTTCAGATGAAGTGATTTGCAGACTCGGGTTGTTCGGTACACAAGAGTTTTAATTACAATCCCCTATTTACTGAGATAGTGAGTGGATATGGCAAGTTAAACTTCATAAATCAAAGAGAAAATATAGTCTTGTCTACCAGCAAGGAGTTAATTCAGTTTACCGCCATGCCGATTGAGTTATGTAACGCTACGTTTGAGAGATAAATGAAATATGCACAGAGCGTGTTGTTTATTTAGCTGACATGATCAATTGAAGAACCGCGAAGAAGTATTCTCCAAAATCAAGAATGGATCCTTGAAACACATCCCCAGGCAATGTTCCATATTAGAGAAATAAGTAAAGATTTTGGCAACGTCGAGTCGAACGGAAATTCGGACTAATGAATACAATTCAGAATGCCAATTTCTAGATGTAAACATGAACTTGGATGTTTTTTTTTTGTGTACTATCTTGACGCACGTTTACTCCGGAAGAGAGCAGAAAATCAGACAATTCACTGAAGATCAAATCTGAACTGGCATTCAGACGACTGTAAACAGAATATAGACAATATCAGAAAGAGAAGAGTCGTCTGCTACTAAACATAGGTATTACCTTTCTTGCATATTCATCTCATTCAATATATAACTAATTCCAAATAAGAATTTTAAGAAACAATAAAAGTCAAAAATTAATATGTTTGAAGGAATTTTAAAATCTCTAAAATTTATGCATTATTCCTGCTTCCTAGATTTATTTTAGACCTCGAAAATGGCAGCATTTTACTCCTAAGCGTTGAAATTTCAATATTTGCTCTGTAAATACACCATGCCAGTAAAAAAAATATAATTGTGAATGCATGAATCGCGAATAATATCTGGGTAAAAAGCATAAAAAGTTATCGGCAATGTATAAAGGTATTTACAACCTCCGTTAATATTTTTGGGTAAATTTATTCTACCTGTTCAAATTATACACCATCCGCAAAAGTTAACTAATTAATTGAAGCACAGGTTGTTAGGAAAACATGAAAATTTTGTTATAACATTTTATTTCGGGACGCCAAAAATCGGAACCCTTCTAGAAATTAATCATCCGCAACTGATTTTGGGAATAAATAAACTGAAAGCAGAAACCAATTCTCTGAAGACGAGGTTAAAAAAGAGTACTAGAAATCTCCGACATGGTCGAACGAAATGAAAGTATCTACAATCGTAGGCCCGGATCTTGACTAAAAAGTTAGAGAAGAAAGTAATAATATAAAACGTAGACTTACAACAAGTTATAGATAGCAACGTAGCGAACATCGCATTGAATGTGAATCATCCTACCTGAAATGAATATTTTTGTAGTAGAAATTATTGTGATTTATTTCTGAGTAAATAAAGACGATCATTGGTGTAAAACTTTTGTTTAGAACCCACAGAAAATTTATAACATTGGTGAACGAAAGTGAAATTAGTAAAAATTTCTAACAGAGTTACCGACAAGCTGGATGAGAAGTAAAGTTATGAATGAACTAGACAAAACAGAGATGCAGATTCGATACGAAATTCAGCAAAGTTTAGTGCCAAACTTTGCTGAGAAATTAGAGAAATTATTAACCACTATGAGCGATAAAAAACAAGTTCTCATTACCACTAAGAACAACGACCATGGTTGCAAAACAAAATAATCTAATCTAAATTACTATGTGAGAACAAAAATCAACAGTAACAGAATGCATTAATGAGATAAGATAAACTTAGAACATTCGAAGACGCGTAGAAAAGAATGACATCTCGAAGAGAGTATTCAATATCACTGACAGGTGAAGTTAACCTGAAAATTTCATTTCCTAACCAGAAAGAATTTATATTATATATTGTCTTGCGTACAAAAGAATGACACCTCGAAGAGAGTATTAGAAAATTCGAGTTAAAATGAATTTAAAATAAAAAACGAACAATTTGAACATCTAATGCAATTAGTAATACAATTATTAAAGCAGTAAATGAGAAAATACAAATTATAGAATAAACATAAATGATGAAACTGAGATTCTGAAATGTTCAGAGAATAGTCTCGAAAATAATAATTATGACATCAATTTAAGCCAAAATTCAGTACAAATATTCAAAATGTACAAATGGGAATTCAAAAAAAAAACAATAACTTACAGAGCTGCACATCGTAAGTATCAAAGTTTCCTTTATAAAACGACCTACTTTGGATGTTACTTCATCCTGGCCTATGTACAAACGACAATTTTAAGCAGTGGTCAAATTTGACAGTTGGAATAGCCGAGAAGTCAGTTCATACCAGTAGATGCATCACTGAGTTAAGTACATCAACTGCAACTGAGAGGTAAAACACAAAAAGCTGGAGACAATTTACTAGAGTTTGAAGCCCATATTAGCCGTAACACACCAGACCTGCCATAGGATTTTAAAGACCATTGGGCAACACAATGGTTTATCTAGGGTATTAGAGATATCGAAATTCAATATAACTTAAGACTTAGTGGGTTAAACAACAGTACTGAAGCTCTGCAGTGTGTCTTGGAAACAGAAGCTGCCATGAACATGTCCCAACGAAGGGTACAAATAGTTTCCGGCAGTCAGAAAGGATAGGACGTTCTATCCAAAATTAACAAAATAATTGTAATAAAGCAATAACAAAGAACCAGAGGCTTATGCTATCGCTGTAAACGCAGATAAGCATAATCACTGATTTCAGCTATGTGATATTGTAATGAATGCTTGAACAACTGAATTTGAATTGGCTTACGCTCCCCAGGCTTCTAAATAATAGTACAATATTATTCTTAAACATTGTTGTATTATTTCATCTGATCTATTGATTTACTCACTGATCGGACCAATGACTACTAATATAACCTATCTGTTTACATTAATTATAGTACACAAATGCTAACCGATGTCAAACTGCTTTCCATTGTAACCAATGTGAAGTAAATCTAGGCATTGTACGCATTAGCTTAACGGCGATACTTTCCGCCGTTTATGTCCAGCACGCAACAGCGCGATTCTGTTTATTTACATTTTGAATTGGGGTTAACTTCGTCATTTATATTGTTTAAAGTGTTTTAGGTGTTGCAACTTGTTTGAAATTACTGATTGTTTTGTATAACTGTGAAAATCAGTAATAAAGTGATATACATGCAAGAAAGCGGCATATTAATATCCCCAATTATCTAAATGTTTTGATATTTACTGTTACATATTAGTAATTGAGCCACTAAATTATTTATGCGATAATTCCTTACATTTTACAATTGACGCGCTAGTAGTTATGAGCGTTTTGCAGCCATTGAACTAAATACAATATCAGATTTCAGTATTCCAGTTCACTGTTTCCAGTATGTAGTGGGAAGGCAATAATGGAGGGGAATGAAGGACGACAAGCCGAAAAATTACTATCATTCCAACACTCCAACAGCTTTGCTAAAGACGCCGTAGTTAAATAAATATTGGACAAAGCTGATAAAGTATACGAATGTAAATATCTTATTAATAAATATGAAAGCAGGTACCGTTAATTTGGTAAGTTTTAGTGTATAATATATTGAACTGCAGAATATGTCGTTTCATTTCATTTCTTCAAATATTTTATAAAATACATAACTTTAAAAACATTTTTTTTACATTTGTTTTTCTTTACTTTTTTGCTGTTGGTTTATTTTATTATAAAAGAAATACAAGATCTATTAGTAACTTTTTTATTGCTTCAGCAGGATAATGCAGAAATCAAGGTACAGTACAGAAAGTCATGATTGCTCCAGTCATTAATATGAGATTTATGTATACTCAAATCAACAATTATTTATTTCCAATTTTGGTAAGTGTGTATTGAGTAGAGTAGGAATCTCAATATATTTGTCAGTAAAAAGAGCAAAATCAGATTTTTATAAATTATATATTAATTTCTTACAGAAGATGTAACTATTCTACATAGAAGTTGAAAAATAATAAGGAAGTTCAGGTGCAAACTTCAGCTATCAAGTTAAAAATAATGGCGGCTCAATGAAAGAGTTGTTAATTTCTAAGGATGTTGGAAGAAATATCTAGAGAGATGGCTGATAGTTTCACTTATGACAAGAAAAAATGGAAACATCTATTTAATTACTGCAAAAAGTTGGTTGCCTCAGAGAATACTTCCAGTGGGTCAGCTAGACAGTCCAAAAAACATCGACTTTCAATGAAACGATGTCATTTTTAACCAAACAAATTGTGCGTGAGGCAGTTAGTGAAGGTCGCTGCATATCAAGAGAACTCTGTGAAGATGACGGCAATATGAGTGCAGAATAAGTTTTTCACGTTCTTCAATCAATTTTAGGAAGAGTAAATATTCAAATCAATTTATAGAGCCAGCCGAAATACTTGCTACAGCGTAAAATGCATCATCAGTCAGTTTTCCTCTTCCGATACTACCTGTATCACCAACAGCATTTGACTGAAACTGCGTATTTGCAGATTTAAGGCTACTGATGTTAGAATCAATAGAGAATCACAGAAACTGGAGGACTGTGACGAAAAAATTTCGGATATTATGTATAGAGAACTTGAAATATATACTAAATAAAAGCTTCATACCCTAAGCTATTTGTTATTTTTCTGTATGATTTATTTATATAATTTAAAATAAAAAAAATACATTAGAAACACAAGTTTTATTGCAATAAAGTAATGTATAATTTTTTTGAAATAAAACCACACAAAAACACAGGTTGCACAAAGTTTCAAATGTTTCAGGATTAAAGTCAGACCAATTTATCAATGGCAGTGATATATAAAATTTAATATTTTAATATTAATTTCCATAGCTAAAAGGGTGTGTCAGATCTAAGACAATGAAATGTTTACACTTTTGAAATTAATAATCTGATCTCTAAGTGGGATGCATTTTTTAAAAAATTTATAGGGCATAAGAGGCCACAAGTAACCTACTTCATAGACTTTTTTTCAATAATAATCTTAGAATTTGTATTGTCTTAAACTATTTTTGCCATATATAAATATTTGTTACAGATAATCATATTTCCAATCCACATCTCCTTCATTGTTAAAATATTCACACAATTCACTCTTTATTTCAGTTGCTGATAATATTCTACAATTTTTCGGGATCTTTGTGAATCCGTTTCTGGGTTTACTCCTCCATGAACCAGGAACTATTCTCCCATTACATTCTTTGTCTATCAGATTCCTCTAAATATTATTGGTCTGTCTTCCAATAGAACTTCATCTAATAAGATCGATAAATCATTCATAAAAAAAATGAAGTCATTTACGAAATAGAAATAGAAACCAAGGAGCAGTTAAGGGAGAGAATCAATGTTACGTTCCAAAAAATGCGGGATGATCGATCTTATGAGATGAAATAATATTAACAATTAATTCCCAAACGCGTGGATTGAAAGCACTGGCCCATACTCTGGCCTCAAAGGTCGCCAGACCTGACTCCCTTTGTCTTTTTTTGTATGGGGATGGGCCACGCAACTCATTTATGAGAGAGAAATAAAAACCAATGTGCAGTTAACAGCAAGAATAAATGCTGCTTTTGACTGGAGACTACAACTGTAGGAGTCAGAAAAAGGTGTCGCGGTTGCATCCCTAGTGGGAGAAGCCGGTTTAAACGAAATTTATAACAAATTATTGCAATTTGGTTTATGTTTTATTTTTTGTAGTTCTCACCTTGTAAGTTACAATCTCAAATTTTGTTATGATACTGATTACTTTCCATTATCTGTGATATATCGGTGGAAAGAGGTTGAAGTATTGAAGTTATTGCAACCATTCGAAGTAGCGTTGGGTTTTATGACTCTTTTTAGTGAGCCGGCTCATTTCGTTCAGCTCACCAAAACGAGTCGTTCACAATGAGTCGTTCAATTGAACGATCTCCTAAAACACAGCCGTTTAGCCTTAGGCGGATTTATATAATGTCTCTACTTGTCTAGTTTACTGCTCAAACTAATATTAAAGTTTTGCTGAGTCATAATTTAGAGATCATTAATTTACGTAAATACAAAATTTTTATTTTTGTATTATTTGGTAACAAAAATACGAAAAAAACTCTTAACATTACAAAAGAATAAAATTATTATGCTTACTTATAACCCAAATAGAAATTTATATAACAAAAACACTGCAAAATAATAACAATCCTGTGCCTTAGTGCCTGTCTTAATAAAAAATTAAAATACCCATTCATCGATTCGTTGAAAATAAAACCTTCCGACCAAATTTTAAAATACTTTCATCTCATGAACCAGACGGCTGACGGCTCTTTTCTCTCCACTGCTCCGAGCCGAGGTGACTGTGCCGGTCGAAAGATTGAACCATGAACGAGTCAACGAGTCTAGTTCGCGATTGAACGTTGAACGTTTAGCACATCCTATGACCCTCGACTCGCTCGAGCCGAATGACTCTATTAATGACGAACTGAACGAGCTATTTGACTTAACTGCGCCGTTTTGAACGACTCATTCACGAACGACCCAAGCCTAATTCGAAGGTCTCGATGTGCTTCTTATTTTTTTTGTAACTTGATATAGTGTTTAACTTAATTACTTTTTCATGGAACCTCGCCATTTGTGGACTCATAATTTTGCCAACCAGTTATTTGTGTCAAATTTCGAATGCAGAAGAGCAAACAAACATTTGATTTAAGTTTATTCGGTATTTTACTGTGTAAAATAAAAAAGTTGCAATAGTTTAAGGGTAAAAATCTGAGAATTAAGAAAAAAAAAATAAATAAAAAAACAAAAACCGTATGTTATATGGATTAAATAATATAGCACATGAGCCCACTTTTCTGCCCTCCATGTTTGCGAATTTTCGACAAAACCGATAAAAATTAACTTTCAAGTATGTTCCAGAAATTCCTAACCCTAATTATAAAAACAAGAATTTCGAAAGAATATGCCAATTTTGAGGATGTGTGGACCGAAAACAATAGAGTTTTAGTGAGGCTTTCGATCCAGGCGTTAAGAGGTATCCAATGACACAGTTTAATAAAAAATGTCGAAAATCAACACCTGTATGTATATTAAAATATATAAAACAATAATCTAGTTTTTACATTCTTTAAAACTTTAAGTATTATATTTGAATATATGAATACTAGTGAAACAACTCAAGAATTTTTTTTAAAATAAAAATTCATATTTTTGAATATATAGGAACTGACAAACGTCCACATCCCTTCAGCATTGTTCTCACTGTAAATTTATAATAAATATTTGACAAATTTTCTCAAATAACTGCTCAAAAATGTCTCTAGCTCAATACTATATCGACATAAGCTAGAAAGCTGCTAGAAATGTTGGAATCATCTTGAGGGATGCCCAGGAGTTAAATTGCATCTCACCTGAGTACTTTTTCCATGCATATTGCATTTTGTAACATTTATAACTGGTTAGCAACTATTCAAAAGTATGGGTAAATTGAACTTCAAATAATAGTTCATCTGAGAGTGAAAAAAAAAAACGAAAATTACGGTGACCACACAGTACAGAGACTTCGTGGAATAAAATTTATTGAGCATGTCCTTCCAGCAGAAATTTGTTGTCAATTATAAGTCATCAGTTACGAACAAATTGTATTGCTGGGTTAATGTTACCACCCTTCTTCCGTTTGGCAGAGGAGTTTCTAGACACTCTGTATATCTATACATATTGTTCAGTTGGCGTTTATTTAGGACAAACTCTACCGATTATACGCCTACATAATTTCATATTTGCATGGAAACTCCAACAAACGTAACGAGGTAAATGAAGTAACTGATATCTGCAAACAGATTTCACGGAATAACGAACGGAGACATGTTGTGATATCTGCACGAAGAGCAAACTTAATTTGACGTTCTTTACGGTTTTCTGCGCAAAAATCAACAGTGAAAAAACCTCCATGAAAGTTTTGTCGTAAAGTCGATGATGGAATTGAACCTAAAATCGATTTCAATTCTCCAGGGATTCTCTCACAACATTTATTGTAAGAGTTTTAACTTATAAGTTTCCCCTATAATGGGCACATTCATAATAATACATTAAATTGTAAAATTTGTTTGATTATTTGTTTCGTGTTAATCTCTCGAAGTACTGAACAGGTTTTACAATTACTTTACTTATAATAAGCTTCATTATCCGTGAGTCATGAGTCATATACAAGAAATGTTTCGTTATAAATATTTAATTATTAGATAGGGGCAATTATCTTTGACGATTTCAGTATCTTGGAAACTGAAAATTGACAATCGATATAAAAACAAAATAACAACAAATATTCTGTAAATAATTTTAAATTTTTTTTTTAATTGACATGAAATTTACTTTATTCGAAAGATAATTTTCTGGCATTATAATTTGAATATGACTTCTGGCATATGACCGCCACGGCTGGCTCGGACTTGGTCTAATCTGGAAGTCCAAGTTTCGATGACTTTTTCCAACATTTGAGCCGTATATCGGCAATGAAGCGGCCAATGTTGTCCTCCAAGTGGTCAATCGTTTCGGGCTTATTGGCGTAGACTAGCGACTTCACGTATCCTCACAGAAAACAGTCAAGCGGCGTTAAATCACACGATCTTGGAGGCCCATTCACGGGTCCGAAACGTGAAACTATGCGGTTACCAAACGTTTCTTTCAATAAATCAATTGTGGCACGAGCTATGTGACATGTTGCCCCGTCTTGTTGAAACCGCAGCTCGTGTGCATCATGGTTGTTCAATTGATGAACGAAAAAGTTAGTAATCATAGCTCTATAGCGATCACCATTGACTGTAACGTTCAGGCCAGCATCGTTTTTAAAGAAGTACGTACCAATTATTCCACCAGCTCATAAAGCAGACCAAACAGTCAGTTTTTCTGGATGTAACGGTGACTCAACATGAACTTGCGGATTATCATCACTCCAAATCCGGCAGTTTTGTTTACTGACGTATCCATTCAACCAAAAGTAAGCTTTATCGCTAAACAAAATTCGCTTATGAAAATTGAAATAAACGGCAATCTTGTTTTCCGAATGTACGCCTTGCTAGGTGATGTGGCTTCAATTCTTGCACGAGTTGAATTTTGTAAGCCCGTAAACCTAGATCTTTCCGAAAAATCTTCCATAAAGTGGATGGACACATATCCAATTCCTGTGCACGATGGCGGATAGACTGATTATTCGGGTTTTCTTCTACGCTACGCTCTACAGCAGCAATTGATTCTTCTGTACGCACTGTACGACATCTCTGTGGATGCGTATTATCATTTAGAGTAAACGTGGTGCGAAAAAGTTGCATAGTTAATCCAATTATGTTGACTGTAAAATGGACGTAGAGCGCAATACGTATTTCGAACAGAACCATGATTTTCAAAATAAATTTGCACAATTTGGAAGCGTTGTTCAGGCTTCAGTCTATTGATGATGAAATGCCAAATCAAACTAAACATAAATCACTTGACAGCTGACAAGAAGGCCGTCGGTTAAAAGAATGTGTGCCAACTTAAAGTTCTAAACCTATAAAAAAAACACCCTTTATAACATCGCGAATAGTGGGTGATCTAAGGACACTGACGGATCTGATAGTCATACCGTACTCGAGACTGATAGAGTGTACTGTTTCCATGTGACGTGCAAGAGGTGAAGTCGGGTCTTTTTGACGAACTGATCAATGATGGTTATCGCGCCTGTTGGTTCGATCGATGTAGCTTTGTGGGCAATTGTGACAACGAATTTCGTAAACTTAGCAAGTATCTTTAGGTTATTTGTCGTTTCGGTTTCCTATTAGGTTGTCTATAGTTTGATTGGTGTTAAAGACACTGTTTATTTAATGTTCGTTTAGAATCCGTGATATTTTCTCATTGACTCCTCGAGTTTGTGAAGATTGACCAATTTTGCGCACAAATGGTCCGCATGATAACTGTTTTGACTAGGAATTTTTAAAGGGTTATTAAGTTCGATTTGTCTACCTCAATAGATGTTAATCGGATAGATTTAAGAGTCAAAGATTTCATTACAGATGCCCAATTTAGTTCTATTGTGGAAACATTTTAACTCTAAATTTAGAGTCATTGTCAATCAGTACATGAGTAGACTATATATATTTCTTACAAGATTCATCTCCCATATCCAAAAATTCAAGAAGTATTTTTTTTAGAAAAATGCACTATTTTCCAGGAAATAGAGGTAATTAAAACGTGATTAATATTTCATTCAATCCGTAATTAGATAGTGGAGGCTGAAAATCAATTTCTCATGAAGTGATCCAGGTGACAAATTTGGTATTTATTCCCTTGTCTTCATATGACTACAACTAAAGGTAATTAATAGAAATGTGAGTCGTCCTATTTTCTTTTGCAAATACCTACTCAATTATTAGGGGGGGAGCTAAGGATGTATCAAAATATTTTGGGAATCGCAAATGGAATCTCTTTAAAATGCATATATACAACAATTTCAATGATTATAAAAATATCAAATAAGGTCAAAACTATCATATGTACCAGAATACATGTCTAAATGAACTGAAATATAGAATGTTAAAACATCCGATAATGATACCGGTTTTTGAAAATTTAGGCATGGTTGGCCCATATAAATATTTTTTTATTACACAAAACTGTTTAAACCTCTAAAACAACACGAAAAATCTAAAAAATGTAGACAATATAGTGTCAAATAAATTCCAACAGTATCAAGGACATTTATAATTAAGAAAACTGCGAAGAAATCTAAACTATCGAAAATAACACAAATAGCAACATTTAAAACCATCAAAAATGACAAAAACATCATAAAATCCAGTTGGCTTTTCGTTGATTACATAACTTGCGGATAGATAGAACAACTTCCATCTTCTGTGTTCGTTTAGAAAAACACGTTGACTTTTGAAAATTTTTATAGCCTTTTGTAATTAATATCTTCAGTCTAAATCACCTGTAAATCTAGTATTCATATTATTTTTTAAATAACAGTGAAACTTTATAAGAAATGTGTGGCATATAAAACCAAAACTGATTAGTCTCATAACCCTTATAGAACAAAAATTTATAATAGTTAAAGGAAATACATGGAATAATGATTACTGTTCCTAGTAGGTACATACATTTTTTGTGGAACACCAATTTTTGAAAAAATAACCCCATGTGGTAATTCAATTTTTGCTAAATGATTAAACGCGTTTTTATTTATTTGGGGAGAAGGGCATATACACCAATTTGCACTCTTCTAGAACATTTTGTTTCCAAGATATTAAATTGAAGTTTAAACAACACCCATCTCTCTATCTTCCATTTAATATTTCGATTTTCGCAAAATGACGATTCATGTACTACTTAACTTAAAGAGAGGAACCAACCTGATAATTTTCATACCTCTATTGCCTTAAGTACCCGAAAACATTATTTTTTTCAAAAAAACATTTCTCTCATGAGATATTTGAATTTTTGCAAGATTGATTAAACGAGTTTGAATTTATTTGGGGAGTAGAGTATATACACCAAATTTCACGCCTGTTGCACATTTTGTTTCCAAGATATTAAACTGAAGTAAAAACAAAAGACACTTGACAGCCCCCCATTTAATATTTAGATTTTAGCCTAACGATGATGTTAAATCTCATGGCTCTATTATTTTAGTTATAAATAATATTTTTTTCTAAATACATTTCCCCACCTTGTCCCCTGTGAGATAATTGAATTTTTGCAAAATCATAAAACATTTATTATTTGTTTGGGAAGAAGAGTATAAACACTAATTTTCAAGCCTGAAGAACATTTTGTTTCCAAGCTAAATTGAAGTAAAAATAATAGAGACCCCACTGCCCCTCAAAGCGTAATCAAAGTTTTAACATAACAAAAAGTAGCTTATCTTTCTTGCACATAATCTAGCTTTCTATTGGTGAAAGAATTTTTAAAATCAGTTCACTACTTTCAGAGATTACCGATGCAAAGAGAAAAACAAACAAACATACAAACTAATTTTACCTTTTTATTAAATTAGTATATTTTTAGTATATTTAGTCAAATGTTGTGTGAAATTTGGTTTCCTACATTTAAATGTTAAATTATTTTGATAACTTTCAATTGTACACACCAATTAAACATATTAATTTGTTTTTTAAATGTGGCCTAATATAAATGCTGGAATCGTTTTTATGACTAAAAATTTTTAATAAACTTTATAAAATAAAGTTCAACAATTTCAAAGCGAAAATTTTTGTACAAGCACTCAACTATAAATGGAAAATCCGATTTGAAAACAAAACCCCTCAGGGATCTCATTTCATTCAAAACGAATTTCAAACATGTTATAATCAATTAAAAAAACTTGTGCATGTTGGAATACTGCACTATATTTTTGAGATCAAAAGCAAAGTCTTCATGCAGAACTTCACATGTAGGCTGATATAAGATTCAGTGAGAACCTTCCGTAACGTAAATTACCTCAGGCATACAAGTTATTTACTAGTTTAGTCTTTCTTGTTGTAACAACATACTTTGAATATTGTGTTTCTTTTTCCAATTGGCTAAACCGATATATTTGTGAATAATTATACTATATTTATTCTATTACAGCGATTTTCTGTGAGTTCAAAACAATTGATAAATACCCAATAATAACACACACAAAATAAAGATAGTTTTATATAGATTTATCCAAACCTAGCTACTCTGATCTATTTATGGACGATGAAGCAGAAACCGTGGTCAAAAAAAAAAACTCGTACAGCTTCAAAAAATTTGTTAGAGCCAAAAAAGCACCTCCGAAAAGGGTGAAGTGGTTAAAACGTAATGAATCCTATTTCAATTGTAGCTATTTTGAGTTGAGACTAAATACTTTATCGGATAGATTTAAAACGCGCTCTCATTTGGGGTTGAATACTACCCCGAATTCTAAAAACATAATAAAAAATAGTTCTAATTAGCAGAAAAGGTTATAATGTGTTATTTAGTACAAGTAGCAATAAACTTTAGTAAGTTACTTGTTTAACTAGCAAAACACCTGTGTATGAAAAAAATTTACCCCTAAATTCAAATTCCATAAAAAAATTGGATAATAAATTAATATTTAGTAACAGCAGGTCTATTTGTGTGCATGCTTAGGTTTAAATATCGCGTAGCCTTGACCCTTATGTGAATTTTGAAGTATAATGAACTTTTTTGATACCTACTTTGGGTATGTAGGGGTGAAAAATACCCCATTCAGTATATAGCTGGAATAGTGACTGTTTAGTACTTATGTTATAACATAAAAATTGTAAACATTACGAGTTTGATAAAAAAACTATACTTTATATTTCGGGTAAGCCTGTTAACTACTCTAATATCATTGTAAGAAACTACTCTTGATTCAGAATGGGGTCAAAAAAACCGAAGAAAATATTATTTTTAACTGGAATTCTACAGTTATCGACCAACTGTATTCTGCCATTATATGCTCATACCATCTTAATTCATACATTTTTTCTATTTCGGATATTTCCTAGTGAAAGCGCTCATTTTGCTCTTCATTATAGATAGTTCTCAGGCTTACAAACTCGCACTGCTTGATTTTTAGATTAAAACACTAGACTCGACATAGTCATACTCGAGCTGTACATTAATGGGGTATTTTTCACCCCTACGTTCCCAAAGTAGGTCTCAACAATATTGATATTACTTCAAAATTCACATAAAGGTCACAAGGCTACACGATATTTAAAATAAACCATGAATATAGAATTAACCTGCTTTTGCTACTAATTTTTTATCCATTTTTTTCTCTAAAATTTGAACTTAGGGTTAGTTTCCCTTCACCCACAGGGGTTGTTTGGTAGTTAAAGTAGTAACTTCATAAAGTCGTTTGTTACTTTCACTAAATAAGACATTATTATCTTTTCTGGTATTTAAAACTATTCTTTATTATGTTTCTAGAGTTTGGGGTAGATTTCACTCCCAAATGAGAGCGCGTTTCAAACGTATGTAAACTGGAGTATTTGCTCAGCACTCGAAATCAGTACACCACTCAAAATTTATTTGAAACCGATTCATTAAGTTTTAGCAACTGGACTGGGATACTTTTCTCCATTTCACATCTTTTGGGGGGCGTTGTTTTGGCTGTAGCAAAAACTTCCAATTCCAGTACCCAGAAATACATCAGAATAGCTTCTTTTGGTTGAATGTTAATAAAAATTTTATCAGTTTGTGGGTCTTTGTATTTTTTCTTTATTTGCCTGATATAACCAAAATTCAGAATAAAAATGCTCAATTATTATTACAGTAACATATCTTGCTATGAATCACTCGATTACAATAAACATTCAATCAACTCAGATACGAGTAACTTGCCTGCTGCGCTTTGATGATTATATTGCATCATCTAGAATATTCTTAGAACATTAGTTCTCTCTCATGACTTGTCACGTTGATTTTTTGGAATAATTTTTATTTCATTAATTTAATTCGAGAAGAGTTCCTATTAGTGGTGTAAATATTGTAATATAGTACGTGAGTTCAATTTAAAATTATAAAACTAACATTCACTTTCACTATTCTAGAAACTTTTATTTACATCGCATATACAACAGCTGATTCAAATATCACAACAATTTAACATATAAGCTCTTCGCTCCACCAACTGAACACGCGATCGTGGCCTGCTTCCTTTATAAAACCAGCATAGAAAATTCTCGCAAAAATCATCATCACTCCTACAGGTTCCGAGTCTTTTCATGACCCATTTTTTATCTCAAAGCGATTGTTGTCGTACTGAAATGAAGCAGGGTCATCTTTTGGTAAATTTCGTAACAATATTTAAACATGATGACAATATGAACAACTAATTTTATTCTCTCTTTCTTGAAGTGCTGGTTTGAGTACTACAAGCAGTTCAAGCGCACTGAGCTGTCCAAAGTCAATTCGAAAAAATAAGAAGAAAAAATTAAGTAAAAAATGAGTATATAAATTAATAATAAAAGTTACTTTATTTCTAAAACAAGAGAATTTATTTGAGAGATCCGGCAGTCAGATCTCATTAAAAGTCTGCGTAGTCGTTTAAATGTAATATCTAAAGTAATTATAAAATAAAGGATTATGAAATTTTGTTTTCAATATTAACCGACGTCTGACAGAAAATTTAAAAATTATTACAAAATTCAACACTACAAAATAAGTAACATATTCAATGTGTTAGGTTAGGTTAGGTTAGATTAGGTTAGGTTAGATTAGGCTAGGTTAAGGTGCTCATCCTGTACAAATTAATATCCTACTTATTTAGTAAATTTTGCCAAGCGAACCTAAAATCCTGCATTGCTTACATGTTTACTATTTCAACAAACATGATTGTTGCTTGAACTGACTTAAAAAAATATACTAGATTGGTAGGTAGATTATTACTACGGAATGAACACCATTAATTTTTTAAATTGTGTGTAGGTACCAAACAAAATTGAAAGTGCTATTTATTGTATAGTGTTATGTTTTTATCATTATTTTAAATATTTTAGTTAGAAATACGTTCATGTTTTTAAGAAAGTTTTTAAGAAATGCTTTAGTTTCAGATTTTTAGTTCTATTTTGTTTGTATAACCTTAACACATCGGGAGAAAACTAATATAGAAATCGACCGTTAACAGTTGTACGATGAATGAATTAACATTGTAGATTTTGTCTTAATGAAACAACAATATATTTTGATTAAATGAATTCCTATTGTATATGTCACCTTACGTTATGATTTCATTTGCTATTCTTAACACCCTGTATATGATCCTTAAAAGAATGCAATTTAAAAAACTATAAAAAGCGGTAAGGGCTCTTTGGTAAATCCATCAATAGACCTAAAATAGAATTATTTTCTCAAATTTCTTTCACAAATTGGGACGTACACTTTATTAACCTCAGAAGAAATCAAGTAACCTACATATAAAAAATCACGACCAAATGATACCGACCTGATATCAGTTTTACAGGTTGATTAAAAAATCATATAAGAGAGATCCAAACTCTACAACTGCCAAAGCGTTTTAAACAACAAATAAGATACGCTGTCACAAAGAAAATAGAAATGAGCTTAGATAAGACACTTAAAATTAATAAAGTTAAAAATAATTCTGACAGTGACATTGGCTTTTGTATATTAAATAAATATAGGATTGTGAATTTTTTTATATTGCAGTCGACTAAATATAGGCATATGTTTTCATATTATCACTATCGCACATAATTTTAGGAACATTAGGCGTCTCAATATTGCCCCATTTTAAACATGTGGTCTAAATTAGAGAAAAAGAGCAAATAGTGATAGGCGCGGAGCACCTAATGTCGTTTCAAATAATTAGTGTCATTTGCATGGTGCCCAATAACAATTTTACTGAATGCAACCCTATAAGTGTTGAGGTGAACAGTTATCAAGACATGTGCTGATAAGGCTGGTACCAAGAATCAATTATACGTTAATAAGTAAAAAAAAAATCAGTAGATTTATAAGTTCATGTTTTGAGTGCTAATCAGTTAGTATATACTAGCAATCAACATGGCTATCTTCACTCTATTCATGACAGTTCCAAATAGCTTCGTTGTTGTCATTCCATACTAAGTACGTAAATGTCTCAACCAAGATATTCTTCTTCTACCCAATACTTTACCTTGCAAGACAAATTATAATGGTTCTAATCTAACTGTATTGCTAATGTCATAGAAGAGATATTCTAATTACGACCTTTGGATAGTATTGTTTGCTTTTGTTCATTCTATACCACACATTCGCGTTAGTAACATGTTGGGTCCAGAGTATCTTTCGGATACGTACAGCCACATCTCAAACGCTTCTATCTTTTTTAAAATGACATTTCTGAGAGTCCATGTATCTGCTACATATAAGAGAACTAGAAATACGTAGCAGCTAAAATTCTAATCTATGTTTTCAGATTTAAATAATGATTTCAAAAAAGTCTAATCATTTTAATGTAGCTGCTCTTGCTTTCTCGATTCTACACTTAATCTCTTGGAAATTTTCTCATCAGTCGTTTGTATTTGGTTGGCTTCATCCTGCTTGGTTACTATGGCCGGTTTTACATTCTGAAAAATATTTGACAAAGATATATGATATGTACGTTAAAACAAATTCCATTAAATGACATATGTTACTACATCAAATAGTTTCTATTCATTCGAAATGGAGGATGTACAATTTTATGATTATGCTGCTTTGGTGTAGTTTATTGTTACAAGTTGTGTCGTTTTAAACGAACAAGTAATTGACGCCTAGAAAGCTAGTGTGACAGGAGGCGGGCTTACAAGTAAAAATTCTCATTACCATTTTAACCAAAATGTTAATTCTACGATTTTGTGTTTCGTCTTGTGCTATTGTCGTTTGAATTTCGTTTATGAATGGTTCACAAATGATTGGTTATTGACATAACAGACGGACACAAATGGAATTTTGTCGCTTATTTCAAGAAAACTTTCCAAATTTGCCGCCTGTATCCCAAGGAAAAATTTGCAAAATAGAAAGCTTGTGAAACAGCTTGGTCATGTAAGACAGATAAAAAAAGTAGCTGCCAATACCCTAAGTGATAATACGAAATTGGATATTATGCTCGAGTTTCCAGAAAATACACATAATTATGGTCGAGAAGCAGCCCCACTGTTCAACGTTAGCCACACATAATTTTTTCAAGTATTAGAGGAAAGCAAAATGCATCCCTATAAAATGATCCCGACTCAGGAGCTCATGGAAGACGATTTCGATAAGAGAAAGTATTTCTGTGAACAAATGATGGTAAGGTTAAATAACTATGTGCTCCAATTCGAAGATTTGTTTTCTGATGAGAGCCCATTTACACTTCATGTTCATGTTAATCGTCAATATCCTGAAAAAGTTAATGTTTGGCCAGGAATTGTTGCAATTCACCTTGTAGGTCCCTTTTTCATTGATGTCAACTTGAATGGAGATAAATATTTAGAACTACCCCCAAATAATGGCGTGCCAACTTTGAGAAACTTATATCCTGATCCAGTAAACCCACAGTTTCTGCCAATACAATATGGTTTCAGCAAGATGGAGCCCGGCCCAAGACGAAATAAATGTCCTGTAATACCTGAACCAAATTTTTCCAAATCGGTGGGCTGGGAGGCGCGGATCGATAGAATGGCCTGCACGATCTCCTGATTTGACGCCAATGGACTACTTTTTGTGAGGATATGCCAAAAGTACTATATACAAACTTAGATTACATAAAAACACGAATCGCGCTTGCAATTAGATCAGTCACGCCTGAGATGTTGAGTAACGTTAGAAGACATTTGTATACCAGATCAGCATGTTGCCAAGACATTCACAGCGAGCGTTTTGAACATTTCCTGCACTGACATTAATGTTTTTTGTTTTTTATTTTTTTTATATTATTAAGAAATAATCAATATTAGTTGTTAGGTTTTTAGTGAATTTGTGAAATAAAATAATTTTCATTTTTTATTGTTAATTTTTGTAATAAATTTCTGCTATTACGTACAGTTAACGAAATTCAAACGGCAATAGCACTGACACTGATCACCACTGTCATGCAGGCAGACAACAAAATGCTAAAGCTTTGAGTTTTCACGAAAATAAACAAAACTGTTTTTTTTTAAATCAGTAAAAAGGAAGGCAGGAATGGTTTATACTTATTATCTTAATATCAAGAGCTGAATGAGAATTAAGTATAGAGTGTAATGTAGCGAATTTGTGAAATAAAATAATTTTCATTTTTTATTGTTAATTTTTGTAATAAATTTGAAAACACTTAACATTTGGTTGGTATTGACCACTGTGACGTGACATATATATATATATATATATATATATATATATATATATTGCGCATTTAAAAGTACAAATCGACGTGTTATTGAATTTATTCCATTTAGCTATTCCACACTGTTTATATTGATATATGATTTATAACTCACTACTTAACACAACAAAATATTACTTTCAATTTATCTGCATATTTATAAACTTTTTAATCTGTCAAGTTTTGTCTTTAACCGTCCTTGTACGTCGTGACAATGGCACCATCAAATTTCATTAGAGGCCTTTTATTTCTATTTTATATAAAACCTTACACAAAATCAACAATTAACGTCCTTTAAACACATTAAGTTTTTGATATACAACTGTCTGCAGTGGCAATTTTTCATTTTCTCTGACAACGTCAAAAATATTTTATAAAAGATAGGACGAAGCGTGTAAATATGTAAATATGATAAAATATGTATCTTAAAGAACTATATTATAAAAGATTAGGTATTCACTATCAAATATGTGTGACAAAGATGTTTCATCAAAGATAAACTTTTTAACAATGTAATATCAGCCTATTGTGTGAATAAGGTTTGTTCTACTTTTACTAATAACCATGCAATTAGTTTGGTCATTATTAATCATTTAATAAGTTCATGTAATAAATAAATTAAGATCTATTTTTTCTACTGTCAAACTTGTATGTCAATACTCGTTATTTTTTTCGTCAATATTTGAAATAAAATAGTTTCCCACTGGTATATTAATCTGTTAAGATACTCTAAAACTGAATCGGAGCAAATACTCTGTTTGAACTTCAACTATAGCAAACATAACTTGAGAGTCAAAGCGAATATTACTTCCGCTTTGAATATGTAATTTATTGGTAAACTATCTCAATAGCCCAGTGCATGGATTGCAAAGTTTATTCAAATTGGTGAAATATCCAATCGATGGACATCGACATTAGTTGAAAAATTCTCACTAATCATAATATTTATCTACTGTGTACATATTTACATTTCAAGAAACTAATTTTAAATCTTTTGGTGGGCATTTGTTGAGATAAATCGAAAATAAATGTAACTGCATCCTTGGGTAGATCTGTGATATCTAACACATGTTTTCGATTTTTGGTTCTGAACAGCCTGAACAACTCGTTTCTGATCAAATAATTTTACTGACTCCGATGTCATTGGTGTGTTTTTAAGATGAGCTCCTATATTGCTGAAAATGACAATCTGTTTATTTGGTTAGGATGAAACGCTCCTTTCGGATCGTGATAATTTATGCAAAGATAGTTTATTAGGGATATAATCGAAGCATTTGGATTTCTGAATTTATTAGATAATGTAATGATGTTTTGATTGTTATGGCCTCGCAAAAAATTTAATCCTACAAGAAAGTACATAAATAAGAGTTTTTCACGAGAATAGTGCTTTGAGTTCAGTGGATAAATATACACCAATAATATTAATAGTCGAACACAACGTTAAACAAAACCCACAATTTAATATTTTTAACCGACAAAACGGGGGACGTTCTCAACTTTTTTGTTCGTTACCTCAGAAGTCTGTCAATTATAAACCAATCTTGAGAAATGTTTTTTATTTTATTATATTATTATATTAGAGGATGTGCTAATACTAAAATTATAATTGTGGGTTTTCCCAATACCCGCGCGACATCAATTTATCTATAATCGGGGAGCTAATAAAATTCTGCTGGTCGTTGGTCGTATACATGGGTTTTTGTTTCAAAGATCATTGTCATTAAGGCATTGTTTTTTTTCTGATTTTCTGGAAAACAGTAAATTTCACGTTATAGAAAGATATATAGAACTTTTCTTTAATATTCCTTACTACCCTGTCGTATAAATCATCAAATTAAAATAAACGAATTGATAACCTCCTCCTTTTTGGAAGTTGGTTAAAAACTAACCGACTTCAAAGCCCAATAACAATGTAGTCACTAAAAATTAAAAAAAAAATAAGTTAATAGACATTATAAACAAAAAATATAACTACTTAAAACTGTTTACAATTGGTTCCAACCCGAAAAATATTTGTTTACCCTATAAATTATAAAGAGCTTTATTAATTAATAAAACAGACAATTTTTAAGTTATAAAGTTTTTCATATTGCTGTGAAAAATATGGGTATTTCTCAGGTTTGTTTATTGTTTTATTTTATATTTTTTAGCCAATTCTGTACCGTAATGAAATTGATATTTTCAATTGCAAACACAATCCACAACATTTTAAATGAGCATTTTTAAAAATTATTAACAGTCTGAAAAAATGCATTATTTAAAAAAATTATTCACCACACGCCGTCATACTTTAACACCCTTTTGTGTTTGTGGTAATTTCAGTTTGAACCTGTCAATTTGAGTATTCAGCATCCTCACAAATGTAGTGAACGTATGCGCAACGAGTAAGAGGCCCAAAAATCGATTAATTGGGAAAGCGAACAAAAAAAGCAAAGAGATCTTGAAAAAGTTTAAAGCTACAATTAGGGAATGATACCTATAATAAACTCATCTTCTATGTCTGTCATCAGTGCTCTGGGCCTTATTCTGGATTCCCCTAAGTGTAGCTCAACTTCAGTTTCTTTCTTCACTGAAATTGACTAGCCCGTGACTGTTCGTTGCCCGTTCCTGTCTTGAATGGATGTCGGTTGGACTCAGAATTTTCTAGAAAGTTATTGATACAGCAGTACCAGTGCCAAATCTGATGGTGATATTCTTATCGATGATGTTAAGCTGGATGAATACACTGCCTCCATCTTTACAAAATCCTCGGATGGCTACCGCCGTGGGGACTGGTGGATGGCTAGTTAGCATAAAGAAGTGATATGCATCTCATTAAACAGTACAAATTCTTGTTCTCGACATCTTGAGTTTACTAAATATGAATTTTTATTAAGAACTAGCCGTTACCCGCGGTTTCACCCGCGTACGGAATGTTGAAGCCTTCGCAAAAAGAAATAAATTATGAAACATATGGGTTATCCTATATAAAAAATTGTTTGAACCACCCTACTTAACAATAAATCCACCGGTCCCGAACAAATTTCACCCAAACTGCAAGTACTTATGGGCCACCCAATATAACAATTTTATTCGACATTTTTTTGAATCACCATGAATAACTGTAGCTCTACTTCACGCTATATTGCAACCATCTTGTATGCTGCTGTTTATTTGTCACCCAATATAAATTTTTGAACACCTGACTACTACTCTTCCCTACCCTATATTTCAGCTATGTAACTGCTTATAGTCTACGCTGTATACAATAATTTCAGATATTTTTTGAACGACCGTTTAAAGTAAAATTTCTCTTGACTCTATAATTTAATCAACCTCTATATGCAGCTTTTTCTAACATTGTGTTAAGCAAACTCTAAAACTATAGTCTTGCTTCTCCCCATATTTCAGATATTCCATATAGTAGAATGCAACTGTTTATGGTCTACACTCTATATGATGTTTTTTTTTACTTTTTTGATCCATCCTACTAGAAATGATGTGGAACCCTTCGTGATTCACAAGTATAAAAAGACAGTTTTGCACCCTAATACCAAAGTTTTATTTAAACGCTCACCCAACTGCTTATTGGCCACCCTATATAACAATTTTATTTAAAAAATTTAACGGCTTTGTATAACTAACTCTACTTCCATCTACATTAAAACGATCCTGAATAACCATAATTTTTCTCTACCAAATATTTCAGCCTCCGTGTATGTGCAACTAGTTAGGGGCAACCAAATATAAAATTTTTAAATACTTCTAATCACACTGTACGAGCTATAATTTTACTTCGATCCATGTTTCAGATATTGCATATATGCAACAGATCATGTTCTATCCTACAAAAGAAAAATTATCCAACCTATAAATCTACTCCACCCGCTATTTCAACCACCTTGTATTTGCAACTACTTATCGGCCACCCAGCATAACATTTTTTCTACTACCCTATATAACTATAAATCCATCAATGCCAAATATATTTGACCAAAACCGCAAATGCTTATGGGGCACCGAAAATAACAATTTTGTTCAACATGTTTTTGAATCACCTTCTATGTATTACAACTACCCCGTAACCGCTTCTGCTTATTGGTTAACCAATATAACATTTTTTAAATAATGATTATATACATTTCTTCACCCTATGTTTCAACTATCTTATCTATTATATTTTTTTCTAACTTATCCTTATATTTTTTCAAGATATATTAAAGTATAATTTCTCTCCACACTTCATTTATACCACCCTTCATTTACAACTTTTTCTAACCTTGTTTGAATGGCACTCTATAATTATAACTTTACTGCGCACCATACTTCAGGTACTCTATATATGCAAGTGCTATATAATAATATATATAATATTTTCTAGCATTCTTTACCCACCCTGTATAATTCTAACTGTAAACCACTATATATTTTAACACAACCTTTTATCTGCAACTACTGATTTATCACCAAATATAACGCGTTTGTACGACCCTGTATTCTTAAAATCCTTCCCCACCCTATATTTCAACCTTCCGGGAAATGGAACAGCTTGTATATCATGCCATGACTTTAAAATTTTTAAACCCATCTCTATAGCCGTGATTACAATCCGCTATATATTTCAACCATCCTATATATGTAACAACTTGTGGATATTAAACAAGTTTTTAATCACAACATAAACTATAATTCCACTCCATTTCAAACACCCTGTATAAACAACTGCTTCTAGCATTTCTTCAATCCATTTCATAACTATAGAATCTTATGAACATAATTAAAAGATTCTAACTGCTTACCTAACATATATTTTTAAGTTTTTTATTCACAGTATAAATATTCAACCCTTTTCAACCACTTGGTATATGGAACTGTTTATGGCCCACTCAATATAGCTTTTCTGGACCACCTCTTATAACTAATTCCACTCCCCCTTATTTCCACCACATCGTATATATCCAGCTGCTTATAGGACACCAAATATAACTTTTTTAGATTTTTTAAAACTATGTAATTCTACTCCGCTTTAAGTTTCCTATATACAGAACACCCTGGAAAATTACGCTTGATATATGTTGATTTTTGTTAAATCGACAATTGCTATATTTGCACATTCCGAATTTTGAATAAAAGCTAAGCTGATGCCAGTATCTAATATTTTGTGCGTGCGGTGGAACCAGTTGAGTAATTGAATTACCCAACATGGTAGAAATTTTTTCGCTATATCTACAGTTTCTGTCAATTTCGAGAGATAAAATGTCTACCAGATAGATTTTAAGTCAAACGATAGGCTTCACAACAAAAAAAGATTCAGCAAAATCAGTTAAGTAGTTCTTACATGATGCCCGAACAAAGAAACTATGTTTGTTTCTTCAAACAAACAAACAAACAGACAAACTTTCAATTTTATAATAGTATAGAAACCAACCAGTGATCATATGGATCCAATAAACTCCTTAGTGAAAGCCACACCAGTAAAATTGAACAGATCAGCCGCGGTCAGCTAGAGAGAGGTCATGGAAAATGTGTTGAATAAAACACGGAATTGACAGCTCGTAAATACCTGATTGGACGCTCATTAGTAGATCCCGGAAATTTTCACAAATCAAATTTTTTGCCAGTGAAATCTTGATATCCAAGAAAAATCGATTCTTTTGAATCAATTCAAACTATCATCAATTGTAATTACTTATTAGTAATCGACAGGGTTGAAGTTAGATTCGAAAAAAACAACGCCAAAAGCCAAAGTCAGAACCCGAACTAACATTGTTAAATCCCAAATCAATATAGAAAATGTCCAAACCTTAGTGGTAAGCAACAAGAGGTTCCGTGTGGGAAACGCATCTAAATTTATGAAATACTTGAAGTTGAAGAAACAACTTCTAAAGACTAATTTAAAAAAGAGATTCAGAGTCTAGATCGAACTCGGAGTCTCAATCTGCCTACTCCCCAAGTGTCACTAGATAACTAATCTACATATATGCAATTGTTAACATCTGAAAATATCTATATACAGTGTGGAACAGTGAAATGGAATAAATTCGATAACGAATAAAAAAAAACGCTTTAACTAGTCAATTTGTAGTTTTAAATGCGCATTTTTTCAACAAAAAAATCTATAGGGTATGTCATGTGACAATGGCCAATACCGACTTTCTAATTCGAAATTCATGCCACTTTATATAATTTAATTGTTGGACGCCTCTGAAAATTCTAGACATAATTCATTTACAATATCCTATCTTCAACTGTTTCCGATATATTAACTGTTTTCAGATTCATTACAAAAATTAACATAAAAAAAGCAAATTATTTTATTTCACAAATTCGCTACATTACACTAAAAACCTAATAAGTAATACTGATAATAGTGTCAAATCAGGAGATGGTGCTAACCATTCTATCGATCCGCGCCTCCCAATTCAATGATCAGGTACTGCCGGACCTTGATTTCGTAATAAGGCGGTGCTCCATCTTGCTGAAACCATATTGTATTGGCAGGAACTTGTGGGTTTACTGGATCAGGATATAAGTTTGTCAAATTTGGCACGACATTATTTTGGAGCAGTTCTAAATATTTATCTCCATTCAAGTTGTCATCAATGAAAAAGGGATCTTGGATATGATTTCATACAATTCCTGTCTATCATTTTATAGGGATGCATTTTACTTTCCTTTAATACTCGAAAAATTGATGTATGGCTAAAGTTGAATCGTGGGGCTGCATTTCGAACCGAATTATGTGGGTCACTTAGAGCATTGGCAGTTACTCTTTTATATGTCGTACATGACCTAGCTCGCGAAACTGTTTTCTATTGTACTAATTGTTTCTGGGATACAGGCGGCAAATTTGGAAAATTTTCATGAAACAAGCGAGACATTAGGACATTGTGCATAAATTGTCTATAATTTTCTGGAGAATATATATATATATATATATATATATCTTTATATATATAAATCTTCTGTACGTGTGTTTATATATATAAATCTTCTGTACGTGTGTTAGTCATTGAACTCCTCCTAAACGGCTGGACCGATTTTGATGAAATTTTTTGTGTGTATTCCAGGGGGTTTGAGAATGATTTAGATTCACAATACGGTCAACTAGATATTGTTTTTTTAGTTAAATTATTTATTTAAAATGTTGTTGATGTTAGCACAACTTACATAGGATCCGGCAGACTGCGCTGTAGTCGCTGTGTCAAATATTCAAGAGTGTGCTTTAGTTTCAGTTACGTCTGATAGATGGCGTTCAGATTATATTGTTACAGCTAATTTTTAAAAATTTAGATGGGACAGGACAACGTCTGGATAATGAAAATTCTAGACAATTCATGTTATATTATCCAATCCTCTTGGTGAATTCTACGACGGACCAAAAGACCAGTAAAATTGAGTTTCATGTCAATGACATTAGTGACAGTGACATTTCCAATGACTATTAATAATTAGAAAGAAAACAAAATAAACATGTAACATTACGGTTCCAATAATTATTACATTTATTAACTCATTTTTACCAACAATTATAATTAACTAATCTCTTATAATACATAACCCTCAATAAGGGAATAATCATTCCCGAAAGCTTGGGTTTAATGTAATAAAGAGTATACATATATAAAAGTCAATATCCGTTAATTACAAAACCCGACATACATATCGAAGTGACTATTAAACTATATAGAAATTATATATATATATATATATATATATATATATATATATATCTGAGAGGCTTCAGCGGTCATTACTATGAACAAAGCTAGGTTCCGGCTGAGAACCTCGTTTGAATTTATTATATACTAGACGTTTCGACTACTGCTTTGGAGCCATTATCAAGAGATAAGAGTGAAAAAGGGTTTCAGAGTCTAGATCGAACTTGGGGCCTCAAACTGCCTACTCCCCAAGAGTCACTAGGTAACTGAACTGAATTTGAGTTTGCTCTGCTTCTTTTATTTATAGTTAGCGCGAAGGGGATGTCACGTGATGAGGAGGTGTTGTGATTGGTTGGGTGTTGGTGGGCGTGTTTGCTTTGTTTAATCTGGCAATTACGGAGGTCCATGCTTTGGGAAGGCGAGAGCTGTCATCGCGTCGGTTTAGACAGAAGGGTATTTTTTCTGTCTATTGCTTCGCGAATTGCCAGATTAAACAAACCAGATACACCCACCAACACTCAACCAATCATCGCACATCCCCTTCATCACGCGACATCCCCTCCTAATCGACCGATAACTATAAATAAAAGAAGCAGGGCAGACTCACGTTCAGTTCAGTTACCTAGTGACTCTTGGGGAGTAGGCATGTTAAGGCCCTAACTTCGATCTAGACTCTGAAACTCTCTTTTATTTTTTGTGTCTTGATAATAGCTCCAAAGCAGGAGTCGAAACATCGAGTATTTAATAAATTCAGACGCGGTTCTGACCCGTAACCTGACGTAGTTCATAATAATGACCGCGGAAGCCTCTCAGAATATATATATATATATATATAATATTTCTTGTAAATTCCTAGTAAGTAGTATTAAGTAATCCAATAAATAATTGAAGAATAAAATAATACGACTCATGGAATTGTAATAAATAAAATGAACAATCAGTTACGATTTATCAGTAAGGTGTCAGTTGCTTTATTTAGATATATGACCACCCCATTATCAGATCAACTTAATTAATGGATGTAAGTCGCTAACGTACACTTGCAAAAATCCAGTTCGATTAAACACCCGGTCAAATTTAATATGTGCGATTGATATCTCACACCAGAGAAAAAGCTAAATAAAAATAGTATATTATTTACTCAAGATGATAATTGTTGATAGATTTATGAAGCTATATTAAAAAATAAGACAAATTAAATTCGCTATTTTTTTGCAAATAATACAGTTCGATGTATACGGCCTAATTTGTTGGAAAAATATTTTTCAGTACATTCGTCCCACACTTTAAAAGTTGATTTCTTTTCCGAAAGTATAAGCCGTAAAATTTTACCGGAAAAATAAGGAGAATCCTCGACTATTAATATTGGGGTACAAATTACAGAATTAAATGAAAAATGTAAAATTAAAATTGTTTCTAACACATCATTTAATATAAAATTATTTGTTTAAAAGATATTAGATAATATATAAAAAATTCTCATTTCCGGCTTTATTTCCAAAAACAAACTACATTAAGTTTTCAAAAAAATTAGGGGTACTAGGGCTTACTTGAAATTTATAAGAAAAATTAGTAGAAAACACCAATATTAATTTTGGGGACACATTATAGAATTAAATGGAAAATAAAAATTTAATTTTCAAATGTAATATATCAAATAAAAGGCTTATTATGTGAATTACAAATATATCATATTTTTAAATCATTTATTTAACAGATATTAACAAACAGATTAAACATCGACTTAATTCCCACTTTAGAAACTACACTATCTAAAATATATTTTATTTGAATTTTTAAATAATTTGTCTAACAGATTTAATAATTTATTATTTAAAACTTTACCTATTACCAAACAGTAGATTATAAAAGTGAAAGTTTATTAGTAAATTAAAATTCTAATGTTACTTTTGGGGGCCAAATTAGAAAATTAAATGCATATTAACCTTGGTATGTGAGTTCAACTCGCATTTGACCAAATTATTTTCCCCTTAGGTACTAAACATGAGTTTTTCAAATACTTACCTTATTTGCATTTTTCAGAAACCACAGAGAGGAGTGGGAAACTCAAACAAAAAATCAAAATATATGATTGTTTCCAACATTTAAATAATGTTCATTTAAATATAGAAATTTGCCAATAGATTAATTATTGAATAATTTACAAATTTACAAAACATTCAACAACACTCATTAAATTTATTGACATTAGACACTACTAAAGAGTTTAGTCATTTTTCTTATGTTCATTGTGAACATTGGCTACTTTGAATTTGAAGTTATTCCAACAATAACAAAATCAAATCTAAATGCTTCAAATCTCAATCTAACCTCGTTGTCAATGAAATTACAATTTTGATTATAATCACTTAAATTATCTTGAACGTTTTACAAATACATAAATAAAAAAAATTATTAACAGGGTAGTACAAAAATTCCGAAGATTATGATCTGTTTTCAAACTGGAAAAACAGTTGTGTTCAGGATTTATATGGGGTGCTTTTAGGGTTGAACTCGTTATTAAAACTGTTTAACAAATTACTATCTATTAACTGAAAATAATTTCAACTGAAACTTCCACATTTTTAATTGTGCAACGCTTTTCAATACTTTAGATATTATTACTGATATCTTTGGACAACAATTATTTTTATTTTTCAAAAGATGTAGAATAATACTTTACATATGTGAAAATGACGTCTCAATTCAAAATATCTTTACTTTAGTATAGTACAGCATTAAAATACATTAACTTGCGTTACTAGTAGTATAATATATAATTCTTAGGATATTTTTGATATACTGATTGATCTTAGCCACACTTAAAGAACGTAATTACTTACATGATTTTAATTTTAGAAGTCAACTTTTTAGAAATTAGTTTTAAAATTATTGGAAATTTTAAAATTTTATTTAAATTATTTTTTGAAACAATAACACAAATTTAAACGTACGCCTGTGTCACTTTGACAGTTTGATTTGATAGATTTTACAATTGGCAAAATATTTTGTATATGATCTATACAATTTATATTTGTTTCATATTTATAAGAGTAGGCTAATTTCAAGTCGATAGGAAATTAACAATAACTTGTATATTTTTCAGTAAATTTGTTGTCTTTAAGAACTACTGAAGAATACAAATTTCCCTCATATTAATTTAAAAAATGAAATAACTAGAATGTTGAAAAATTTTACAACAATATTGTTATATACCTGTATTTTTCATTAAAATAATAAAATTCTATAAGAAAAACATTTGTATCACATATTTATAAAAAAACTATTGTACATAATCAGCACGTATAAACCAGTTAAATAAAAATTGATAAAATTTTTTTAGACGTGTCTTATGATTTTCCTAATGCTTTTCGTACTGATTTGTATGGTATTGTGACCGACTGAATTACAGAAAACTGTCCTCACGGTGGGTACCCAAAATGTTGACGGATGTGCACAAAACCAAACGTCTAGACAGTGCATTGAGTTTCCTTGAGCGGTAAACATGGGTTGCTTACGTCACCCCAGAATCAAAGCAACAGTCCATGTAATTCAGATTTACCCCGAAAACTGAAGTTCAAGCAACCACTTTATGCTCGGAAAAATATGAGCACAGTTTTTTGGGACGGAAAACGCGTATTGCTTGTGGAATTTCTGCCTCGTAATTTCAATAATTTCTACATGATAATGCTCGTCTGCATGTGTCTACTCAGACCAAAGATCTCATCCCATCTTCTAAATGGGAAACTGTAGACTATCCCCCGTACAGCCCTGATCTGGCGCCTAGTGACTACCATATGTTCCTGCATTTGAAGAAACACCTAGGCCAGTGGTTTCTAACCTGTGAGACTGTTGCAAGGAGGGGATGCAGCTGTTTCCAAAATATCATTTTCGAATAGAAACCAAAAAAGTCGAATAGGTATCAAAAAAAATGAATCAGCAAAATTGGTATAGGTAATCCACATTTGGATTGATTTTTAATGGGGGGCGCAAGTATAAAAAGGTTGGAAACCACTGACCTAGGCGGTCAGCCTCTTCAAGACGCTGATGAAGTCAAAACAGTTGTGAGGCAGTGGTTCACAAGTCAGGCGGCAGACTTCTATGAGGAGAGTATTCATAAACTGGTACAACGTTATATATATAACAAGTGTTTCAACATTGGAGAAAATGGAAATTATGTAGAAAAGTAGATGAATGTACAGTTTTCATGTAAAAAGTAAAATCATTCATATTTCTTTGCACGCCTGTTTTTAATTTCACAACGGTACTTACTTAAAAAACACGCCTCGTATATATGTTTGCCAAAATATTCAATTCAGCTGTATGTATGAAATGCATAAAAAATTATTCGAGATTTCAATCGTTCTGGGAAGCGCAACTGATGATGTTTCCCGACTAGAAACAATATATTATATATAGTTTTGCGTTGAATAGATTTCAATGTATTATCAAAACTGATAACAAAAAAAATCAGATATTCAGAAAAAATTCTTAAACATATCAATTTTTTTAATGTTTGATCTTTTAAGATATTAAAAATTTCGTTAATTAGTTTTAAACAATGTCAATTTCAAATATGTGCCTTAATCACATTGCGAGTCTCTTTTGTCAAATTTTTCTAATAGAAAAACATTAGGTAAACAAAAACGGATTCCTTTTTTTTTCAATGTCTCCAAGATTCCAATGTATTCAAGTTTTCAGTCACTTCAGGAAAGCGCAATTGATGAAGATTGTCGATGAGAAACAATTTATATATATATATATATATATATATGTTGTTTTGCGCTGAATGGTACTCAATGGATTTTAAAAACTTAAAAACATATTATCTTAAAAATTCAAAATATTCAGATTTTTTTTTTAGAAAATGTCTATTTTTTTAATTTTTGGTCTTTTAAGATCAGGTAATTTAGTTTAAAAAAATGTAAATTTCAAATATACTTCCTAGTCACAATGATATTTTTCTAATAGCCTAAAATTTGGTAAACAAAAACTGGTATAAGTGTGTTTTCAGTTAAAAATAATTTATTTTGACTTTCAGCATAAAATTTATATTTATTAATACACATTTCCAAAAACCTGTACAAATTCTTTTCACACTTATAAAAACATATCAAGATTTAAATTATTTAAATCAAACATTAACCTACCTTATTTAGGGAAAATAAGTTCTGGTACCCACTCAACTTCAAAAAACAAACTTCCGAAAAACTTTCACAGTAGCCAAAAATTTTGAGTACGCTTCCGTTTTAATAGCCAAGACGTCGCTTTGCAAACTGTCGAAAGTGAGGCTCGACGCTTTCGAGATTTCGTGACGCGACGCTGCAAACTTCCGGTGAGTTCCCGCTCACAGATCGTGTGCGCGCGTCCCCCCACACATTAGCAGTTTCGCGATGCGACACGTTCGTCGCCCCTCACCAGACGAGCAACAGGTTTCGCCTAGGTCGAGGAGAAAAACAACTCCTAATCGCGCATTATAGTCGTATGCATTTCAAGATCCAGGTCGCGTTGGAAAAGGAATGGAATATGTTTTTCCATTAAACATATATTAGATTGGATGAATCCGATTATAGATTTTGATGAAAGCGGTTTATTTGATTTCAATAGTATGTCATTGTTATGTGTGTTGACAGTTAGATGGTGGACAAATTGATTTGGAACTCCGTCATTAATTCGACATTTGTTAGAATAGTTGGTATACCGTGATTTTGATTTACTAAAATTTTGAATCAAACAATCCTTAGCCTACTTTTTAAAACTTGTCCACAGAAAATTCAATCTAGCAGGTCTTTGCATTGAAACATCCATTGACAGACTTGCAAGAATATTACAATTCTTTACTAGTAGAACACATTACCTCATAATGAAATACAGATTTATGCAAAACAAATTACTATTGACAGTGAATAAAAAAAAGGAATTGCATAATAAACAATTTATACTTAAAAAAGAACCGACTCCAACTGGCTTAAAATAAAAACCATTTTGAACCTGTGTGCACTTAATCACACTTTTTTATCTGATTTAAAGTACAATTCTATTGATTATGTTAGCGTTTTCTTATCTCTGTCTCTCTCTATTTCTCCCTCTATTTCTCCCTCTATCTCTAATTTGTATTTATTGTATATTTTCCACATATTGTTTAACTTTTTTATTCGTTTTATTATCTTGACCACTTTCTATAAGTGTAACTTTAATTCACCCTACATTGCAACCACCCTGTATATGTTTCTGTGTATTGGTAACCCAATATAAATTATTTTCCTATCATTTTCTGGATCACCCCGTACAACTACAGTTAAACTCTACACGATGTTGCAAGCGCCCTGTATAAGTATTAATCCTCTCTTCCCTATTGAGTGTTTCTATTTTTCTATAGTTTGAATCACCCTGTATGCCTGTAATTTTACTTCGCCCCATATGTCAAGTATGAGCAACTACTTATGTTCCACACGATATAACATTTTTTTAGCAACCCTGTTTACTTAACACTCCACTCTACCTTATATTTCAATCATCATTTATATGCAACTGCTTCTAACATTTTTTGAATACCCCGCCTGTTATCAAATATCCTTACTGCATATGCTTATTTAACATTTTTTCAACGTTTTAAGATTTACTCTGAATAACTATAGTTTTATTTAATAATAATATATAATATTTTAATTATTAACTATAATATATAATACTATACTGTAATACTTATTATATATAATATATAATGCTTTTTATTTCAACCAGCTGGTATATACAACTCAACACGACATTTTTTGTCTCTCTATAACTTTAATTCTATTCCATCTTATGTTTCAACCATCCGACATATGCAACTGCTTATGTACCAATCAATATCACATTTACTTGTAAGATTTTTTGAAACCACATGTGAAACTGCAATTTTACTTTGCCCTATATTTCAACTGCGCACATTCCTTGCTGCTTGACGTTCTATGCACGCACACATATCTACCACCATCTACCGTAAAGAAGATCGCTCACATAACAATTTTTGTTTTTGATTTATTTCACTTTAAGCTTCGTAAAATGAAAACCGTTACAAACACCCTGTACGATATACTTTCGTGGCATATCTTAAACATTTAAGTTAGATATTTATGATGAAAATTTGACATTTACATTGATTTATACAGTTTCTTGCACGTATGTTCCCAATTTTCAGAAAATCAAATTGGATTAGCCGTTTTAAAGAAAAAAATAATAATTTGGTGAAGTGCGAGTTGGACTCGCATTGTAAGGGTTCCGTATCACCTTCAAGATTCGCTGTATTTAGTTTTCTAATTTGGCCCCCAAAAATTAACATTAGAGTTTTATTTTAATAATAAACTTTCAGGGAAGCCTTTTATAATCTATTGTCTGAATTTTGAGGCTCTATAGATTGGAATATAAAGGGCACAATAGGTCAAGTTTTAAATTATAAATTATTAAATCTGTTATTCAAATTATTTAAAAATACAAATAAAATATATTTTTCAAAATTTAAATAGTATAGTTTCTAAAATGGGAATTAAGTCGATGTTTAATATCTTTGCTAAACAAATGATTTAAAAATATGATATATTTGTAATTCACATAATGAGTCTTTTATTTGATATATTACATGATTCGTTTGAAAATTGAATTTTTATTTTCCATTTAATTGTATAATTTGTCCCTAAAATTACCATGGAGGTTTTCTAATAATTTTTCTTATAAATTTCAAGTTAGCCCCAGTACCCCTAATTATTTTCAAAATTTTAGGTAGTATGGTTTCGGAAATAAAGCGAGAAATGAGAATTTTTTATATCTTTATGTTAATATCTTGTAAACAATTAATTTTAAAAATATATATTTGTATTTCTAATAACGAGCCCCTTCATTTGATATATTGCATGACACGTTAAAAAAATATTTTTTATTTTCCGTTTATTTCTATAAATTGCCCCCCATTATTAATATTAAAGATTTCTTCGTATTTTTCCTGTAAATAAAAAAAAATTAGGTTTTATAGTTTGGGGAATAAAGGGGGGAATGGGAATTTTTTGAAATATTTTTTTAAATATATTTTAAAATATTTATTAAAAAAAATAAAAAAAAATATATTTGTATTAGTCATAATGAGCCCTGTGATTTGATATATTACATGATACGTTAGAAACAAGTTTAATTTTTTATTTTCCATTTAATTCTTTAATTTGCCCCCCAAAATGAATATTAGGGGTTTCTCCTTATTTTTCTAGTAAATTTCAGGTGAGGCGCTATACCTTTTTTTTTCAAAATTTTACAGCTTGTGGTTTCGGAGATAAGGGGGGGGGAATGGGTAAAATTTTTTATATTTTTGTTAATAACTTTTAATTAATTTATTTTAAAATATGAAAAAAATATATTTGTTTTCGTCATAATGAGCCCTTGTATTTGATATATAACATGATGGGTTAGAAATAATTTTAATTTTATATTTTCCATTTAATTCTATAATTTGCCCCCCAAAATAAATATTAGGGGTTTCTCCTTAATTTTCCAGTAAAGCTCAGGTGAAGCGCTATAACTCAATTTTTTTTCAAAATTTTCCAGCTTATGGTTTCGGAGATAAGGGGGGGGGAATGGGTAAATTTTTTTATATTTTTGTTAATATCTTTTAACTTATTTATTTTAAAAATATGAAAAAAATATGTTTATTTTCGTCGTAATGAGCCCTTTCATCTGATATATAACATGATGGGTTAGAAACAATTTTAATTTTATATTTTCCATTTAATTCTGTAATTTGCCCCCCAAAATGAAAACTAGATGTTTCTCCTTATTTTTCCAGTAAACTTCAGGTCAGATCCTATGAAAGTATTTTTTTTCAAAACTTTACGTTTTATAGTTTCGGAGATAAGGGGGGGGGAATGGGTAAATTTTGGTATATTTTCTTTAATATCTTTTTAATTAATTTTTTTTTAAATATGAAAAAAATATATTTGTGTTCATCAGAATGAGACCTTTCATTTGATATATTACATGATGAGTTTGAATTTTTTTTATTTCTATAATTCTATAATTTGCCCCCCAAAATTAATATTAATGGTTTCTGCTTATTTTTCCTGTAAAGTTCGGGAAACGTTCTATATTTTCTATTTTTTTCAAAATTTTAGGTTCATTAGTTTCGGAGATCAGGGGGGGAAACGGTCGATTTTTTTAGTTTTTCCCCCCAGAAGTACCCCTTAAATCAAAATTTCTTCTTTTGCGATATGTGCTCCTGATCAAGTCAGCAAACTATACCTTCATACCAAATTTCAACCTCTTCCGTCCAGTAGTTTAGGAGAAAATGGCTGTGATGTGACAGGGGTAGAAATCCTGAGTGATATTATAAGGGTATCCGTATACTGTATATACGGAACCCTAACAATGTAGATTCTTTGGCATTCACTGAAATGTAGTCCCTTAATTACAGTTTTTTTTTCTGGAAAACCATAAATCTCACGTTATAGAAAATTATATGGTACCTTTCTGTAACATTCCATCATGCCTCCTCGTTTTTGGAACTCAGTTAAAAATGGGCCAGTCCCTGGAGTCGCATTCTGTAACTTGTTATGTTTACAACGTTGCGATAGAATGCAACGTTATTAAATGTTTCTTGAATTATGGTTCCCTAAGTTGGCGTACAAGGCAATCCTGCAGAATCGATAAATAAGGTAACAGAGATGTTATGCAAAATCTTCAACAGACACTTAAACTGAGCATGAGTACCAAAAACATGGAAAGAAAGATGGATTATGACCGTTAAAAAAATTACATAAGATGGTTTGTACCAAATACAGCGGCAACGCAGTAACTAATACAATTAATGTGAGTAATATCACCCAAATGAGTGCTTAAAAGCAGGCCGATAAACAACTGTAAGTGTGCTGTTTGTCCCAAATAACAGAGAAGAAACCATATGATCGCAAAATGTCCACCGACTGCTGTTAAATTTGAAGAAAACATTTGACACCGTACATGTTTCAACACTGTGGGAAGTTGTAGAAAAATACAACATAAATGTAACATTAATAGATGCTATTAACGAATTAAATCGAGCACAGCCAAAAATAAAATAGAAAATAAAATAACAGACGAATTCAAGTAAATAAAAGACGAGGTTGTTGTGACTTAATACATATGTAAATAAAGCTTGAAGGGCATGCAAAAATAGATCTAGACTTATGCGAATGCCTTCTGGAGATCTACCAGTGCATTATATATACGGTTGACTAAGTAGTAATTGCACAAGAGATAAGATCTAGAATATAAGTCTAGAAACAATTACAGGTGCAAATCACTAGCCAGTACAATTAGTAAGTAAGTAAAATAAAAAAGAGATTATATACGAAAATATTACCCATATGATTCTGAGGAATAAAACGCCTTTAAAGCAGGCCAATCAACAATTAATTGTCTAGTTAGTTTGTCTCAAATAATAGAGAATAAACCCCTAAGGTCACAAAAAAGCGCACCTACATTGTGTTACAAAAAATCGTGTGCTAACTAAAATATTACATTTAGATGTAATTAGTGTTTGAAGAATTTTGAAGAGTGCATAAAAAAACCATACATTTATCATATCTAGTGCTGAATTGAAGTGAGTATTTTTTCTAATTTTCTATCGAAATAACAGGTACGTTGATTAACAACCTAACCTACAAATTTATTTGCGGTTTAAACGTGAACACCCGAAAGACGCGGCACATATACATAGAAAGAAAACCCGCCTGGGAATATAGAAGAAGAAAAATTAGAAGCTATAAGGAATATATTTATCTAGGTATAAAGCGACGAAGTGAGGAGACAATAACTAACGCAACAAAGAAAATAAGTGTGAACTTATTTACTTTGTTCCGTGACATAAGAACAACAGAGCAAAAACAAAAAAGAGAATATAAATTGCTATATTACGACTGCTAATTTTTGGCAAATGACAGAAAAAAACAACATATTTGCGGATAAAATGAACTTTTAGAGTACATTAGCAAGACGATCTAGACTCGAACATAGAACAAACGAAGAAATAAGAAGACACTTGAGAGTAGGGAGAACTTTCGTAGAAGACATAAAAAAGCAACAAAGTATATGGTATGGATTAGTAAGACAAAAGCGTGAGGAAATGCTCCCAAAAAGAACCTTAATTAAAAATAAAAAAAAATAAATCGAGGTAGACCCGCTTTAACATGGCTAGAGAAATCTAGACGACAAAGACTGGCAGAATAGGCAGCAATGGAGATTTTGCATAAAATATACATATAAATGCCCTGCAGTTAAAGAAAATGCACCAAATGGATTAACTAATAAAGATTTGACAAACGTTGCACCAGACGAAATTAATCATACCGTATATATACGCATTTTTCTGTACAACGCAACGTGTAGTCGTTTCTCACAACTAGAACGCAAAACCTCAATCTTACTCCTGAGGATCCCTTTTCAGCATGGCTGCCTATACATCTAAATTCCAGTTTCTAGGGAGTACGACCCTTATTCCCTGGATATGGTGAATGTATGTTTTTAAACTCTTTGTGACCGTCATTCTGGTGATATTTTTCTAAGGGTCTGTACCATTTTAACCACTTTTCTACAACCATTCTTCTTTAAATTTCATCAGTTCTGATATGATCAATTCTAGACACCACACAGCTTCGTTTTAAATAATCAATTTTTTACTGTCTCCAACCCCTTTTTTTAGTATACTATCTACAAAAGCGTTTCAAATTCTCTTTTCCGTTTCCATAAAATTTGTTTATGACAAATTACTGAATTAAGGTGTGTAACAGCTTAATTTGCTTTACTTTTCCAGTTATTTTTTTTCTCGTTTCTACATCCTTCATCAGAGAGATAGTTCCTACACATTTACATTCCTCATCGACCCCTATGACTTTACATTTTGCATACCATTAAGGCAAAACGTCGTTAGCATATATTTTGGCTACTAAAGGCGATAAACAGCATCCTTGACGTAGCCCTTTAGTCGCGGAAAATGGGTCGGTTAATCAATTTCAGACTGTTGGCTTTTTGTCCTTCATATATATCTTTTAATATTCTAAGATATTTCTCATGTACAGGTGTGCTCCTCAATGTATAGAATAATTCTGTATGTTTTAATTATCACGGGTCTGCTACAAATCGATGGAAATGAAATTTTTGTATATTGGTTGTCATTTTTTTATTAGTCCTACTCTTCACTATTGTTTTTCATGCTGTTTTACTTGTTGTACCTCTAATATAGCTAGTGATTTCCTCAGATATATGGTTCCATGCCTCATACTACCGTTTAATCACTGATTTTCTAACTACATGGAGAACTCGCAGATGTTGTTTCCATATTCCGCATTCGTTAGCCATTTTTAACCGACTTCCAAAAAGATTATCAATTCGTCCGCACTTTTTTTATATAAGCTCAGTGATTATTCAAAAACGGCTTGGTAATTTTGATGATTTAAACGGCACAGTATTAAGGAATATTATATAAAGGTACCATACAATTTTCTTTCACTTAGTATCTTTTGAGAAAGCCAAATATGATTTTGGCGAAACGTCAAGTGATTTTTCAAACGAATACAGACGAACGGATGTACATCGGAATAAATCATCAACCACATATTTCCATCCGTGAAACAGTATACACAAACATATATATATATATATATATATATATATATATATATATATTATTATTGAATTGGCTCCCTATTTTGTTGTTATTTTAATTATTATTTTTAATATTTTATTAACTTTATTTGTTGATTTAATTTCTCAGGGTTTTTAAAATTTTTACTTTTATATATAGCATGCATACTCCGATCTCAAGGTGGTTAAACAGGTTCTACTATTTAAACTCAATACTAACAATTTTTTTTTATTTTCCTTTTGGCTGCTCTGCTACTGTGTTCTTTCACTGGTTCCACACTATTACTTTTTTTTTGATTTTTCAAAACCTCTTTAACTTTTTAACTTTCTCTGAATCTAATTTAAAATTTTATTCTTTTTATTGAATTTCATTTGATTGAAAAGAATCTAGATGTAATTACTATTCATATTTATTAATATTATATAAATAATTTAAACAAACAATTAACAAACAAACAAACGAAATATTTCCTACCTACTAAATTCTTTTAAAAAAAAATTATTTTACGAGAAATTTCTCTTTCATACTCTTATTTAAAATCTACAATTTGTTATCATAACCTTATCTATTATACAAATTAATAACGCAATGTTTATTTTATTTACAATTTCAAACAATCATTATAGCACTAACCTTTTTATCTCCTCGTTGGTGAATAATGTCCAAAAGTTCCAAATTTTTATTTTTTTTATTGGTTCCAATTTCACTATTACATGTCCATCCCTCTTGTTTACTTCTTTATTCAGGTCAATTAAATTAAATTATTATTTACAATGTTTATTTGAAGTTCCCACTTAATTGTCATTTTGTCGGTCAAATAACCACTACACTTTAATTTACCGTCCTAAAAATCTTTAGACACTGCCAACCTTAAATGTCATTGGAATTGTTTGTCTTGACGTCATGTCTCACCACTTTTCACAACTTAACCTCTATCAACAAGTTCTTAGGTTATTGTAACGAAAACAATTCATCACATGCTCTGAGATTATTATTATCAAACATCGGAAATGAAAAAGACCGTTACTATTCAAACATTGGAAATCAAAAGAGAACCCGTTCTGTTCAAAACTTGGAAATCTAAGAGACCGTTACTATTCAAACATCGGAAATGAAAGAGACCGTCACAGAGATTGCTTCTGTTCAAAACTTGGAAAATGAAAGAGACCGTCACAGAGATTGCTTCTGTTCAAAACTTGGAAACTGAAAGAGACCGTCACAGAGATTGCTTCTGTTCAAAACTTGGAAACTGAAAGAGACCGTTGCTATCTAAACGTAAGCTTATATATCTTTTTAAAAACAAGGGCCTGCGATAGCGTTAGATCTTTCCCGTCACCCAGTTTGGCTGAGTTATCAATTGTTTTTTTGCGTTTAACGGTTTTGATTGCCCGTCCCCTGAAAATGCTTAGCCCACGTGAATCCTCATAAGAGACAAAAATTTTCTTGTATGCTTATTAAATGTTATTTTTCTTATAGTTTATTGTATTTTAAGAATTTTTTTACTCTTGGTAAGTTTCATTTAAAAACTTTGTTTATTTTTTAATTGATCCTAATTTTTTCAAGGTCATTACCCTTTTCACAAATTTACCGCAAAATTTTGAATAAATTAAATTTGAGTTACAAAATTCTCTTCTTTATCATCTCTAATGTTTACTGAACAATTTTCTTTTATTTCTATTCATTAATTTAAAAGTTCTTTAGATTTTAGTTTTCTCTGCTGGTTGTTTATACTATGCTTCCCTTAATAATTTATTTTGTACTGTTGCTATTGCATGTATTTTTACTAATTGATGTTGTTTCAGGTTTCTAGCATGGATTTAATTATTTTCCTTACAATTTACATTATTATTTTTGAGTATATTTCTCAAAATCTCCTTTGTGGTTGGATGATGACTCATAACGATTTTGAATTACCTTTCTGGATCACTTGTGAGTATTTACAAATTTTATTACTATTAGAATTATCTTAACTACTTCTTATTATATACTTTTTTTTTCCTTTCTTAAAGTCCAGATAGTTTATTTACAATTTTTCTCCTTTTTACTGTCTCGTTGGAATGGCTTGTTTACGAAACTGAAATAGACCAATCAATAGAGATTTTTTCGTGCAAAAAATACTATCAGGATACTGCCTGTGCCATCATATTAAGAATGATTTGTAGTGATATTTTGCTACCTTTTCCACTCGCAACTATCTTTTTTTACTTTATTATAAACAATTGAAACAAGAAAATTGCGTTTTTTTCGTTACATGTTTATAAAATGAAAGATAATAAATTAATCCCAATAATGTCAACAGGTCAATTGTAAAGCATAAAAATACCAATGAAATGAGCCCAGGATCGATCCGATAGGATCTTTAGTAACAGCGAAAAACAAAAAATACTGGAAAATTTAGCGGTTTTCTTTATATTATCATAACTCCGTCATTATCGAAGTTGTAGAACTGGGCTTGTGGGAACTGATAGTAATTGATATCTACCTTATGCGTGACTAAACCAGGCAGTATCGGTTTAATAGTTTTTGAATAATTGTAATATGAAGTTTTTAGGCCACTATTCTTGCAGTGTGTTTCCATGCGACATGGATCGTCAAATATCAATTCAGAATAGAGATGTTGAAATTAGAGGTATCATTCTACAATGCCTCTATTTTCATTTTTCATTAAATGTCTGTGAAATAAACGAAAAATGTTAGCAAAAATGACCAAAATTTGGTGAGCGTATGAATGTGTTCGAGTAGTGGAGGAACACGGTTGTTGAGGGGAACTGCAAACAATAATTATTATCAATAGTAACTGTCACTCTGATAGATGGTGAAAGAATTTAATCGTTAAAAAACTTGTATACAGAGTGATTTGTTCGATTTTATTATATAAGATGAGATGTGTTTGTTTATTAATATATTTATATGTAAATGGTTTCTCGGAAACGTTTTTGCTTTAATTTGTAGATTTTGAGTTTACGGAACATCGAAAGAGAGCGGTCATTAAAAAAATTTTCACTTGTGAGGATTTTAAATATTGAAACGATCTATGTATGTGCCTCTACTATATTGCTATACGCTTCCCCTCAACAACCGTGTTTCCCCCACTCCTTGGGTACATTCATACGCTCGCCTTTTTTTTGTCATGTTTGCTAACATTTTTCAGATATTTCACAGACATTTAGTGAAAAATGAGAATAGAAGCTTTGTAGAATGACACCTCTACTTTCAACAACTTTTTTCAAAATTGAAATTTGATTATCTATGACGCATGGGGACACAATGCAAAAATAGTGAACAGAAAACTTTATATCACAATTGTTCAAAAACTAATAAACCGGTAGCTACTGATTTTGGCATACATAAAATGGATGTAATTTACTATCAATTCCTACAAGTCCAGTCCTACAGCTTCTAAAGTTACGAAGATACGATTTTTTTTAAACAAATGCTACATTTTTCAGTATTTTTTGTTTTTTCCCAGTTACTAATGATCCAATCGGATCGAGCCTGGACTCATTTCATTGGTATTTTCATGCTTTACAATTCATCTGTTGACAAAATTGAGATTAGTTTATTATTTTTGATTTTATAAACATGCTAAGAAAAAAAACGTAATTTTCTTGCTTCAATTGATTATAACAAAGTAAAAGACCATAGTTGCGAGTGGAAAACATAGCAAAATATCGCTAGGAATCTTTGTTAATGTGATGGCACAGTCGGTATCCTGATAGTATTTTTTGCAGATTATCAGTTATTTTTTGCTCTATTGATTGGTCTAAAATACAAAACCCTACATTCACCAAATGATTTTATTAAGCCTTTTTTTTCTCTTAACATCTGACTCTTAGTTGATTCTTTTCAACTCTTACCATATATTTCTCAAATAAAAATTTGCTTTATTTTAATAAAAATTTTCCTTTATACATTTAAATTCCCTGATGGTTATGCAACCAACATTCCTGCTATTTAGACATGCATTTTCTCTACATTGTGTGACTTTATTTAATATTTTTCCCTTTATTTTGTTTATGGCTATTTTAATTCCATAACAATATATATATATAAATGTTGATAGTGACAATCTGTAAGGTTACTTCCGAAATCTTGCCCGGATTAATAATTGTCCTTTATAGAATGTCTTTCCTAGAGAGAAAGAAATCTGTGTAATATAATCCAAAATCGTTGTCAATTACTATTCGTATTATTTATATTATATAAAATAAAATTTCGCGGAAATGCACAACATTATCTGTTTATTAACTCTTTTGCTGGTAGATATTTTCCTTGTAAATTATACAGTAAGTAATACAATTTTATCGTGCCTGCATTTCCTGGAATGCCTTTGACAGAATTCTTTCGCGAGAATAAAATCCCTAATCAACAATTTACGAGCTGCTGCAGATAATGGATGTATCAAAAAACTATTAAAATATGTAAATATTGACTGGGAACATATTAAAAATTGCAAACCAAAATGCATCTTTTATATTATTTGAAAATATCTACAAGCATGTGATTCATTTTTGGACACAACACCTTAAATCAAATTTTGTCATATAAATCTCTGCGTAATTGTCTTTTAAAAATAAAAATAATCTCTGTGTAGTTCCTTAACTGAACACAAGCGTCTCTATATTGATATGATTTATTTGAGAGGAGAACTTGGATGTAATGGTGCATTCATGTACAGAACAAAAGAAATAAGGAATTTGGGTGAACGACATGAATCGAGAAAAGCAGGCCTCGGGGTATGAAGTGAAAAATAAAAATTCCCCATGTGGTTGCTCCCTATCAATTTCAAAATATAACGGGATATGTAGCGGTTCATTTCCATGGCCTGGAATATATTTTTTCCGAACGAGACAGTCTTGAATCTTTTCTCTGCTCCAAACGTAGCTCGTCGTAGTTTAATTTAATTTCCTACAATTTCTTATGATTATTTATCAAAAGTTATATGAAGTTAGGTTAGTTTTACTAAAAATTTTGGAGTATATTTATACAGGGTGTAAACCGTATGAGTGCATATATTTTAGGTGGAGATAGTCCATATTAAATCAACCAAAAAACTCTTATGTATCAATGGTCTATGGGCTTTAATAACCACGTTATGACAATATATATGTTAAGTAAATTATTGTCAATGCGACAACATCGCTTATGGGACGATACATTTTCACTTTTACTATTTTCTTTTACTAGTAAAAAATAACCTCGATCACGAACACTACACTGCAGAGTTTTGTATTGAATAATTATGTTTTCTTGACAATTTTCTTGATTTGGGTTAATGAACCATTTAAGATATAAACGGTTTTAAAACGCGTAAACGGCTAGCCGCTTACTCGATGCGTCACGTTGCCCATTCTTGATAGATTTAGATCAAATTGTAATTTAATTAGGAAACTGAAAAAATGGTTTCTTAATGAAGCTGGGATTAGTGAAGGAATGGAAACTGTTTAGAATTTCCATATCAAACTTTACAAGGATTTTGCAAGCAATTATATGTAGGTGACTGTAAAAATAGAGGTAAAATTTGTGAATTATCCATTTTTATTACAAAACTATAACTTTTTTGTAAAAATGCTATGACTTTTTAATTTTTTTCTACCTAAACTATTATTCCTCAAAATATTTGCACTCAAACCGTTTACACCAGTATATTGTGAAACTGCAGAACGAAAACCGTGATCTTGGGACATCATACTTACGAAAACAACAAAACAACACACCACTACAGCTAACTAATACACATAAATGGGCACATTACTATAAGAAGGTTGTTTTCGGCCCTTAATTTTTTGTATTTAATTTTTTTACAATATTCTCTAGAGATTTATAAAATCTTAACAATTTTATGTAAAAATATGATGTTTGTCCAAGTCGATATTTCAAATGGTTTTCGAGTAAACTGATTTTAAAAAATTACAGGCCGAAAACTTTCACCAAAACTAAATAGGACGCTTCTGATTTGCATGTCGAACAACGAAGTAGCACATGTTATTAACGTAAAAAGTTAAGTAAGCCCCATACATTTTTCTGTATTTATTTTCGCCCGTTTTGTAAATAACAGAATAAAACTGTTTTGTTTGAGCCATTTTATGGGCATATAACTTCCTAAGAGTGCGTTTTAAGGCACATGTTAATAGAGAATTTTGGGCTTATTTTAAAGACTTCTATACACAGCAAAAGTTTGGTAACCTATCTAAATAGGAAACTTCGAAACCACAAAAATATTTGAGAACTGTAAATATTTGTATGATGACAAAGCGAAAGATTCATTTGCTCTTATAGCTAAATATATTCAAGGGCATGAAATTTGAGAAGTTGTAAAATTATCAGTGTGGCACAACATCTCAAAGCTATTCTTGAAATAAAACATTTGAAATCTCCTACTACCGGATTCAAATTATGTGTCTTAAAAGTCACTCAGATAATATTAGGCGGAGAAACATTGAAGCTGATTTATGTTTCTAATAACAACGGTAGAATAAAGTCACAAATAATAAACAAATCAAAATTATCATATTTTATCATTAGTTCTTTGACAGAAGCTACTAAATCTGAAAATACATTCAATCAGACAACTGACGTCTTTGAAACAAATCTTTGGGATTGAAGTAAACTAAGTAGGATTTTAATTGATTTTTTACAAATTCCTCCTTTTTTCACAGAAGTTATCAAAATGCATGACTGTGACTTGCCTTTATAAAGTAAAAGAGGTCTTTCTTGGGAAATCGTTTTTTGCGAATGTTCAATAATGAACTACCACCATATTCAGTGTTTCATTTTAAAGCTTCAACTATGGAAGTATTTTTTTCACTGTTATAAGAAAGAAATAAAAATAAAAATTTTCACAATGATTTGAAAACTCAAATTCAAGCACATTTACCTAAAAGCGTTGAAAGCAAATTTCACCAATATGACATGTAACAAAAAATCCATTTGATTTCTATCAAAAAAAAGTCTAAAGATGAAGCTGGTGGTTTTCATCTCTCAATATTGAAGTAGTTTTTGGTCAAACGATTTCTTATTAATCGAAAACACTTTTTGAGTTTTTCGAGACATACTTGTGTGAGACAAATTTTAAGCTTTAATTTCAGCTAAAACTATGCAGCTGCTAACGACTTGACAATACCTCTGGCAACTGCAACTACAACTCATAAATATACTCCCTAAATTATTTTCACTTTAACTTATCACCAACTTAAATAAGTATTTAATTTTTTTAATATATTTAGTTTACAATTTTGAGTGACGTAATGTTTAGTTATTATACTGTTTTCAAATCTAATTAACGGTTTCGATATTGTCAACAATAAAACGATTTACGAATCTTCAGTTTTTTTAGCCGTGATACTTATCCGGCGTTTTGATATAATACCAATTAGATTCATTTATTAGTCTCCGCTCTACGAAATTTTTTAATAAATCATTTTCTTATTAAATAAAATTAATGATACAATTTTTGGTAATATAACATAATTGGATACAGTTCTCAATTCTAATAAACTTTGTTGGATAACAATTTGAAATACAAAACATAAAGGTATGTTCGGTCAAACATAGTCTACAGTTGAAAAGTGAATGAATCAGTTTTTAAATTAAATTACTTCTGCGTGATATCTATTTTAGATAATATTAAAAATAAAGTTGCTTCGCTGATAAGCAAAATTCATATTTGCTGTCAAACCGTGCATACACTTGAAAGAGTGTCATGTAATAATTACAGTATACGTTTCAGACCATGCAAATGTTTATCTATATATAAATAGGCTAAGACAAAATAATTAGGTACCATTTTCTCCTCTGTCTCTCAACCGATTTTCTTCATTTTTATTTTGTTTCGTAGCTACTGACGACCTTCAGTGCAGAATGCTAATATTAATTTATAATAATAGTTCATTCATTAAATAAAATATAATAAAAATTCATTATTTACGTCATAATGTCAACGCCAAACAACTGAATGTGCCGCGTTCCGCCACCGCCAGACTCAAAACATTGAGTAATTATATATAGAGGGACCAATGCTGTTTATACTTAGAGCATGCAAGCGTTGTTATTGTTTAGTGGTAAAGTAATCGTTGTATATTATAATTATACAGGGCGATTTCAGATATGTTCAAAATAATTTTTTTCGTGGGTGGCACATAAGCAGTTGCATATATAGGGTGTTTAAAATACAGAGTAGAGTGCAGTAGAATTACGGTTATACAGGGTGGTGCAAAGAGTATTATAGAGAGATGCATATACAGGGTGGCGGAAATGGAAATGCAACATTTTGTAACCCATAAGCAGTTGTATATATAGGGAAGATGAAATATAGGGTGAGAGGAATTATAGATATACAGGATGATGATAAAAAATGTTAGAAACGGAAATGATTTATAGAGTAGCCCACGAAGAGTTCCATATATATGATCATTGAAATATAGGTCAGAGTAGAATTATAGTTTCAGAAGATAGTTAAAAATTTCATAAACAAAAAGAGTAAATACCGTGGCTCATAGGCAGTGGCATATACAGAATGGTTTACCGGGTGGTTCAAAAATGTTAAAAAAATATTATGCGTGGTCCATGAGCAGTTGCATATACAGGGTGGTGGAAATATATAATGAGATGGAATTATTATAATGAGGATTTTAATAAATGTTTGAGAATTGAGTGCAATTATAGCTATACAGACAGGTTAGAAAAAATAAATATGTATGGTAGCCTATGAATTATATTTGAAAAAAACTAGGATTTTCGAGGAAACTATCACACAGAGGTTCCTAATCTGGATCCTTTCCCTGTAATTGCTGTTCTCCCTAAAGTCCTAGGATAGAATGTCAAGATAAAATTTTCAGGTTATTTAACCTGCCAGAGATATTGACACAATTGGTCGAATTTCGACCACTGGGCGACAGCTAGTATGAATAATACTAACAAAGTTTTGCGTTTGATACCAACTTACAAAGACACACTGTAGACACCAATTGAGAACCTCTATCTTGAAGTTGATTAACTGAGATTTATCTTGTTTTAATTCCAATCTGTTTTCAATTTATAACACTCCAGGTTCCACAGAGAGACATTTCCTCTTTTTAATACTACCGCCTCGAGTTTTTATCGATTTTTAGCAATTTAAAAGACGGTATAAGTTATGTCCTTGAAAATATATGAGACCATTTCGGGACCACCTTTACAGAACCCAGGTCAAATGATTCACATTGCTTGGGTCGGTTTCAAATAATCACGGAACACACATAAAAAACATGTTTCCAGATGATTTCAGAACTTACTTTTTTTTAAAGTCGCTTAGTAATATGCAGCCCTGTTTTGTTCGGAAATGTCACAAGATTAGAGGTAGAAAAATTTTAAATATAGACCAATCTTATATTGAATTATTTACGATCCAATCTTTGACATCTTAGCCAACAACCAATTGAATTTGAGATATGTGTAGCTGTAATTATACAATAACATTAATAATTTAAATTATCTGTTTCACAGAGAATATTGTTATAGCACATATGAACGTAATTTGCCAAAATACAAATTATCTAAACTTTCCACTCGTCGTGATATATTTTATCTAATATTTCTATATAAATTAGTTCAAAATAAAATAGACTGTATTGATATCATAAATAACTTCAGTTTTAACTCTGGCATTAGCTATACCTTAAGAACTAAATATTTATTTTACAGTCGTAGGTGTGATTCTAATTCCTCGTACAACTCTTTTCTGTGCAGGATGATGAGATCCTACAACTTACATTCATTGCATATTCACATGTTCAGATTTCCTTATATGCACTAAAAAAGCGGCCTATTTGATTTTCTTAATTAAGGCCCACATGTATGTAAGTAGCTTATTGGTGACTGTGACTGATTGTGTAACATGTGGTTTCCTATATTTAAGTAGTCCAGGCTACCTGTTGTAAGCCCAAATTGTAAATAAATAATTAAATTCAGCAGGTTTCGATTTTACATAAACCGGCCAATACCAACTTGGCAACAATACATTGCAAATATCTTCGTGCTAACTCTACCCACATCAATCACCTCTATTATAGCAGAATTAGAGAAACAAGATATGGTTTCTCTCAAAGCAACAAAACTTTTGTCGACATTTAATTGTGCTCGAGGAGTAACAGGAAAATTCGTGGCAGTGCGGAGACGTGCTGATCTATTTGCTGAACGTGCTCGGGAAGAAAACAAATATTGTTGGAAACTGCCAAGTTCACGTTTTATGTATGAATGAGCAAAATTATGTACGAATAGTTGTGTATTAATTAGAATATGTCAAAGGTAAAGACAATATATGCAGGCGGAAATTTCTCATTAATTCCTTTCTCAAGGTTGCATTGATTCTGAGTTACGAATTCGTTGCCCGCATTCTTGACGCTTCTAAGGTGGTTGTTTCTAAATGATCCAATCTAAAATTTAATTGTTAATGGCGTTGTTTTACCGGCATATGCAAAAGCGCTCAAAAGGGTACATATTTTACAATTCTGGGAAGAAAGCTTGTAATGTACAGCGATATATTTTGTAATAAAATAAACTACAAACAAAAGTATGATTGAAAAAAATTACTTAGTTTATTATTTTATTTATTTATTTATTAAATAAATAAATACTGAACCATGAATGACGACAAACATTTGAATCAGAACACGAGTGGTCCAATCTATAACATTAGACGAGTATACCTGGATTTTCCAAACAGCTTACATAAAATTATCGTCTTATGCTGTACAAGAATATAGAACCAGAAATGGGGAAAAACCATTTAAGAATTTTTAAATTATATATCTGTGACTAAGTAACTAGGAAACTTACGGATTCAAATAGGATGCTTTTTGCAAACTCTACTTGTTCGTTAAGCAGTAAATTGTAAGAACGGCTTTTGTAAATTTCTTTACAACCTAGTGTCGAATAAAACAATTAAAATTGTTCTAATGAATGGTTTATTTTTCTTGTAATTTTGGTAATGTTAAATCAGTTTTATTTAATCAAAATGAACGAAAGTATTCGTTATATCGAGTATTAAAGTTTCTGAAGACAGATATAACAGCTATTACACTCTGAACATCTTACCTTATATATTTCAGATTTCCAGAACTTACCAGTTATTTTAATTTAAGCATTCAAAATTTTATTTGATCCTTATCTCTTAAACCATAAGCTGTAAACTTTTGAAAAAAAGGTATAGGGCGTCACCTGAACTTTACTGGAAAAATAAGCAGAAACCCCTAATATTTATTTTGAGGGGAAGTCAAATTATAGAGTTAAATGGAAAATAAACAATTATAATTGTTTCTAACGGATCAAGTAATATATCAAATCAAAGGGCTCATTATGATGAATACAAATTACTTTTTTAAAATATTTTTAAAATAAATTATTTAAAAGATATAAACAGAACTATTTAAAAAATTACCCGTACCCCCTTATCTCCGAAACTATAAGACGCAAAATTTTTAAAAATATACAGGTGTAGCACCTCACATGGACTTAACTGAAAAATAAGGAGAAACCCCCTAATATTGGGGGGCAAATTACAGAATTAAATGAAAAATAAAAAATTAAACTTGTTTCTAACGGATCATGTAGTATATCAAATCACAGGGCTCATTATGACGAATACAAATATATATTTTAAATGAATTAAATATATTTAAAAAATTACCCCTTCCCCCTTTATTCCCAAACTATAAACCTAAAGTTTTTTGTTTACAGGAAAAATACGAAGAAATCCCTAATATATTAATATTCGGGAGCAAATTATAGAATTAAACGGAAAACAAAAAAATATTTTTTAACGCATTATGCAATGCAACAAATGAAAGGGCTCATTATAAGGAATACAAATATATATTTTTCATATTTTTAAAATTAATTGTTTACAAGATATTCACAGAAATATAAGAAATTCTCATTTTTCCCTTTATTTCCGAAACCATAATACCTAAAATTTTAAAATAATTAGGGATACCGGGGAAATGTATAAGAAAAATTATTATAAAAACCCCCATAGTAATTTTAGGGAGAAATTATACACTTAAATGGAAAATAAAAATTCAATTTTCAAATGCATCATGTAATATATCAGATAAAAGGCTCATTATGTGAATTACAAATATATCATATTTTAAATCATTTTAAAAGATATTAACAAAAATATTAAACATGAACTTAAATTCCGCTTTAGAAACCACACTATTTAAATTTTGAAAAATATATTTTATTTGAATTTTTAAATAATTTGAATAACAGATTTGATAATTTATAATTTAAAACTTGACCTATTTTGCCCTTTATCTTCCAATCTGCAGAGCCTCAAAATTCAAACAGTGGATTATAAAAGGCTTCCCTGAAAGTTTATTAGTAAAATAAAACTCTAATGTTAATTTTTGGGGGTCAAATTAGTAAATTAAATACATATATCTTCTTATAAGAATCAAGCGAATCCTGAAGCAGATAAAATAAAAAGTCTATGTGTGGAAAATGAAAGCGTATATTTTTTATAAATTTAAAAAGCTTTCTTTAAAAGATATTAGGGTAAATATAAGAAAATGCACTCATTCCCTGCTTGTCTGAAACTGGAATATTAGAATCTTGAAAGTGGTACGGAACCCTCAGTATGCGAGTCCAACTCGCACTTGACCAAATTATTTAGATATATTTTAGATAATTGCAAGCTCTGTGTGTCATCGACTTGTATGCCGCTAGTTTGTTTGAGTGTGGACATTAGGATGAGTTTGGGATAGTAGGTGTCTATAAATGTTAATTTCGGTTTCCAGGCTAAACAAGTTTTTAGGATGTAAGGTGTTTAACAAATTTTTGAAAGGTGATAAGTTTGTCTCTTTATAATCTTGTAAAAGTAAGTTAAAATGTTGTCTGCATACCTATACTAAAATGAAATATGTATTTTGCTGAGTTCAGAGGACATTTTAATTTAGGCTGAATGAGATTTAAAAACATCAGTCAGTAATGGGCTAACGGGTGAACCCATGCCTAAATCAACAAACACGGCTTTGTTCATCTTGTTTTAATTGAAATATGTTATTATCTTACAATTATGTCTGATAAATTCGGCAACTTGAATTTAAAAATTTGCAATTTTGAACATCAAGTTATAAACCTGATACAAATCCTGATATCCGTAGTTCTTATGTAAAACCCCATAAGGACGCTCGCCCTTTTGGATCTGTCATTATGGATTTGAACATTTTCAATTTCAGATATATTCAGCGACCCCCAAACTACTGAATAAGTACTTTGAACTAAGAACTATTATAGGAAGAATCTTGGATTTGAAAATCTTAAATTTTTTTATAACTACTCTGAAAACGTGAGTTATGACTCTGAACTTCATAGAAAAATAACCCTCAACTGATAAATAGGATTGATTGAATTATCGAAATAAGTCATAAATAGCGGCTTTGAACACTAAGTCAATTTTCATTGCAAGTGTGCTGTCATCCAAAAACATCAACTATTCTCATTAATTTTGCAATTAACACCATCATGACCTTCAAAGTCATAGTTAAGGTCATGTTTAATTTCTTCTTCTTCTTCTTCTTCTTCTTCCAAAGTTGTCCCTTTCGGGAGGGTGGTTGGCCTCGATCTCGCGATCTTAACAGCTACAAGTGTTTAACCATAAAAAAAATGTTAAAAATTTCTAATGATTCTTTTTTCACTGGAAATACCATAATAACTGAAATGTTCTTCGTAATGAAAAATATCGATATTCCTTCAAATTTGTCCAAAGAAATTATGATTACTAAATATGACTCTTTTCGCCAAAAATACCCCAGCTGAAATGTTCTTCGTAACGGAATAAATTAATAATCTACCAAAGTTGTCAATAGAAATTATGATTACTTAGATTATTAACGGAACTATATTTACAATACGAGGTGGCCTTGGACTCACGGCATTATCACTATTTCTAACACATATATCACTGCCAGAGCGTCTATTTACTTTATATAAGCGTCTGTGGGGGACATCGTTGGTGTGAAAATATAAATCAAAAGAATAGGGGATTATTACTGGAACATATTACACTTAATCCTAGGACGAACACACACACGACCGGCCACCTCGCCATCTTGCACAGAAGTCCGTCATGTTTAACAAAACACATTTTCATAGACATAAACAAAATGTATTAGACATAGCAATTATCTGCAAGGTCATTGTCAAGACCATATTGAGAGGATTGCAACAATGTATCTAACTTGGAAATGACGTTCAAGGTTATAATCAAGGACATCGTCAAGTCCAAATTCACGCATAAACTTTCCCGCTTGTTTCAAATCCGTTATATGAAAAAATATATCTTGACCTTTAAATGGCCTTGAAAGCCACAGACGATAGCCCGGAAAATTAAACTTTCCAAATTAACATTTTTTTCTAAAACATCAATATCTAGGAGCTTCAGGGACAACTAGCTCACAGAGATACTAAATCAGAAGTCGAACTGTGTGTATCGCCGTTTCCATGTGATTCTTAAGATAGATGTCAGATGAAACAAAATTGTAGGTGAACTAAAACCCATCACGGCAATTATGATACTATCCTTTCAAGATTTTGCAATCCAATGAACGCAAGAAAAGATATTGTTTAATGTCGAGAACCTTCATCAATTGCGCTTCCCTAAACTGATTGTAATCTGGAATAATTGGTTATGTATTTAGTATGTACATATAACTGCATTTAATACTTTGTCGCTAAATGAATATCGAGTTGCAGGAAAAACTAGCTCAGAGAAACTCCAAATCGGGAAAAGCCGTTACACAGAGTAGCACTCCCAATTTGGGGTCTCTCTGAGCTAGTTTTCTCTAAATTCAATTTGGCCATGAAATAAATGTAACGTAGTCCACAAGCAAATTCATTTTCAAGTGCACTGCATAGATTTTCAATTCGCCCTGGTACAGTCTTCGGGATTCATTCTATTTAATTCATTGATCTCTTCTGATGTTAAAAGCGGAGAGATTTCGCTCATTCTCTCCTCTCTCTGTCTCTCTGTTTCACTCTCTCACCAGTTTCTAGTAATTTTATTTTCAGCGTGCTGATTTTATTTTCAAACGATCCGAGCATTGTCGGTAGTCGTAAAGGCTAAGGTCGCGTTAATTTGAAAGGTATAAATACCAGGTCAAACAATTTTAAAAGAATCTCTTCATGAACATGTCTGTTCAGATTGTCGAAGGAAATATCTGAAGCCTTCTAATTGCTGTCGCCCACGAATTGCTTTCATCCAAGAAGGAATTCTCATGAAACTGGTGGGAAACGGAAGTGCGCACATTTCAGTATTTGCTTTTGTAATTTTAACAGAGTACCTTTAAGATATATTTTGGTATTCTAGTTTCATTTAATATAGTAATATAAACAAAGGACAAATTGCTGCAATATTTGTGTAAAATAAATTATAAAGACACTTTACAGTAGGTACAGGTACAAAATTGGATTAAAAAACTACAAAATATTTTCATTGATTAAACATTACTAATAACTTAATTGTGGATGTAGTATTGAAGATCCGAAAAGTCATAACATATCAATAGCTAATAGACTGACATTTTTTATTCTTGGATTTGATATAACCAATTACAAATCACTTGTCTCAAGAGAGTTTAAGTTATATCAGGGAAAACAACAAAATTTGGAAACTTTTTTCAGTTTCTGACCTGTACCATTTGTCCTACTTATATCATTCTGGTGCACTTCTAGTATGTCCACTAGATGAAAATAATATTTTATTAAATAAAATAAGTTTCTGAACTTGAGTTAATATGGCAACCCCAATAAAAACATTCAAGATTATTGTTAATTAAATTTTAATTATATTAAAACACTAACCACTATGGTAATTTCACAAATTTATTATTTTCTTGACAATTGTTTCGCTCTGATGACTGGCTCGGTCAGAATTAAATATTAAACTAAATATAGGTATATACAGGGTGTAAACGGTTTGAGTGCAAAGATTTTGAAGAACAATACTTCAGGCAAAAACAAATCAAAAAGCTTTATAACATTTTCTAAAATAAACTACAATTTTGCCAAAAAAAAAACACATGAAGTTAGATTTTATGTAGCCCTTGCTACAGTGAATAATACAATAATTTCGATTTCAAAATGTCGGTAAATCTAAATATGTAAAAACTCAATAGCTTATACATCTTTAATAGCCACATTAAAAATGAAAATTGATTATGTAAACTCGAAATATGCTTTTATAATTTAGTGTAAGTTTCTCCGAATAGAACTTGGCATACAGACCAACTTATTTACTACATTTTTTACTGTAACGACGACTGAGAGTTACGATTGTTTTTTGCGATTTCGATTCTTGTAAACAAGAATAGATAAACTGTAAAGTGATTTGATTGATATCTATTTGATGGAGACTTCGTGGTTTGCTTTCTTATTAATATATTTTAAAATAAATAAAATCGGTTGTGATTAGTGTGTAAGTTCGAAAATTAAGAATAGTGCGACAGTATTTATTTGTGATAAATAATGGCCGATTATACAATTAGGGGGAACCATGACATGCTCTTAATTTCTCGCATACGTGAAAATTGGATTAAACGGTGTCGTGCTTGTGTCGATAGTAATGGTGGGCATTTTGCACATTTGCTGTGAATAATCAGTTGTTTCAACTCAGTTCTATCATTATAATAAATTCGGTAAGTAGGATTACATATTTACTTGTATAATATAAATAATATTAATTAAATCAGTAATAATGACTCTTCGAATAATTTAACTGGTAAAAAACTACATATACAGATCTATTGAGTTGAATATCATATGTATTTATCCAACTTTGTATAATTGCATAAAAGAAACCTCCAAATACAAATTCTAATTGCAATACCTTGTATTAAAAACGTTAATATTTCCAACAAAATATTTCATACATTTTTATTTAATTCTAAGGTCAATATCATCAGTCAATACAAAAACACAGGTGTTTATATTTTTTTGTCGGCGTAGTCATTCCTTTATTATTCGCTTTAAGAGTGAATCTGCTTCGAACGCGAGCGACGTTGCCGGATTGACAATAATTTACTTAATATGTTTTAGGGATTTTCTTGGTTATTAAGGCCTACTGACCATAGTGGTATAAGAGTTTTTTGTTTAATTTGGTGTATACTACCTCCACCTAAAATATATGCACTCAAACTATTTACACCCTGTATAGTATATAGGTAGAAAGCACAATATGTTTACTGTATAATATCAGTGAAGGTTAATATTATTAATATAATTTGGAATTTTGTATTATGTAAGTATATTAAGATTAAGTAAAGGAGACATATTTGTATCAGTTCGGTCATTTAAAAAATGTGGTGAATTTTTATTTTTATTGATCTCAAGTGATTCTAACAGAGTTAATTTTTTACTTTTTTGTTCTAGATGTAAAATTTCGAAAGTAGTTTGTGAAATATGATTTTCATTTAATAAATGGTCGGCAAACGTAGATATGTTGCATTTCTGATTTTCATAGGCTTTTAAATTTTCAGATCATCTTGTTTTAAATGACATTCCTGTGTGACCGATGTAAAATTTTGGGCAACTACCACATGTTAACTTATAGACTCCAGAGTATTCATACTTATTAATTTTATCTTTATTATTTTTTATGTGTTTGGCTAAATTATTGTTGGTTTTAAAGGCTGCTTGAATATTTCAGTTTAGTAGAAATTGAGAAATTTTTTCAGATGGAGAACCTATAAATGTAATGGATTGGTGAAATTTTGAGATAGAGTTGGGAAAGGAAGGGTATACTTGTTCTATAGCTTTTTTCTTTAATTTTCTGGATAATATGTTATCAATGATTTGGGGGTTGTAACCATTATTGATAGCAATGAGTTTTATCCTATTGAGTTAATTGCCAAAGTTAGGTTTAGATAACGGGACAGTTACTAATCTGTGTACCATGGAGTGATATGCTGCAAGTTTGTGTTGGATTGGATGACATGAAGTATTGTGAACATTTAAAAGCCTATGAAAATCAGAAATACAACATATCTACATTTGCCGACCATTTATTAAATGAAAATCATATTCCACAAAGTACTTTCGAAATTTTACATCTAGAACAAAAAAGTAAAAAATTAACTCTGTTAGAATCACTTGAGATCAATAAAAATAAAAATTCACCACATTTTTTAAATGACCAAACTGATACAAATATGTCTCCTTTACTTAATTAATCTTAATATACTTACATAATACAAAATTCCAAATTATATTAATAATATTTACCTTCACTAATATTATACAGTAAACATATTGTGCTTTCTACCTATATACTCATTAATATCTTACAACACTATATAATATATTCAGATGTTTAGCATTTAGTTTAATATTTAATTCTGACGAAGCCTGTTATCAGAGCTAAACAAATAATAAACCACAGTGGTTATTGTTTTAATATAATTAAAATATGAATTTTCACCAAGGAATGACCGAAACAATCATCAATTAAATTTTTAAAAAATATATAATTTTCAAAAATTTCACCGGCGTGTCCAGCAAACGAAATAAACTTCAGTGGAAAGTATCTACTATACACAATATACTATACCTCAGTAGCTTACTTTTTTTTATCCCTTTTATCCCTATTACCCCCTGGTAATAGGGATAAAAGGGATAAAAAAAAGTCAAGCTGCGGTCAAACAGGTAAGCTGATGTTAATAATTTCACTCTTTTGCCAACCAATCCTAGTCTTAAAATCACAGTAATTTAATTACAAATAACGGTTGCCTGAAAAAATTTGTTCACAAATGCTAGTTGCAAGACTTTTAAATTGAAAAATTCGAAGTGAGCAAAAGTTCAAGGCAGAGAGAGCTTACGCCTAATTTCTAGACGTCATAGAAAAGGATACAATGCTATAGCTGTGCGGCGCACATACTCCATCACCTGTGAGAGAATGCAAATGTTTCAAACGCATAGTAAAGACAAGAATAAATTAATTTATTGTAGATCAGTGTTTTGGAGTAGATAAGATGATTCTTTAATAAATTGTAATAAAATAACCTGGCATAGACAAAAGTAGTCAAGATAAACATTTTAGAACAAATAGAGAAATATATTTAAAAAAACTATTAATCCGTGTTTAGCAGAAAAATAGAAAACTCTTTGTTAAGCAATATCTATAATACAATTAAATAATTAAAAGAAGTGAGCATACAAAAATTAGTAATGAATTATTATTATTTAGGATCAGAATCGCCGGAAGATGTATCATTTTCCAAGTCACTAGAATCTTCTTCATTTTCTTTCCGTCATTTCTAGAATATCGTCAATTTTTAATTGGGCCTGGTCTCCCTCATTTCCTTTTTGTTTTAAGTGTTCATCTAGGAACCAACGACAATTTTCAGGGTTTAGTTTTACGCAATGAAGATCAGTTGCATGTAACTAAATTGAGTAAATATAAATAGTATGTAAAATTTGTAGTTGTAGTAATATCCAGCAGGAAAAAATTTCCATTATCTTCTTTTGTAGAAAAGTTTTTACAAACCTTTGATATCTGGCGTCATTAACTTTGTTACAATTTTTAATAACATACATATCCACAGTGAATTCTTGAATAACATTCATTTTTTCCTCAACATATACGTCGGTTTTATTCGTTAATGAAGCAAAATATTTTTGATATTTTTGGTTGTTCAAAAATAGCTTGAAAGGTCTTACTTTTCCTTTGCAATAGAAAGCTGCGGTGTAATCGGAACCAGTGTATGCATGAGAAGCAGGTAGACCTAGGCATAAATCGAACCCCAATTTTGATGCTCTATAATAAATTAATTTGTCCTTGTATTTACTATGCATTTAAAACATGTGCACTCTCACAAATGTGATGGCGTCTCTCTCTGTCTTGGAGTTTTGCGCACTCCAAATTTTCCAATTTAAAAGTCTTGCAACTAGCATCTGCTAACAAATTTTTTCAGGCAACCTTTTACTACATTATGTGTTAATTAAATTACTTTCATTTTAAGACTAGTCCGGATTGGTTGACAAAAGAGTGCAATTATTAACATCAACTTACCTGTTTGACCGCAGCTACCAGGTAATAGGGACCAAAAAAAGTAAGCTACAGGTGTTGCACATTGTGTATAGTAGATACTTTCCACTGGGATTTGATTCGTTTGGTAGACACGCCGGTGAAATTTTAGAAAATAATATATTTTTTAAATTTTAATTAATAATAATCTTGAACATTTTTATTGGGGTTTCCATATTAAGTCAACTTGTGAAACTTATTTTATTTAATAAAATGTTATTTTCTTCTGGTTGACACAATGGTGAAGGTCGATCTTAGTACGGATATTAGACTATTCATAAAGCATTGATTTTCTTAAATTTTGTCAGGTCAATAAACGTAAAATTAGATAAAAATCAATAAAAAATTCAACTAAACTCGATTTTGTTAAGTTTGTGGTCTGTTACCTTTTGCTCTTGCTTCCTACGACTTATTCCATTCCGTCGACTTGTTAAATTTTCTTAATTCTAACTTTTAACTATATTTTCAAAGTGTTAACACATTTACTATACAAAGTATGTCTGCTAGTGTTTTAAAGGTACTTGAAGATAATTTGGTAAGAGTAATATGCATCATTCTTCCCTATCATTACTGACACAAAGATTTCAAATGGAATATACTTTGATACCTTAGACTTTTAGAGGCAATTCGTAATTCAACTAATAATTACAACATATACGGCTACTTTATATTTTTACACGGATTTTAAGCCTATATCAAAGTGGCAATGATCCTTATTAAATCATTCTAGGGATGGAAAACAGTTGTAAAATATTCAAATGAGCGGTTTTCGCTAATAGTTCAATTCTTATGAATTGTTATATTTACCACTTTTTTATAAATAAATATATTTTTAAATGAAACACTAAAAATAAGTAAATATAAAAATCTCCAGAAAATATTGTCATTGCGTCTTATCCGGTCCAATCAGCGTCGTAGTTCCTGGTGGTTGGTTGGGGTGAAGAAGGGGTCTCCAAATGTTTTTAATTCGGAAGCTGGGCTCGCTAATTATATTATCGGTCAAGATTATGTATGCCGTCTCTATGAATTTTCTTTCATACCAGTGCTCTTTTATTTACCCTGGCCTGGTACCTGTTAATGTTATGGTGTTCGGTCCATGCGTGATTAGCTAGCCCAGACCTTGTTAGCTCCGCCGTTGAGTCTAAGTTTCTCTGACAATTGCACACAGATACGAAATCAGAATCATTTTCAAGAGCAGCAACATGCTAAGGAGTATTATTACAAGAACGAGGCCGGAGGCTCAGGCAATACCACATAACTGTATATACAGTATACCTTGAAAATGTGGCAATCCTTACATTGGAGCGCCAAAGCGATCACTGTACGCGAGGGTTAAGGAACACAGCACAATTACTCAAAGGACGGAGCTAACGAAGTCTAGGTGAGTTAATCAGGCATGGACTGAACATCATAATATCCAAACTCGCCAACTTGCAATTTTTGTTCTTTAAAAACTAATTAACTTTAGTTCATAACCAGATTCGATATTGGCAAAAGTAATGGCAGGTACTATACTGTTACGGAAAATTTATCTTTTTTAATTAACCTTGTATACAGATATTGATAAAAGTGACATGTGATGATTTCGTTTTAGGTTTCACGCCATGCAGATTTTTTATGCAGAATACATATTTTCTAAATGTTTTTATTGCGAAATTTTCCGGATGATCTCATTTAAGTGCACACTTCATATACAGGGTGAGTTTTTTTTTTGGTGATCAGTATGGTATGGGGATCTCGGAAACTAGCGGAGATAGAGTAATTGTTAAATTGGGAAAGATTTGCAGTTTTACTGGCCCAATTTAATGACACTTTCGGATGTAAAAAGTCATGGCTTCCTAGATATTTTGAAAAAAGGTATAACTCAAAACACTCTTTTTGTACTGTTTCTAACAAATTTGTAATAAACCCTTAACATACCTGGTTTTTCTTCATTTGCAAAACTCATTGAATCTGACAGTATGTGCAATCTAATTTCGTTTAAAATGTAGTGCCATATTTATAAAAGAAAAATTTTCGGTAGACTCAATGCCAACTAAGGTAATATTTCTTTTTATTTAAACATTTGTACTTTTATAAAGGAAATGATAACAGGTAGTAAATCCATAAGATCACCATAAGAAAAACAAGTTCATGATGGTAGCTGAAAACGAAAGATGTCAAATCTGTAAACGTCATCAGCGTATAGCTGAAAAAAGAAAAGAAAGAAGAAACTGAAAATGTATTTTGTACTGGTGTTTTGACTAGAAAAAGAAATGAGTTTTGTAAATGAAGAAAAACGAGATATGTTTAGAGTTTATTACAAATTTGTAAGAAATAGTACAAAAAGAGTGTTTTGAGGTATACCCCATAGAACATTATTCAAAATTTATGGTTTTGGTACATATAGTCCATTGAATTTTTGCCTGAATCTACAAAAGGAGATGGCAGATAATTAACACAGAAAATTGATGTTTTCGAGAGCGCAGATTACAAATCTGCTATTACTTTTTACCGCAAGCTTTCAATAAGGGGGCAAATGCTCCAAAACACCACCAAAATAGTTTTTTACATTAGTCCGGGAAACTCCAATGAATATCGAAAAAGTAACTCGACCAACGTCTTCAATGTAAAATTTCAAATCGAAATCATGTAGTAAGTTATACAAAATCAACGAATTGTCGTTCAATTATTTAAGTTTTCAATTTAATTAAATTTTTGGAATGCACGAATTGTGCACAGACACTCCATTATGCGAATATGCATGGTTTGATGATTGACAGAACTGTCTGTTTGTGTAAAATTTTTGAAATTGATTTTTGTATTTGGAAAAAATAGGATTGTAGAACGGTAACTCATAGTAGGTGTTTGCAGTACATGTGGATTGTCGGAGTTGGCAATTGTAAAGTTAATATTAATTTACTGTTAAGTAATAGCCAGGTTTGATATTAAGGATAATAGAAATAGTTGCAAATTTATTTACGTGGAAAGTAAAATTATTGAAATTACTGTAGTGTCAAATATTTCAAGATTAGCTTTTACTTATAATAATATACCCGGATTTTTTATTAGACACTGAAGAAGAGTATTTTGATCATTTTTAAATTTTTTATTGTCTACTATTTAACGTTTGATAATGTGGAATACTATATGATATAGTTTAAGAGCCAGCCTGTGGCAAACTTACGGTAGTTTAATAAAGCCTATATTATCTCCATTGACTCTCGTATACCTTTGAACATGAAGTGAAGGTTCACTATGTTCAGCGAAGGTCCCTATGGATTTGTTGAAGTATGAAAGATGTTACAAATTTGACCGTGCTCATTTTAATATTAATGTTGTCATGGACAACTTAATGTTACCTTTGAGGTTACATGCCTACGTATGTATAATATTACCGCACTCACTCTCATCATGGTCTGATTTATCTCTTTCTAGCTAGTATTGAAGTTTATTTCTGTGTCATTTTAATTTTCAAATGGAACGACAGTCATAGTGATAGTTTTGCCTAGTATTTTTGATATATTTGTAATGGTTAACTGAAAATTTTATTAAACTTTTTTTTCCATTGCCGGATGCTAAATGAATTTCAATATTCAAAATTGCAATAGTGTAACAATACTTGCAACTAGGTAATGCAACTCAGTTGGAGTAAATAGGTGTGTGCATAATACATGTAAACAAATTATTGATATATTGTTCTTCAGTTTATCTTAAAAAATTAGCATTTTCAATTATATGTTAACAGATGAAATGGACTTCGTTGAACTGTAATATTTAGGTAGCTTTTTATAATCGACTGCCCGTCCGAACATATTGAACTTAAAGTGAAAGAAATAATTAATACCACAGATTTTTCCGAGCCTACATTTCTAATATTACTGTATAGTATGTTTTTACTATAAACTAATGTGCATCAATATATTTTTTGTCACATACATTTTCGTTTAAGGGTGAACAGTAATTGCAAGATTTGCAAGATTATCTGAATTGAGGTAAAATGTTTCACATATGTTTATTTTTTATATTTTATTAAATGTAGCACAAAGAAAGGAGGTTATTAAACGATTTTGATTTCAATAAACTGGCATATTTACCCTTCCACAAAATTCTATTGAACATATTTCAGTTAATATAATTTATATTTTCCTAATATATTCTCGTTTCGTTGTATTTGCAATACATTTAAATTCTTTGATATAGAGATTCATTCATTTTTTTGGGCGAGGATCTTCGGAAGTAATTGGAAAATATTAATTTTAAAAAAGGCATTTCTTCAAGCCTAAATTACCCACTAGCACATTACCTTGTATATGTAAAACAAGCTTCGCCTAATCTTCAATATTACCAGAACTAAGGTTTTATAAAAAAGCCAATCAAGTGAAAAATCATCCAATCGGAATTTGAAAAATCATTTTTATTTGCATTTAAATTGTCGATAAATGGTATAAGTAATGCTATCCATTCAGTATTTTTCACGAGATGTGTAGAAAACAAAAACTTCATTCTTGATACAAATGTTTTTACTTAATTAAATCAAATGATTACCTAGAATTAAATTTCACTCATAATGAGTATGGAGTGTTGAGTAAAAGGAGGACACACTCTGTGTATCAAAAAGTGTCCACAAAAGGGTATCAATTTGGGGGCGCCACTGGGACGACGGGGTAATTTGTTCGTAGAATAACATTTAAAAGACAATTGAAAATTATAACCTATACATTTTACAAATTACAACAGCAGATTATAATATGTTTTTTTTATAATGAAAAATAAGTATTTCTAAAAATAAATGCTGTAAAGTTTTTATTTAGTTGTTATAAGTGTAGTATTATTGACATGATTAAATTGAAAATTATTTTCAGTTAGTTATATTCCCACAAAATATTCTCTCCATATGATCTGCGAAATAAACCAACCGAAAATGTGTGGGTAAATAAGAAAAGATGGTTTTGTTGCATGCCTGAGAGCTAACATTAAAACCAAAAACTGAGGCTCAAGATTGGTTAATTATTAATAGGAAATAAGAGTTTATGCAGTTAGAACAGAACCTATCAAGAATTTTTTTTAACTGTGTTGTAAAGTAAGTATACATCCAAAAATTGCAAATTTAAACATCATAGTTAAACAACCAGATTTAAAATGATAGGTAAAATTTGTATTTAATATTAATAAATGTATTCAGTCTGGTGCGTTCCCGCATTTGTTTAGTGTATTGTGTTCAATTTGATTGAATTACTTCATTGATTTTTAAACTTCTGCACCTTATCTAAAACATTCCGTCGCGCTAATGCTAATTGTAAGTGTGTTTTTGCGTGTAAAATATAGACAGTATTGTGATTCGTGTTTTGGATCCCGAGCTGTTTGGACGCTTGGGAGTTTCGTGCAATGTACTCCGAACTTTTCGGTGGCTTTGATTCCGTCTGAAGAGACGCCGCTTTTTGTTGTCTTTTGCGTTACGATCCGCCAGTTCTTTAGCTCCATTCGTGACGACCGCTAAACCGCTGTCATTTTGTTTCTTTTGTGTTTACAAAAGCGCATCATTTGTTGTTAAAACCCGCATTTTTTGTATATTCAATCAATGAACATTACGTCGCTATTTTTTGTGTAACGTGTTGTCCAGACGAAGCTCTAAGAAACTGTTCCTGTTCACGGGGCTAGCCTCAGAAGAAAGAACCACCACGAAAAGACCAAAGCTTCGACTTAAAGGTTAGTGATAACTTTTATTTGGTGATTCGTTTATGTGACGGCACGTGTTTATTGATTGTTCCGCTAAAGGTCCTTCGTCAATTATATACTTGCATTGAACCAGCATTGAACTAAAACCGCAACATCTATTTCATACATTTTTTTTGAATATTCTCTATATGTAATGTTTATCGAAGACATTACATAACACAGTCAATGAAATACATTGTACATAGATAAAAATGACTTGCAAGCAAAATTTAAAATAGACCTACAGCAGAAAGATGCCAAAAATAGTCATTTAATTGTAGTTAATGGAGACAAGAAAAAATATATGGAAAACCAGTGTGTGAAAATGTTAGAATTATTGAAATAGAAACTAAAGAAACTATTCTAGCATAAAATGCAAGTGAAATTTGTTCCATAATGATAACAGAAGAGATAACTTAATTATAGCAGTTTATTCAGTGATGAAAAGAGTTGTTAATTACCTTTTATCCAGAGAAAGGTGAACAAGGAACTAGAAATACCAACTTTTCAAAATAAATATGTTATATGAACACAAGAATGTAAAAATAAATAATTTTTATTTACATCTAATTCACCAACATCTATTTGTTAATAAGTATAAAAATATTACAAATATACAATTTTTTCCCAATGTTTAACTGTTTCAAAAAGTTTTATAAAAAAATAACAATTATAAAATCACTCCGTTTTATAAAAAGTCAAAACTGGGGCAGACGCTTATTAATTTATATCACAATTAACACACTATAAACTCATCACTTGCAGAGATTACAAAAAATGGAGACAACCATTTACAAAGAGAAGTTCATATAACAGATTTTCTACGTTTTATTTACGATTTTTACTAATAATTACATCATTCTCACTTTTTCAGCCGCTTCACTTCTAAATGTAGGATTGTGTATTTCAATCCGTTGACAATTAACTTCATAACATACCCTGTTGTAACACTTGCGCCATTCTGGTCATTTCTTGAACTTCTTATTTGAAACCGTCCGCTGGACACTTTTTCAGTTTTATTCCCAAATAAGTTTGTCCTTTCACTCTACACTCCATAATAATGAGGAAGATTCACGGAACGTCAACCACATGGTAGCAGCCATTGTACCACTCTTGTATGCAGTGGTTCCACCATGCGGTTGACGTTCCGTGGATCTTCCTCATACAGGCTGTTTCCTCCTAAGTTTCCACGGGACAACAATTCAGTTGATATGGTTGCATAGTGGTCAGTTATCCACGTATCAATCAACTGCAATAAATATTTTCACCCTTTGTAGTGCGCCAGCGCTTTTGGAATGTTCAAAAGGCGGGAACATGAAAGTTTCGTGCACATTTCACAAATATGCATAGGTAACTAGTATTAATACCCTTATTATCAATGAAGCTAACTGAAATATTAATTAGTGGAGCTTTATTTGTACATCTTTCAGTTAAAGCACATAACTGCATTAATTTATAATGATGGTTAATGTGATCTTTTCGTTCACATGGCGAAAATAAGGCTGTTCTATTTGACAGGTAAGGACAAAAATGAAACTCATATTATATTTAAAGTAATTAATATACCGATAATTAATAAAATAAATATTAGTCATACAAAATATAAATTTAATTAACTTATTATTACTATGGTTTTATCAGTTATTGTCGTTTTTACTACAATTTGTGATCTAAATTATGTTGGCTATTCATCTTTCGACTAACAGATATGTGAAATTTAATTTATAAGATTTTCACGAAATCTGGACAAAAATTGTATGTAATATGATTGAAGGCTGTACAGTTGGTACAAATAAAATATAAAATTCAGTATATAAAGATCAAATTGCATCCTTATGTCTGGTCACGGTACATTATGTACAAATGAATTTGAAAAAGTTTTATTTAATGTTATACCTTTTAGCAACTTATTGTCTTAAAAACACATACACATCAATACATATATGTATCTTTATTTACTAATCAATTACTGTTAATCTCTTACACATAAATCACATTTAGTACGTTTTAGATAAACTTTGAACAGTATATTCTTTTCGTTGATCTCAGAAGCTTTCGACGAAATTCGATACAAGGCTTTGAAAAACTCATAAAGTCAAATAAATTCTCCCAAAATGATTTACTGTACTGGCTTTCACATATTCCATGACATTAATGCTTTTTGCTCCAAGGTCTATTTGCTAATATGACGACACAATTGTTTCCAGATATGTTTCTAAACAATATTTTCACGAATTTTTTAAATAAACTTAAAATTAAAACTAAGCAATTCTAAATTTGCAGAAGCACTTTATGCTTATTCTGTACATTTGACGCACTCGAGGGAAACCAAAAGTGCCTCCTTCCAATTATAAGAACGCCAGTCTTGACAAGATACCTTTATTCGGCAACAAAATAACCACAGATTTGACAAAAGTGATACTCGAAGCCATTTTAATGAAAATCATTTGAATTCCGACCGAACAAAAGACAGCAAGCAAAATTTTTTTGAGGATGCAAAGTAGGGCGTTCAAGAAGTGCACTAGAAGGTCGGAGACTCGAGCGCGAAGTTTTAGAAAACGAGTTCAGGAGTGCCGTTTAATAAAAGAGAATAGAGAATATAACGGGCTTGTTGGGATCTCCGTATGCTCTTTTGCTTACGGTCGAGTTGAAATTCATGATGATAATACAAGGACAATTTCGAATGTCCGGAAAAGTTCAAAGCACAAGGTTGAGTACGCATATTTGAAAAGTTTTGTCGAGAGTATTTGCTCATCTTGAAACTGATATCTTTCATTTGAAAAAAGGAGCAGGGTTCGAGACAGATACAATGGCGGTACACGAAATTCTATGTGCATTTTTATACGACATATTGTTGAGATTATTCAAAGCAGCTCCAGGGTTTAAGCATGTTCAACTTTTCCTAGGTATATCTATACTTCTTTGTAATTTTTCCTATGTTTTCTTTCCATTTATTGTCTTGTTACGTGATTTTTTCTTATATCATAATTTTCATTTTTTTTTGTATTTTATAGAACAACCGCTTCGCATATTCACCTTGAAGTTTACAGTTCTTGTGTGAGTATACCAGTATAGTCCAGAAAAGATATATTTTGGATTAGTTGCTCTATATACACTTCTAATTTTTGCTAGAATACCACCAGAATGGTCTCAGAAACTGTTGAAATTTTGTTAAACTTGTAAAAAAAATGAGATAAAATCGAAAAGTATTGGATTTCTTTAACTTTGTTTAACAGACGTGTTTTTTTGTATGTATTTTACCTAATTTCTTCTCCGGTTATGAACCGCTTTGAATAATTTTTTGCTTAATTGAGACAGATGCCCAGTTACAGAATGCGACAGACCAATCAGTAAGCGGTGGCCGAACATATACTGAATCAAGAGGAACATTCTATCCGATTCGAAAATACTGAAGCTTTACCCTAGGACATATTGAGGAGCAATTGAGGTTCAGAATTCAGAACTATCCTAATAATTTCTACAGAAAAGAAAAATCAAAGAATCGCAACAGAGTGTGGCCGATTCTGCTAAAAAACAATAAAAATAGCTTAGACTTATCAGCCAATCGGTACGCACTATACAAGTCACGACTCCTATCGCGGTTATAAATATACAGAGTATCAATACCGAGAACAGCACACCTACAAAGAAGAAGTGGACTGAGGTGACTGGCTCATGAAAGAACAGAAGATAAACGTACCAAAAGCAACTAAACACAAAGGATGGCGTAAGGCGTAAGGAATCAACCCATCACCCGACAAGTGAAGGTCAAGGAGAAGTACATGACGAATTTATCCTACAGAACACCGACATGGAAACAACAGAGGAACTATCATCGGACCACAACCCAGTGGCGATAACTGCAGCCAGATGGACAGATCAGCCACACACCTAGCCACAGACAAGAACCAGCGAGGAGGGATTCAGAGGATCGAAGACCGAAGAAGAACCGGCAGCAAGTCCAGATGAGTACCCAAGAGACCCAGGAGGGCGCTACTGCAGACAGAAGAGGACGCAACAGATCTTAGGGAAGAAGTATCTTAAGAAATAGCGTAGGGAAAATAATATAAAAGTTCAGGGAAACATATAACAGAAAATAAGTTAGGGAACAAATATCAAAACATGTACTATAAGATATTTCAACTAACCACGGTTCAATAGGAAAGGGGAAGAAATTTGGAATTCAACACATACCTGAATGTAAATCAATCATCCCTAAAATATAGGTCGATATCTCTAAAACTTCACAAAGAGAGACCAACGCAGCTACAAATACAAAGACAGAACCCGAGAGGAAGAAAAGACAAAGGATCTAATCTATCATTATACGTGAAAAACGAAAGTGGATTGAGGTGACTGGCTCATGAAAGAACAGAAGATAAACGTACCAAAAGCAACTAAACACAAAGGATGGCGTAAGGAATCAACCCATCACCCGACAAGTGGAGGTCAAGGAGAAGTACATGACCAATTTATCCTACAGAACACCGACATAGAAACAACAGAGGAACTATCATCGGACCACAACCCAGTGGCGATAACTGCAGCCAGATGGACAGATCAGCTACACACCTAGCCACAGACAAGAACCAGCGAGGAGGGAGTCAGAGGATCGAAGACCGAAGAAGAGGAACCGGCAGCAAGTCCAGATGAGTACCCAAGAGACCCAGGAGGGCGCTACTGCAGACAGAAGAGGACGTAACAGATCTTAGGGAAGAAGTATCTTAAGGAATAGCGTAGGGAAAATAATATAACAGCTCAGGAAACATATAACAGAATATAAATTAAGGAACAAATTTCAAAACATGTACTATAAGATATTTCAACTAACCACGGTTCAATAGGAAAGGGGAGGAAATTCGGAATTCAACACATACCTGAATGTAAATCAAACATCCCTAAAACATAGGTCGATATCTCTAAAACTTCTTACCGATTTGTACAGTTTGAACTGTATTCAATTAAGGAAGATCCCGAGGTGGCTACATCAGAAAATCTCAGAAAAAGCCAGTATATCTAAAACAGTCAGTATATCTAAAAAATCATCGCAGTCTCCAAACTGAAATTTCTTCTATCGATTTACATGGAGAAGTTGCACTTCTATGATGACGGCTCTTTTAGTATGACCGACTACCAACTCCCAGCCCAGAAAATTGATTGGCTACACATGTCAAGCTCTAAATGCGACGTGTTAAGAGATGATTAAAATAAATATATAACCGACTTCCCAGTATGTATAACTAAAAAGTTGAAAATAATTATAACAAAATACAACTTTAGACAATGAATAACACTCAATGTTGTTAGGTACCTACACATAAAGCAAAAAATGTATACATTAAAAGGATTCTGTACAAATTAGTTACCTACCTATCTAGTAAATATTTGAAGTCGGTGCCAATCAAGTTTGATGAAGTTGTAGATAAGCACACAATGCAAGAATTTAAATTTGCTTGGTTCCGACCTCAAAAATATATTAGATAGGTATGTAATTAATTTGTACAGAATGAGCACCATTTAATCTTTACATTTGTTACTTTGTGTGTGGGCACCTAACAACATTGAATGTGTTATTTATTGTCTAAATTTGTTTTCTGTTAAAATTATTTTCAACTTTTTAGTTATACACACTTGGAAGTCGGTTATATATATTTAATAAAGTTCTATTTGCAACTTTTGAGTTTTTTTGAACTTTAGTAGTTTTAAACTTTATTCTTTATAATTTATTTTGTATGTATAACCTTAATAGAACAGAACCAGGTAACATTGAAAGGCCCAACATTACAATAAGGTACATTTTCATTTAAATTGACAGGTAAAAGTTTACGAAGAAAAAGAACTGATACGCGTTGACTTAATAAGCCAAAAATCTGTTTAATTTACTGACCGACAGAGGTTTTCTTGTCCAAACATTTTATAATGATTGGAATTATTTAGAGCGTTTTGATGGGATTATATGAAAGAAATCATTATAATACCTGATCTCATCACGCCTACAGTTAACATAACCTAATAACGTGTGAATATATCTGTATACTTTAAGCTTTAATGTGTTAAATATAAACTTAGAACTGTGGTAATTAATAGTAAGAATGAGAATTTTAGTACCGGACATTTGCTTTGTAAACTAATTGTTTCAAAAACGAAATTAATCAGTTTAATTTCAATTATCTTTTATTTAAACACTTTGTAATTCCACTTCACAGTATATTTCGATCACACTGTTTACTATCTTAAAGGTATCACATTATTGTAAAATGTACTATTACATATTCATGGAACACACTTTGTATTACTTTTTCTAACATTTTCGATCACCAAACGACCGGTCCACATTATATTCCAACCATCCTGTACATACTTTTAATTTTAGGAGTAATTCCTCTTAACTTACCGTGATGAACAAACACTTCTGAAGTTTACTGTATAATTGAATCGGCTCTGTTATACGAATTAAGAAATGACAAATTAGTTATTTTATATATCGATATAATTCCGACCGATGCATCTGTGTTGTTATTGTAAAAGCAATACTTTGTGGTTTTGTTTGCTATAACTAAACCCCCTGTGTGAAAACGCACCAAATAGCAGTTTAGAGTTTGACATGTGATGTCACTGAATTTTCTATTAGGCCGGGAGAATGTGCCACCAAAAGCACCGTGTTCGTAAAATGGAAAAATTTTCATATAAATAGGTATTTGCCTGGTATACAAACAAAACGAGCTTGGTACTCATTGATTTAAGGAGCCGAAAATACTACCTTTACTACCTATATGCTTGAGATATATACAGAAAATTTTCAAATTCGCAATTAAAACTTCCAGTGCCTACAATTCCCTCATTATTACGTTGGAGTTAAAATATTTATGAGGAAATGTCCGTTACGTCATTTCGATGAAATTTTAAGAAGAATATTGGAATTTTTTGCGATTTTCTGCAAAACTGCAAGTTGCACGTCGCAGAAAAGTATATATGATCACCTAGGAATCTTCCTTAATAGACTAAACGTTAAAAATCCATACACATGCATAAGGAGTTTTCGAAAAATCGACAAATATATTAGGGATATTGGTCGATTTCCCTGCACGCATGTGTTCATTCACAAATTTCATCACTTTTCCAATATTTGAAGTTTCACCAATCCAGATATATACTCTCTTGAACGAGATCATGTTCATTCAAAACAGTTCACCACAGGAGAAGAAGTCAGGTAACATACATACAAAAAAAAACGCGACACATTGATAACCTCCTCTTTTTTGAAAGTCGGTTAATAACATCAGACGGAGAAAACTAATGCCTAAACCAACCGTTGTCTTGGTCCCACCCATCGCTTAACAGGTCAATTGCTTTTTTAATAATAATTAGTTTAATTAATCGCTCAATTCCCCGCCCAAAGTAACTAAGTTGTATGTTGTTTTTTGCTAAAAACTGCCATCAGTAAGGTCAAGCCCCGGCCAAACGAAATCAAGTCACTGTATGTCCAGCCTCACTAGAACAAATAATTTTCAATGTAGGCGTTTTTAAAGCACTAATTTCCAAAAACACAAATCAGCGTTCTTCGAACTCAGAAGTTAATATTTTTGATCAACGCCCAGACTAATTTCATTTTCACTGACAATTAACATTTTATCAAAGTAGTGATAGGTGTAAATTGATGAAAAATACATGTTAAAGTAATATTTGATAATGTAATACCTTGTGTAGCATATTATCAAATATATTTTACAAAGTTGTTTTACAAAAGATAATTTATAAAAGATTTGATAGTGTGATAGCGGCCTTAACTATGCAAAAGTGGCAAAAAATGTGAAATCACATGATTCTTCTATTACATTGTTTTTCTAGAACACTTTTTAAAAGTATGTCGAACCTGAAAAATGGGTTTAGTTGGAGGCTTTGTACTCAAACTCTCAAATATTTTAGAAAATTTAAAATCCGATAATTTTGACATACTCGGGATTTTGTATTGTTGAGTTCAAATTGATGATGGTAATACAATTTAAAATTTAAGAAAAACTTCTAAGAATAAAGTTGAGAACCAATGTTTTGTTTAAAGTATTTACTCATCTTAAAACTGCTATCTTTCAGTTGAATATCTGAATATTATGTAGTTGAAGTACGATAAAAACGTAGTCCACAAAATAGTGAAGTTAGTTTTTTTGGGAAACATTTCTTAAACTGTAACATATAGCGTTACTTATGTAAACCCGGTGGGAAATAATGTCAACGTTATACGTATGTTAGTATCAGAACAATTCTCTAAAGATTTATAGTTAAATACTGTTACAAACCCACCTTGTAATTCCCGTGTAGGTACGATGAAAAACATGAACCCCAAACGGTATTCCTTGGAGATATATGAATAAAATGCCAGCTATGTAATTGGTGTAGTAGTTTTATTTGGATTTAAGCAACATCACCGAAAAACTCTATATTAACAGTAGTTTTCAGTATTATATATTAAAGTTCGTCTCACATTTACAGGAATCTAAATATTTAAAGAATTTAGACCATCTGTTAATTACATATTTTTGTTTGTTTAAATTGTTAATGCTATCTATACAGGGTAAGTAAATATTTTTTTAATATATTTTTAAATATATTAAAAATTAAAAAAATATATTTGTACCTATTCGTCATAATGAGCCCTGGGATCTGATATATTACATGAGCCGTTAGAAACAATTATAATTTTTTAATTTCCATTTAATTCTATAATTTGCTCCCCAAAATGAATATTAAGGGTTTCTTCTTATTTTTCCAGTAAAGTTCAGGTGAGGGACTATACTTCCAGTTTTTCAAAATTTTTCAGCTTAAGGTTTCGGAGATAAGGGGGGGAATGTGTAAATTTTTTTATATTTTTGTTAATATCTTTTAATTAATTTATTTTATAAATATGGAAAAAATATATTTGTTTTCTTCATCATGAGCCCTTTTATTTGATATATAACATGCTGGGTTAGAAACAATTTTAATTTTATATTTTCCATTTAATTCTATAATTTGCCCCCCAAAAAATATTAGGGGTTTTTCCTTATTTTTCTAGTAAACTCTACCCTCACCATTGGGATCTCAGAAATTATTTATTTATATATTTATTCAAGTAATCAACAGGGCAAGCCCCAGTAACAGATTACAATTTTCACAAATTAACATATAGCACCAAGTCAAATAAAGAGAATAACCAATTATAGCATTCCCATGACAATAAAAATATTTAACAAATGAACCTAAATGTAATGTAAAATACAAAAATAAGTACCAAATATTAGCAACTAATATATAATCATAATAAAAAATAATCTAAAATATTTTAATAATTTTTCTGTAAAAACTACCTGACCCTTCCGCCCAAATATCCGTATCCCCTAACTCATTACAAAACATACACATTCTATTTAATGGAGCGAACTTTCCCAAGTTAGTCCGCCCCGTCGCAACAAAAAATAGTTTGTGATTTCTATTAAAATATTGTAGTACCAACCAAGAGATTCTACCAAGAAGTTCAGAGCAGTCTATCTCGTTTTTTAGTAGTTTGTATAAAAACAGAACTGATGCCATTTTCCGTCTACTTTCCAGCTTTTTAAATTTAAATTCATTAGTTAAAGTTGAATATGGTAAACTAAATAAATATTCACCATATTTTTTGTAATAGATAAACCTTAAAAACTTTTTTTTGACTTTTTCAATTTGATTTTTGTGAATTTCATAAATCGGAGACCAAATAATTGCAGCATATTCGACGATACTTCTTACATAAGCCTTAAAAAGTCTTATTAATGTGCTTAGTCTTTTAAACTTACAGGAATTACGAATTATGAACCCTAGCATTTTATATGCTTTTTGACGACATAATCTACATGCTTATTGAATGAAAGTCTGTTGTCAAAAATTACCCCTAAATCTTTAGCCTTAGTTTTCTTTTGCAGTACGATACCCCCCATAATATACTGATAATCTAATACGCTCTTTTTCTTAGTAAACGAGACAGCAAAGCACTTACTCAAATTAAATGATAATTTATTTGTGTTAGACCACTCATATATTCTGTCTAAATCTTCCTGTAATAGTAAAGAATCAGAAATATGACATATTTTTATAGATTTTGAGATCATCAGCAAAATGTTGACAACGTGAATGTGATATGGCTTTATGTAGAACACTAATAAAACAAAGAAATAGTAACGGGCCCAAATTCGAGCCTTGAGGGATTCCCGATGTTGAGAAATATATTTTAGATTTAACACCTCTAAATACCACTTATTGCTGCCTTGTCTCTAAGTAACTGTTGAACAGTTTTATCAAATTATCAGACAGACCCATCCCCTGTAGTTTTTGCAGTAGTACTAAATGTTGAACTTTGTCGAAGGCTTTTGCAAAGTCAATATATATGACATCCATTTGCCCAGCGTTTCCTACAACCTCAAATGCACTTTGAGCAAATGTAAGCAAATTAGTTACAGTTGATCGTTTTTTCATAAATCCCTGCTGTTCTTCAGGAATAATTGGGGATACATGAGAGTAGACTTTTTCATATAGTATCATTTCAAATATCTTACATGCAGTAGACAACATAGCAACGGATCTACAGTTTTATATGTCATTCATTTCACCGCTTTTAAAAATTGGGACAACTTTTGTTATCTTCCATGTAACTCGGAACATACTCGTTTTTATTATACAGTTATATATCAATTTAAGTGGCTGCATTAATAAATCAACACAACCCTTAAATATGTAAGGCGGTATATTGTCCGTACCACATGATATTTTAGGCATAAGTTTTTTTGCAGCACGGCGGATATCATTGTCATTGATTTCAGAGAGAGGAGATACATTAGAGGAGATACGAGGAAGTTTAATTGAAGATAAAATTGGGTAATTTACTGCTTGACGAAAAGCCGATTACTAAATTTAATTTTTCCTAATATTTCCGAAGATATCCGAAAATAAATTAAGTAAACAGATTCTTAAGTTAAACGGTTTTATTAAAAATTAAGACAATATTGATGTTATTAATGTACTAAAAGCTGAAAAATAATTCGGTAGGTCCTAAGTACCACCCATCACACCATAGGCTTCATCAATCTAGGGCATTAATCCGGCAAAAAAATTTACTCGCCCAAGGAAAAATCCTTATCCTTAGGCGAGTGAAATTTCTTTCAAGTCAACCGCTATATTATAAATGGTATTTGCCTACATATTTACTCAGATTACGTTACCCCCAACGATTTTTGCCGAATTATTTTTTAGCTTTTACTACATTATTAATCAATATTGTCGTAATTTTAAATAAAACCGTTTATCTTAAAATCTTTTTTACTTAATTTATTTTCAAGACATTAGTTTTTTATTTTTGTTAGATTATACCTATCATTCCATTTAATTCCTTGAGTGCCTCATTATAACAAAGTTTGGTCCTTGATACATAATCCTTCCAAAGACTTTACCCGACTTAGGGCAACGTATGTATGTCCTTCTTCAAACAATCTCAAGCCTAAATATACAACAGCTTGGTCTGCAGAGCTGCCTTGCATTTTGTGGACAGTGGAGGCCCATGACAACATTAAGGGCAAGCCTCACTTTGCTCAGATGTTTCTGATGCTACCAGGTGCCTTGTCACTCACGTTGCCCTGTTAATCTAGCCTCAGGTTGCTCAGCAACAGCTGCTGGCATCAGTGATTCTGATACCAGCAGCTGCCCTCTCGCTCACGTTGCGTTGCCCTGTTAATCTAGCCTCAGGTTCCTCAGGTGTTTCAGATTCTGATGCCACCAGCTGCCTTTAGAGGTCTAGAGGTTACTCGAATATAAAATTTATTACATTCACAAGGGATTTTATAAATGCAATTTTTTTTGTATTTTGAGTTGTGTTTTGTGGTTTTGTTTTTGATGTAATTGATTTTAGTGTATGTTTTTTAAATGATGTTTTAATATTATATATGTTTTCCACTCTTTTTAGTCTTTCTGAGAGATCATCTAAGTATGGTATAGTTATTGTATTATTTGATTATCTTGGGAGTCAGTATTTCTTGGTGAAGTTTGGTGTTGGTTATTAGGAACTGTTTAGTATTCGATTTTGTTTAACTCGTTATTAATAAATTTTTCTGGATAATGATTGGCAGAAACAGTTGGTTTTTGCGCTGTCATATAGAGATTTGATGACACCTCTTTTTACTGAATTTCGATGATTAGAGTTAAGGTCGAGATACTTGTTAGTATGCGTTGGTTTCTGTAAACTTCTGTTTCAAATGTCGATTGTGTTTTGGTTAATAAAATATCTAAGAAAGGTAATTTTTTATTCTGTTCAAGTTCTAATGTAAACTGAAGAGTTTGTTCTTTGTTGTTTAGGTCGCTAAGTAATGCATGTAATTCCTCAAGATTATGTTCTGAAATAACGCCACCAAACCAAAGGTTTAATCTGTTTTAAGAAAATTGTTTGACCTTCAAATTTTTCCCAGAAAATATTGATTAAAGCAGGAGACAGACAGAAACCCATTATCATGCCAAAATCTTGGTGGTAAAGTTATCATTAAGTTGAAATATGTTAGTAGTTCCATTATTGTATCAATGGACAATAGTGTACGTTGATTTAACCGTTCAAAATATACGAGTTGGAGGGAACTTTTGACTAGCACTGTACTATAGTAATGTATGTGATGTTTAATTTTCTTTCCCCTGTGATGTTTGCTGTGCTTCATAGAGCTTAAAATTAGGAGGGTCCATAAATAAATATACTAAGGGACTGAAAGCAAATAAATGAGTGTGATATGTAATTAATACAATTCTAGATGGATTGATGTATTGACCTGGCCATTAATTTAGCAAATACAATTTAAAAATGCCGATCAAATTATAATGACTATTTATTTGGAGAAATATGAATTCGATTAATTACTCGTCAAACAGCGTTTATCGCTCGTTCGATTTGCCGGCAAGTTTTTTTTATGTATGCACAGTGATTATTCAAAAACGGCTTAGGCAAATTTGATAATTTAAGCGGAATATTACAAAAACGGACTGAATGAATTTCAATGAATCTATACTGTTTTCTGTAAAACGGCTCAAAACAATTTGGATATTTTAAATTGTATTCTACAAAGGTGGTATATTACATATACAGCAAAATGGAATAAATTCGGTAATGAATAAAGGAAGGCGTGTTGGGTAAAACGCTTGGACACGTCGATTTGTATTTTTAAATGCGCATTTTTTCGACAAAAAAATTATATAGGGTGTGCCATGTGACAGTTGCCAATACCAACTTTCTTACTTTAAATGCCTTACACCTATCTTTAACTTTTTCGGAAATATTAAGTGTTTACAGATCTATTACAAAAATTAACATTAAAAAAATAAAATTCATTTATTTCATAAATTCGCTACATTACACTCAATCCTTAATTCCCATTCATCTCTTAATATTGAGATAATAAGTAAAAACCGTTCCTGCGTTCCTTTTTACTGATTTGAAAAAAACAGTTTTGTTTATTTTCGTTAAAACCCATAGCCTTAGCATCTTGTTGTATGTCTGCATGACAGTGGTGATCAGTGTCAGTGCTATTGTCGTTTGAATTTCGTTAACTCTACGTAATAATAGCCGGAAAATGGTTCATTTAAAAGAAATGCACAAAATAGCTATTCTACAAATGATTGTTTATGGAGATAACACAAGGACACAAATGGAAGTTTCTCGCTTATTTCACGAAAATTCTCCAAATTTTCAGCCTGTATCCCAAGGAACATATAGCAAAATAGGAAATCAGTTTCGCTAGCTTGGTCATGTAAGTCAGATAAAAAAGTAGCTACCAATGCTCCAAGTGATAATACGAAATTGGATATTATGCTTTAATTTCAAGAAAACCCACATAGTTCTGGTCGAAAAGCAGCCCTAATTTTCAACGCTAGCCACACATCAATTTTTCGAGTATTAAAGGAAAGTAAAATGCATCCGTATAAAGTGATGCTGACTCAGAGGCTCATGGAAGACGATTTCGATAGGAAAACGTATTTCGGTGAACAAATGATGGTGAGGTTAGATAACAATGTGATCCAAATAGATGTTTTGTTTTGTGCTGACAGCACATTTACACTTCACGGTTATGTTAATCGCCAAAATTGCCGCTATTCATCTAATGAGAATCCTCACTGGATGACAGAGAATCATAAGCAATATCCTAAAAAAGCTAATGTTTAGGCAGGAATTGTCCCTTTTTTATTGATGGCAACTTGAATGGAGGTAAACATTTAGAACTGTTCCAAAATAATGTCGTGCCAACTTAGTCAAACTTATATCCTGATCCAGGAAACCCACACGTTCCTGCCAATTAAATATGGTTTCAGCAAGATGGAGCACTGCCCCATTACGAAATCAATGTCCGGCTGTACCTGAACCAAGTTTCTCCAAATCCCTGTATTGGGAGGCGCAGATCGATAGAATGGTCAGCGCGATCTCCTGACACCATTGGGCTACTTTTTGTGGTTAGACGACAACAAATTGTTGTGTGTCAAAAGTACTGGACACAAAACTAAACCCCTCAACTTAGATGACCTAAAAGACGAATCACGCTTGCGATTAGATCAGTCACGCCTGAGATATTGAGTAACCTTAGAAGACATTTCTATACCAGATTAGCATGTTTCCAAAACGATCGCGGCGAGAATTTTGAACGTTTTAGACATTGACATTAATGTTATTTTGTTTTTTTTTATATTATTAAGAAATAATTAGTATTACTTATTATGTTTTTAATGTAATGCAACGAATTGGTGAACTAAATTAATTTTCTTATTTTAATGTTAATGTTGGTAATAAATCTGAAAACACTTCATATTTCCGAAACAGTTGAACATTGAATATAGGTGTAGGACACTGAACATGAATTATGGGTGGAATTTTCTGGAGAATCTAAAAAATAAATAATATACAAGGGCTTGCATTTAAAATAAGAAAATTAATATTGGCCACTGTCTCATGAGAAACCCTATATACTAATCGACGTGTCCAAGCGGTTTTCCCAACACGCCCTCGTTATGGAATTTATTCCATTTAGCTGTTCCAGCTTGATTCCGTATATTTTTCTATGAGGTAAAACATACCGTTTTTCTGAAAATCGAAAAAATATCTACAAAAAATCATTAATGTAAAGTCAACTGTTCATCGTAAATAACTAGCTTAAATGTCAAGATATGTCATGAAAATATATCGCACAGGGTGTTTGTAACGGTACCAATTTTGATTAATTTGAAGTCAGTTTCTTTTTGAAAGGAAGTTCCTTTGTGTGTGAAATGAAAATATTCCATTGGTGTATCGAAACGAAAAAATGGTTATGCCGGCGATCTTTTCTGTATGCTCTACGGTTTTTTTTTTATCCGAAGAGGGGGGAAATACGTTGCGTACTCAGCTAGCACGTGCTAGCCGTCGTGCGGGACTCCCGATGCAATGACTTCAAAGTAAGAGTAAATCGTTGCATTGAAACCAGTATACCGTATACCCGCTAAAACCCTAACCTCTTTCTCCTACAACCATGGTCCCTTGCGGCACTCTTACTCAATACTACTTCGCAAGGGTGGTTCATTGCAGATGTTTACTGCTCTTACATTGGAAGCCTCTAAGGCCTACTCCTCGAACGTATTGCGGAGTTCTTTGAGGATAGTCTCCGCGTAATCTGATACCAAGTTCCAGGCTTGGGGGCCCTTCAGCATGGCTTCTACTATTTGTTCTGGAACGATATTAGTCTCCAGAATCCTCTCCGCTTCAGCACGTTGATCCTGAAACCGGGGGCAGGAGAAGAACACGTGTTCCGCGTCCTCTATCACGTCCGTACAGTGTGGGCAGTTTGGGGAGTTTGCCCTCCTGAACCTGTGCAGGTATGCTCGAAAGCATACATGTCCAGTCAGGAGTTGAGTGATGTAAAACCCAACCTCCCCATGCTGGCGGTTGACCCAACGACTGATGTTAGGTATCAATCGATATGTCCACCGGCCTTTAGTAGAGCTGTCCCACCTCTCCTGCCATTGCCCTAGACTCATGGCCCTTTCATCGCTGTTTCCTGTCGGCTGGTCTTTTTCTAACTTTCTGCGATAAAGCCGTCCCCTTTCTGCAGCCAGGATGTCGATTGGTAGGGTAGAGGCAATCACACTCACCGCCTCGTAAGACACAGTGCGGTAGGATGATGCCACTCGAATCGCTGAGAGCCGCTGGACTGATTTCATTTTCCGGCGGTACGATGGTAGCTCGAGCGATTTCTCCCATACCGGTGCCCCGTACAACAAAACAGAAGTAGTTACTGTTGCCAGTAGCTGTCTTCTTATCTGTCTAGGGCCTCCGACATTCGGCATTATTCTAGATAATGCCCCCTGAACCCTAGCTGCTTTCTTGCTGGCCGCGATTATGTGCTCTTTGAAGTTGAGCCGTGCGTCCAGGAGCACCCCCAAATAGCTGATGAAGGGCTGCGACTGTATGTAGGAGTCGCCTATTTTGAGGGTGATGGTTTCCCTTGCCTTTCGACTGCTAACAAGAAGTGTTTCGGTCTTTTGTTCTGCTAAACTCAAGTCCGCTGCGAGCATCCAATGCTGAATTGTGGCTATAGCGAATGAGAAGGTTGTTTGTATCTCCTCTATGTGCTTGCGCACTATGATCAATGCCACATCATCGGCGAATGCCACTAGCCTGACGCCCTCAGGCGTTGTAGGTGTGTACATGTGTGTGTGTTTGTGTGTGAGTCTGATTTTTCAAAACATATTGTATTGGGTGACGACACATAATTAGTTTCGTATACAAGGTGGTTGAAATAAGGGTGGAATAACACTATAGTTGATCAAAAAATGTTAAAACAAATTGCTAAATAAGCATATGCAGTAATGATTGAGTTATAAGGCGAAGTATAATTACAATTATACCGAAGGGTTCAAAAAACGTTAGAAGCCGTTGCATATACAGGATGGTTAAGATATAAGGTGGAGGACAATTTTAGTTATACAGGTTGGTTCAAAAAATATTATATTGTTTGGGACATAAGTAGTTGCCTATATAGGTGGTTATAGTAAAATTATAATTATTCAGGGTATATCAAATATTTGTTATATACCTAAATGTAAGCAGTTAGGATATTTGAAAAATAGGGCGGGGTATAGTGTAGTTATAGGAGATGGGTTCGAAAAATTTTAGAAGCAGTTTCATTTACTGGATGGTTCAAATAAATGGTAGAGATATATAATATGGTTAAAAAATCTGAACATTTTTGTCATATAGGGTAGACCACGAACAGTTACATATATGGAATACTTGAAATATGGGGCGAAGTAAAATTATAGGTATACACGGTTATTGAAAGAATATTAGAAACAGTCAATAGGGTGGCGAGAATTTAAACTTATACAAGGTGGTTTAAAAAATATCAGGGCAGTTACAATATAGTTTAATTACAGTTGTATAGGATGGTTCAGAAATAAACAGACAAATAAGTTATATTGGGTGTCCAATATACAAAAGAATATACAGGGTGGTTGTAATATTGGGTTACTTAGAGTTACACTTATAGAGAGGGGTCCAAATAATAAAACAAATAAAATAAGTTGACAAATATGTGGAACATGTAGACCAAAAAATTAAAAATGAGAAACTGTCAGATAAAAATAGAGTAAAATAATCAATAAAATTGATAAAAATCAGTATATAAGTCAGTTCTTTTTTAAATATAAATTATTAAGTATCAACAGTTATTCTTCAAACAGAAATAATTGATGAAATATACTTGTACTCATATTTAATCAAATGTTACAAGATTAGAATAAAATGGTTTAATGAAGTCACTTTAGATGATTAAATGCTGTGAATTATACAATTTTGCAACTGACAAAGTTTTGTAACACGGTATCGATATACTGTACACCGTTTTAAAAACTTTAAATTGGCTTTTATATAGGAAACATTCTTAGTTGGAAACATGCAATATTTTCTTTATAACTACATGTATTCAAAGAAATACTTCCTCTAATATTATACGTGGGATATCATCGAAAGAGTACGATAACATTGTATCTCATTTGAGAGTTTTCTCTTGGTTTGCTCTTTTTGGCAATAATTCCAATACTAACTTTTTAATGAATGTAAAAGAATGAAACCATTAAATGAATTTTTATAATAACAATACAAAAAATACACTTATGCCTACGTATAATTTTCAGATTTGGACAGATTGCTTATTGCTTTAATTTTAAATCTATCACACAAAATCATCAATCTCACATTCAGATATATTCTCTCAATAATTCATAGTATTGCGTCCCTCAAATATTTGATTACCACTTAGTTTTTATGCGACTTTGATCTTAGCTTTTGGTACAAAATTATGCCTAATATGGCCATGGGATTTTCATGCTCTGAGTGATTTTTATTGTCCACTTATTGACATCTTTCTATCTCTACGATTTTTCTCTGTGATATCAATTATCTTGGTCTTATTTCTTAGTGACTCTATTCATTTGTATCCTTGATATTCCGATCAAGTATCTGTTCATAGATCTTTATGTAACTTGAAATTTTCGCGCATTTTAGGTTTTGAGTAGGCAGGGAGGTAAAAGTTTGTATAAGATCTCTGAGATAGCTCAGGCTGCTAATGTCTGTACCGCATAAAGACTCTGAGAAATGTCTACTGAACTTCCTGACAAATAAATCAGAGGTTTCAGAAACAAAACACAGCTCTGCCAAAAAGTCCAACTGTGATGTTTACGAAGAATTTGTTGGCAATTTCTTCGGTTTTACTGCCTACAACTGATGTATGGTTTACAACAGACGAGATTGCTGAAGAGCAAGTTCCTGAAGATTAAAATCATGTAAATATCAGCTAACAGAGTTTACAATGTTAAATCAATCAAGCAAAGCTTTATATACAGCTTAGCTTAAAACTGGTCAAACTGGACTGCTAGATCTTTTAGGGGAAGCATTTTATTACTGGTAATCGTCATACATAAAATATTGGCGGAATGGCCTTACGACATATACAAAAAACATTGAAAGGCAGAAAAGAATTAGAAAAATATATAATGATAAATAGTGGTGTACTGCTAGAAAAAAGAGCTTTTTCTAGGGTCACAGTACTAGATGATAAGAAATAGAAGTCAATAGATAGATAGACTTATGATTTTATAAAGAAATAATAATAGCTCGACCCAGCATAAAAACAGTTACCTAACATTCTTGGCGTATATGCACCAGAAAAATTGAAATTAAAACAAACAAAAATAATTTAACTACAAAGAATACAATGCATAGAACTAACTCCAACATCGACAGATGTAAACATAGAATGGGAAAATACCAGGCAGTATACTGGGAAAACATCAACTGTATTTATACTATGGAGACGCTAGTCCATTGGTCTCCTAACGGTCCGATTCCTAAGGTAATTTCGACAGATAGATTAACACATCATGTGGAAACCAAGAACTGTCGGACCAGTTCAAAGGCTTGCCGGGCTGTTTGTTCCTTCATTTTATCATTAAAAAACGACAAAGAAGACGTTTTGCAATTACCAAGAATATTTCAGAGGTGGGTTGCGAAAAATATATATCCGTTACATCCTTTGCTATCTAGAGAAAAGAACAAAATCAACTTAGGTGAATGACGACAAAAGTTTCGGAAGCTCTATATAGGTCTTTCTAGAATTTGTTTACTGATTAATTCTTTCGTTAATGCGATTATTGCTTGTCGTTGCTCCAGTGTTAGTAGTTCATTAGCGTTTTCATATCACTTTCGATTTTCAATTACAGACTCCAGCAGTTTCTGGTTATAATGTTTGAGTCCACCGCCAAGCTCTTTCTAAGATTTTCCACAGTTGTAAGGATATTTCTAGCCAACAATCTCTATTGTTTCATACAATACACAACCTACATTTGGATATGATAATATATACATTCATGTTAAAGAAACTATTTAGGTGTTTTGTCTCAATTTTTATAAAATTTACTAATAAATAACAATAACAATAAGAATTATTATGACTCAAATTTTCATATATAGAGGGGTACTGGGGCTCACTTGGAATTTATAAGAAAAATTAAAAGAAAACCCCCATAGTAATTTAAGGGACAAATTATAGAATTAAATGGAAAATAAAAATTCAATTTTAAAACACATTATGTAATATATCAATTAAAAGGCTCATTAAGTGAATTAGAAATATATCACATTTTTAAATCATTTGTTTAAAATATATTAACAAAAATATTAAACCTCGACTTTAAAAACACTATCTAAAATTATGAAAAATATATTTTATTAGTATTTTTAAATAACTTGTCTAACAGATTTATTAAATTATTATTTAAAATTTGACCTGTTTTCCCATTTATCTTCCAATCTACAGAGCCTCAAAATTCAGAGAGTAGATTATAAAAGGCTTCCCTGAAAGTTTATTAGTAAAATAAAACTCTAATGTTAATTTTGGGGACCCAATTAGCAAATTAAATACAAATGCATTTTCATAAAAGCAAGCGAATCATGAAGCAGATAAAATAAAAAGTATGTGTGTGGAAAATTAAAGTGTATATTTTTTATAAATTCAAAACGGTTCCTTTAAATATATTAGGGTAAATATAAGAAAATGCACTCATTCCCTGCTTGTCTGAAACTGGAATATTAGAATCTTGAAGTTAGTGCGGAACCAAATTATTTTATTGGACAATAAAATAAGTTTCTTCAGATTGATTAAAACTTGTATCTTGATTAAATTTACTTTATCCAACGCTTCCAGACTTCTTGTATTACGGTTCTGATAGCAATATTCCATCATATTACTCACTATTGCCTTCCTACAATTACTGATTCAAGTATGTGCTTTGAAATTACATTGTGCTGAGAAGTTATATTCTTCCAACGTAATAATACACATACACATTTATCTGTAATGCTTGACGTTTATTATATCAGTAATATTACTCGGTGTTAAGGTAGATTTAATTTGGTACTTAATACTCTCTAAGAAAACCAATGAAATCAACATGGTTGCTCTCATATTCGAAAACTTTTTATTGAAATTATGGAAAGTATTAAACCGTTAATAAATATATACGGTGCGTGATATTTGCCGCACTGTAACGATGATTTTGCATCATAAAATCATTGTTATATCTCTAGCTAGATTTCAAATCAACAAAATTGGATTGTCTTCTAAATGTTATTTGTGGCATGTGCTTGATTATTTTTAAGTTTACTTGAGAATAACACAACAATTGGATTAATAAAGCTGTATATTGAAAGAAAATACCAAACGTTTCAAAGTCGATTGTGGCTTTAAAATATGTAAAGAAAATGTAAATTGCAAATTGAAACAAAAACTTTGAAACGTTTGGAATTTTCTTTCAATTTACAGCTTTATTAATCCAATTGTGGTGTTATTCCCAAGTAAACTTAAAAATAAACAAAATTGGACGTCTTGGAATCTATATATATTAAATTTAAAACTCAATGAATTATGTATATATGAATAGGCAAAAACAAAACGGTTCGGGGTACCATTTTCTCCTCTGTCGCTCAACCGAATTTCTTTTTTTTTTTGTTTTATTTAATAGATACTGATGGTTTTCAGTGCACAATGCCAACATTTATTTATAATATTGGTTCATTCATTAAATAAAATAAAATAAAAAATTAATAATTTACGTCCACACTGTCAATGAAAAACAGTGCCGCCCAGATTGCTTGGAGACAACAGCGTAAGATGCATTGACTTGAATGCGAAAAACAAACTAAATTAAGTAAAAGAAAAACTAACAAATTTTGACCTGTTCTGAAAGATATTCTACATTATCATAATGTTGAGGTCTCCCCACAAAAATTTATAGAATTTAACTAAGATTACAAAGCTCATGATATGAATACAAATTATATGAGATGTATGTATGATGTATATATGTATGTATATATAGATGTGAGATATATTTTCAATGATTTAAATCAATATTGTTTATAATACCATTTACACTCTATTGTTTTTTATATTAATCTAAATTATAATCACGGTTTTAGGCACTTGCACACAAAATAAAAAATATAAAGTATAAAAGGTGCTCATGGTTTAAAAACTATTAACCCATCTATCTAGTATAACTTTGTGCTAAGCAAACTTAAAATCCAGCATTTCTTGCATACATAATAATCAACTTTTGATTGCTTACATTTTTTACAATGGGTGTAGAGCTATGTTTTGGTAATTATTTTAAATTTTTTCAACTTCTACTTGTCTCAAAGCTCTTTTATTTGGCTGGAAATGGCTTTGGTCTCTTGTCCTTAGTACAAATCAGAACAATTTCTTGTCACTATAAAAGTATTTAATTACTTTTCTTTTACGTCTATCTTTTTAATATAAAGCTTAATTCATTAGAATTCAATTAAGTACATGATCTTTCATGACACCCACTTCTAGAGTGTCTCTTTCTTCTAAGAGAGTCCCTTTTGGCATAGATACGATATTATTATTTTTCGTTAAACAAAGATCTAGAAATCCGCCAATTATCACTAATCACTTCCGGAGTGTATATACAGAGTTGTTTAAAAAAAAAATTTTTTTCATGTTATAACTTTTTTATTTCCCAGACCTATTTTGACTAAATTAGGCTTATTAGAGACAACTGGTGGTATCAGAATATTATCATATTTTTAAATTCAGTTTCAAAATACAAAATGACGGAGATTTCTAAACTTTTGCAAATTTTAAAACAAGCTAGTACTTTCTTAGCTCACTTGTATAGCTTTGAAAATATGATTCTGAAATCTTCAGTATTTCCAATAATAACAGACCTACTACAAGTTAAAGACACGTTTCAACATACTGGCGGTTAAATTATTTTATTTTGCGAAACTATTGAGGTCGTGTTTAGAATTATTGAGAGCTCCGAAAATGATGCTAGCTTATGTAGATGCAATTTTTATTAAAACTTTAATTTTGGGAGGACACAGTGTGAATAATTAAAAAATATGATTTCCTGGCGTAAAAATTTCCTAAAAATGCACAAAAGTTATTAACTATTTAATGGTGTCTACGGGAATATTAGGAAATTATAAGCTTAGCTTGAGTGTTATTGAGCAAGGAGTTAATGAACTCTGAAAATATTGCGGCAGGAAATTATACCAGGATTTGGCTCACCCTGTATCTTTTAATTTTTACTGAAATGTTTGCCGTCAATATCTAGCACCATTTTAACAGCTGTCAATAATTCTAAACACCAAGGGTACCCAACGAAGTGAAATTTGTTATTGCGCGTATATTGTTCTGAAAATAAGCAAAAAGAGACGTCAGGATGTTAAAATATAACTTGTGTGACCCAAAAAAAGTAACAGCTTGTTTAAAAGTTTGTCAACACCTCCACTATTTTGTTACTAAAACTCTTTTTAAAAATATGAAGTCAGCACTCGAATCACATCTATAGTTTCATAAACAAATTTAATTATAATCGGTCTATAAATAAGAAACTTGTAACATAAAAATAAAATTTCGGGTTTTTTGAGAACAATATATAATTACTTTCTTTTAATTAAATTTATTAGGTACATATGCAGGTAAAATCAACTGAAGTCTCATTTTAACAATTTATTTATTAACGAATGATATAAAATATTGGGATATTTATAAATTTACTGACATTTAACGCGCATGGACCAGTCACAAGCCAGCAACTTCTCATCGAAGTATAGTCCTGGAGCACATGTTTGAACTAAGGGTGGTGCACCTGAATCCATACAGTAATAGTAAACACCACAATCTACAGGATCACGAAAATAGCCTTCGATTTCACAAAGCATTGCAGGGTTATCATCTTCTAGTAACGTGTAGAGAAGATTTCTCGATATTCTTATTTGATCTGTATTTAAAAATGTTTCACTAATGTTGACAATTTAAATCCAGAATTTCTAAATAAATGGTAACTGAAAAATATTCTAGAATGATATATGTTTAAAATGTGTGGGGATTTATATACTTATTCATTTTACATTTGTTTTGTTGTCTATACAATTTTTCCAGAATATACTTAAATTGAATCATTTTTTTGCCTTGACAATAAGAATTTTAAGATTCAGGGTTGGATCCAGACAATACTTGCCAAAGAAAGGGAGGAGTTCTAAATTTGCTCAGGTGGAAGGAGCGCTACTTTATAGTTTTGGAAACTTAGTATTTTTCTAGGCTATTACATTGAAAATTGTTTTCACTGAACCCATCGAAGTTACGTTCTTCCAAGTTATTGGAGTTAGGAGTGCTTATAATGTAAACTCATTAACTTCGGGGCTCTTCGGAAGAATAGAGGGGGCAGTAGCTCCCATAGGCTCATGGAACTGTTACTTGGCAATTTGAGGTAAAGGATCGATAAATATTGGGAAGATAAAGAAGTGTAATAAATAGTAAATTCACTGGATTCTCAAGTTAAGTTAGAATGAACGTCGTCGTAGAGTACAGTTGGTGCTCCCTTGCTGACACGCAAGAGATAGGGGACCCTTGCTCGAGGGCGCGATTATCTGAGAGGACTACCTGCCAGTGACCTTTCGGGGAACCGAGGGAGAAAAAAGATTTTGATGATGATTAAGTTACAATACACAGTATTATAACATTATCGATTTTGTTAAACCTAAGCTGTTCACGGTTAATATCCTAATATCAATTGCACTAATAAAAGTTTATTTTATAGATGGTAATGACATCTCAACGTAAAGGGACTAAAGGGATTATTAGTTGCAATAAACAAGTGAACAGCGAACTTTCCTACATAAAAGAAGATAAGGCGAATAAGGAGGATCAAGCGGTCGACATGGAAACAGAATTTCAAACAGTGACCAGGAGAAAACGGAAACCAAAAACCAGTGACTCCTCATTGTCCAGTGAGACTGAAGACGAACAGATCAAAGAGAAAAACCCCAAAAATAAGAAGAGCGAATATACCGACGCCAACACACCTACAAAGAAGACCGAGGCCGCTACACACACGAAGTAACAAAGAAGACTCAGATGTCTATGGTCATCGTACAACTAGAGAAAACAACGGAAAATAAAAAACTTTTTCTTTTTCAGGACATATGAAATTGCAAAGTGAAAGGAAGAAAAAATGACCAAGGGCATCGCTCAATGCTACAATTGCCAAAAGCTCGCCCAAGGATAGGGCAGATGTACAGCGCCCTCAAAATGCTTAACATGCGGAGGATCACATGAATCCATGGAATGCAGAAAACCAAGAGAACAGCCACCAAAATGCGCCAATTGCTGAGGGCCACACCCACCCAGCTATAGGGAATGCAAAAACTTCCCAAAGAAGAGATACAACGAAGAGGAACCAGGAAGAAGGACGGGAATAAGCTATGCAGCGGCAGCGAGACCAACCGTAGAAGAACCAAGAGAAACACGGACGAATGGATGTGAGGTACTCACAATGATGGAAGAGATGAAGAAAATTTTCCTGTCCTTTATGGGGCTGGCAACTAGACAACTAGATAAGACAACCTCAACAACACAGAAAATCAAGATGAGGAACGCCAATGGGCTGAAGAACGAATGGGAAGTACACTTAGAATACCACAACATCGACATAGCAGCAATACAAAGAAGAGGACAACTTCAGGACCAGGAACTACAAAGTACACAGAGCGGACAGGCCATGAAGAAAACCAGAAGGAGGACTGACAATCGTTAATAACCGACTAAAACACCAGCAGGATGACCCATACCAAACAGATAACATCGAAAATGGACAACGCCAAGACGAAGATACTAGGAGAGGACTACAGGTACACAGACAAAGAGACAATGGAGAAGTTATCATCGGACTACAACCCAGTGATGAGAACAGCAGCCAGACGGACAGATCAGCCATACACCAAGACAAAGACAAGAATCAGGGACAGATTCAGAGGGTAGAAACCCGATGAAAAAGAGGAACCGGCAGCCAGTACAGATGAGGACGCAAGAAGAATCACACAAGACCAAGAGACCCAGGAGGGCGCTACTGCAGACAGAAGAGGACACAGCATATCTTAGGGAAGAAGTATCTTAAGGAATAGCGTAGGGAAAATAGTATAACAGCTCAGGGAAAGATTCAACATAGAAAACAAGTATCAAAACATGGACTACGTTTTAGAAAATTGTACAACAACCCTCTGATAATAAAGACATGACCAACTAAAAAAAGTAATAAATGTTATTTTAAGTTAGTTAACGACGAAAGGAAATATTATTGTAGGAAATCAAGACAAACCCTTTATAAATCAAACTGTATGCTTTCAAAGAAAATACCCCAAAGCACCAATTAATAAAACAATGGGGCGTTTATTTAAGTACAAGCTGCCACAAAAAACGTAATTCAAGGTAGACCGAATAAAAAATGAATATATATATATATATATATATATATATATATATATATATATATAATAAAGGAAATGTTTTCGGTTTTTATGATAAGCCGGATTTGGTTTTAGCGCACAATTTACATATATCAAACATAAGATTTTGTTTTAAAATTAGATTGTAAATATTTATTCCGAACGTATATAAATATAATGCTAGAAGTTTCAAATTAATTACAGAACAACTAATATGGCAAGTATGAAAATAATCTATAATACCGAAAAAAATTAAAATCTAGCAATAAATTCACAGCAAGGACATACAATGATCTAGAATTTGAAGTTAACTTAGGTATATATAAAAACACAAATATTTTGTTGCTGTTAAAATGGAGGCAGTGTGACAAATGACGTTTTTAAAAATGTATGGGTTGTATTAAAATAATATATTTTCAAAATACCCTATAAAAATATATTTTTTAAAAGGTTGGAAATATATATGAAATAACTAATACAGAACGATGTTATTTATTGATGAATAATTACCATTTCTAGAAGTAGTAACTAACAAGATGTTACACAATATAATACAACAAAACGAAGCTACTTTCATTGCTAAAATGAATGATCTGTGTAGACATTTAATTCGTTACGAAATATGACAATATTTGCTAATCGTACTATAAATTATTCGCTGATTTGTTAAACAAGATAATTTTGTTTATTTGTTAGATTAGATTCTAGTTTCAAGGTCATAAAAACAGTAGGCCAAATTTTAACTATGGACTATGGCATGAACATTGTATCGAATTAAATCTCGCTGTAAGGTAGTTCTTGCATTTTGGCAGCGGTTAAGTAGTCCGAAAGAAATAGCAAAATTTCACTAACAGAATTTATATATTTGAGTAATATTCATCCACGAATACTAATCCTCATAAAAACAATAAGAAATTGACATCTGGGCTTTTTAGATGTTTTAATTTCAATTAATAATGACCCTTAGTCAAAATGTACATAGACCACATAGACCCTTATCTCCAAACAGCATCCTAATCAGAAAAGGCTGTACCTAATCAAGACTCTCGCAGGCCAAGCACCCGGTATGAAAACAACGTTATCTAAAAGATGAATTACTCTATTGAGATCCTGCATTTCAAGCGAATGGTTACCCGGCTTATGAGATAGGTTGATTCCCAAAATGCAGACAAAATTTCATCCGGAAAAGAGTAAGAACCACTTGATTGCTGACAGCTGTCCTGAATTACAACAGATCCATCCGGCACATATTCCATTCTCATAGAGTTCTCTTTGACCCACTGTCAACATAAGGAGTTTACAATATACCCTATTCATCTGGTGTCGCAGAGAATTCACTTCATGTCATACAATACCAACTTACAGTTACTATCCAAAACCCTCTACCACTCTCGACGCCAGCGGGTACTCCTAGAAATTTCTAAACTTCAAAACAATTTTAGCAATAAAAGTCTGCTCTACGGCTCGCGAAACCAAAGCCATCGATGGGCTTTCACGCCCCGCCCCTTGATTGTCACTGGCTAATCAGTACTGTTCTGTTCTACCAAGTGATCAATATCAGGTGTACTGAGTTGGTAACACCAAATTTCCTACTCTAGGGCATTTTTCAGTTTGTCTATTGCAGACACTGTTTATAATAAATATAATTTTCGACGTGACAATTGTCAACTACTTAAAACGCCAGCAGTGTTATTGTGATATTTGATGGATTTTAACTATTGTTTGATTTCTTCGTAATTGTTCTCTCTGCGGCTTATAATTGAATAAAAATATGTTTGCTAGAGAACACAATGCAGTGCAAAAGGACACTTTTATTATGATGGCACAGTTCTGTAGTGGTACTTAAATGACTGGACATATTGCCTGCATTCATGTTTTGAATAATTTATTAGTAGATATCCTGATGTAGAAATGGCTATTGACAGATTTTCACGACACTGAAATAGAATTTTCAAGAGAATTACAGACTGAAAGGGTGCTACAATGTAAACCTGAAAAGCTGTATCGCTGTATTCACACAATGTGTCATAGATGATTTACAGGCACACGCGCACGTGTATAGAACAATTATCAGAGGTCAAACAGGTATAGTACTTTTCTTGAATAAAAACATTTTACATAATATCTTTTGCAATTAAAGGTCTTTCTTATGGAATTGCACAAACAGCGTTGAAAGACATCAGACATGTATCCTTATAAAATGTCTTACATCAACACTTACACTACTAAGATTATAAAAATCCATAAAATTATTGTTTATGGTTTAACCAATCAATTCAAAATTACGATTTGGATTTAGCTTTAACTAACAATTTAACTTACTGATGAAGCATGGTTACAGTTGGTAAGATATATTTATACTAATATATTTCTGCTAAATAAATCGTTAATTCATAACAAATATTTTCTGTTCTGTAGTCTTCTTTATTTCTAGATAAATATATATTATTAAAACATGACATTTAAACAAATATTTTCTTATATCCATGTTTATTATTTTTTATTTTATTTATGAAACAATATACAGCAGTGATTAAACTTACAGATTTATACTTGTATGTAAGACTGATAACATTTTAACCTAAATATGTTAATACCTTACTAATTTATAGTAACAAAACAGATTTTAACATACAGGGCTAAATTGGGAAAGATTTGCAGTTTTACCGGCCCAATTTAATAACACTTTCGGATTTTTGTAAAAACTCATGACTTACTAGATATTTTGTAAAAACGAAATTCTGTCGATTTAATCAAATCCTCTGGCTCCTTTATTTTTGATTTTATAAAAAAAGTGTAAATATCAAAATTGAAGGGAATTGTATCCCGTATATGATGGTCATGTCCTCGTTTGCGTGACAGCTCTCGTTTTCGAGATATGACACAAACTTATCTTTTTTTGAAAAGAAACCATAGTTGGCTATGACCTTGATTGTTTTTACTTTAACCTTTCCTCATTTGAGAATAATTCCATTAGTAGTGCTGAACTGACAGTCGATATTGACAAATTTTCATGATAAAATGGAATATTCTAACGAAGAATAACTGAATATGGTGGAATGTTATATCATATGCCATAAAAATTCAGTTCGTACAGCTTTCATAGATATTTTAATCGTCGTCAAACTGCTGAATGTATATTAAAGAGAGAGGCTTTACGACAGTTTACGCAGTTATGGATATTTTACTAAACAACCAAAGGAACGTAATCAAATTAACGAAGCAGTATAAATAAATGTTTTGGCAACGGTAAATCAAAATCCATCTACATCAACTCGTGAGATTGCAACAGAAGCTGGCACATCTCAAGGAACTGTAGTTAAGGTACTGAAAGCGCACAATTTCCACTCATACAAACTTTCAGTTTCTCAAACTTTGCATGCTGGTGACGAACATGGACGTATTTTGTTTTGTACATGGTTTAGAGACATGCATTGACAATCCACAGTTTCCATTAAAGGTGTTATGGTGAGATGAAACTAGATTTACTAACTGCGGTATATTCAATAGACACAATGAGCATATCTGGGCTAAAGAAAACCCTTTCCATGTAGAACAAAGACGACCCCAGATAAAATTTGGTTTTAATGTTTTGTGTGGTATCATAGGGTCTACTATTCTGGGGCCTTTTATCTATGACGAATCACTTACTGGGGAGCACTACTTGCATTTCTTGCAATTCACTTTTCAAGACATGTTGCATAATTTGAATGTGAGAACTCTTTTAGAAATTGAGTGATTCCAACATGATGGAGCACCTGCTCATAACTCGTTATTAGTAAGACAACACTTAGATAATATCTATCCAAACTCTTGGATAGGAACAAATGGCCCACACGAATATCCACCCTGGTCTCCTGATTTGGCAGTTATAGACTTCTATTTATGGGGTGCGCTAAAAACAAAGTATACAAAAGAAAGTATGAGACAGTTGCGGACCTAAGGGAGGCAATATTACAAGCAATTGAAGCAATTGATGGGCGGTCTGTGAGAAATGCTGTAATGTGAATCTTAAAAAGATGCAATTTTTGTCTAAATAACAATGGTGGACTTTTCGAACATGAATTGTAACCATTATTATGTTTTAAGTTTTTAGTACTTACCTACTTAGTTAGTTTTTTCGCTATATCAGATATATCTCTTAAAAAATCGTTCAATGTTTTTTGGAATAGTTATTAATAAATCGATCTATTTCATGGCTAACTACGTTAAAAGTGAAAATAAGAGAGAAAACCACCCATAAATCCGTTATTTTTATGAATAATTATATCGAGTATTATATCGTTGAAAAGCTCTAAAAATGTCCGATTTTTTGAGGTCATAGCCAACTATGGTTTCCATTCAAAAAAGGAGAAGTTTATGTCATATCTCGAAAACGAGAGCTGTCACGCAAACGAGGACATTACAATCATATTCGGGATACAATTCCCCTCAATTTTGATGTTTACACTTTTTTATAAAATCAAAAACAAAGGAGCTAGAGGGATTTGAGTAAATCGACAGAATTTCGTTTTTTCCAAATATCTAGTAAGCCATGACTTTTTACAAAAATCCAAAAGTGTCATTAAATTGGGTCTGTAAAATTCTCTAGCGATTCTCTGGAATCAGTCAACCTTTACACCAAGTTCACACTCTTTATTTTTATAAATAAAGAAACTGTATTTTCTTTAATTAACTTCTTAATTAAAAGCCAAAGTCTTTCCTTGGTTGCATCTTCTGCAATGTATGAAGTTTCATCATTCATATCATGAAATTATCATTTTGTGCCAATTCATTATTATGTGTCATTATTGTCGATACCAACTGCACAATTTTCCTACATGAATTTAGGTATTGCCAACTCGGTACACTTCAGATTGATCACCCGGCACAAAAGCAGTCTGCAACAGTGCCAGATAAAACGTTCGGCAAAAAATCGAATAAACAAAAACCATCAACACAATCATGTTCGAGGTTACAAATTCAAGATAATACTTCAGAAAGTAATTGATATTTGAGAAATATAGACAACATCCTTTACTTTTCTTTTAAAACACCTGAATTGTTGACATGAACTAATACAATGAATTCTAACAGTTGTATTCTATAAATCAGCAAGGAATTAATTTACCAAAGCTTCCGTAACATCAAACAAAAGCCAGTAGTAAGTTGTTGTTTCATCTTTGGGAAATAGCAATTGTAATTTCCACGTGCGAAAGCCGTCACGTTTTCCGAACACGTGACTGCTTCCTTGATGATGGAAGGGCACAATTACACAACGAGAATATCGCAGAATTATATTTCCAACCAATCGAAGTTTCTTATTGGCAATTTAGTTACGTAAAACACTTTTGATGAAAATATATCACGAATCTCTTTAAGAAATTGTATTTCCTCAAAGTCATGCTATAAATATAAGTATAAACAATGACTAAAGTAAGTATTTTCAATTACATTTATAGACATTCCGGGAAAATATCAGAATAAAGGAGTTGAAATAAAGAAATATCATATTTATATTACTGTTTGTTATAGGTTTATTTTCTACTGCTCTGCAATTATTTAGAAACCCAGTAAATGTTTGTAAACATGGATGAACTTCCGGATTGGATGTCAACTAGGTACTAAATTGTTATAAAATTCAAAACTATTAGTTAGAAAACCGGTATCTACATTCTGAGTAAATCGATTTTTAGGTTTCCGTATATAAAATATACGGATACCCTTATAATATCACACCGGATTTCTCCCTCTTTTACATCACAGCAATTTTCTCCTAAACTACTTAAAGGAAAAGGTTGAAATTTGGTACCAGTGTATAGTTTGGTGACCCGATAAGGAGTACATATCGTTAATGAAGAGTTTATTGATTTTAGGGGCACTAAGCGGAAAAACAAAAAAAAATCGAACGTTCCCCACCTCTTATCTCCGAAACTATAAAAAGTAAAATTTTGAAAAAAATTAGAGATATAGGCCGGTACCGAAATACCGGAAAAATTAGAAGAAACCTCTACTATTAATTTTGGGAGGCAAATTACAGAATTAAAGAAAAATATAAAATTAAAATTGTTTCTAACACATGATGTAATATATCAAATGAAAAGGCTCATTATGGCGAAAACAAATATATTTTTTTCATATTTTTAAAATAAACTATTTTAAAATTATTAACAAAAATATAAAAAATTTTACCCATTCCCCCTACCGTATCTCGGAAACTATAATCCCTAAAATTTTGAAAAAAATTAAAAATGTAGAGCCTGAACCGAATTTTACTGTAAAAATAAGTAGAAACCTCTAATAATAATTTTGGGGGGCAAATTACAGAATTAAATGAAAAATATAAAATTAAAATTGTTTCTAACACATCATGTAATATATCAAATGATAGGACTCATTATGGCGAAAACAAATATATTTTTGTTCATATTTTTAAAATAATTTATTTTAAAAATATTAACAAAAATATAAAAAAAATTACCCATTCCCCCTACCTTATCTCCGAAACTATAAGCCATAAAATTTTGAAAAAAATAGGATTATAGGACCTCATCTGAACTTTACTGGAGAAATAAGGAGAAACCCCCAATATTAATTTTAAGGGCAAATTACAGCATTAAAGGGAAAACATAAATTTGCAATTATTTCTAACGCATCATGTAATATATCAAATCAAAGGGCTCATTATGTCGAATACAAATATATTTTTTTCATATTTTTAAAAGGAATATTTTCAAAATATATGAACAAAAATATTTAAAAAAACTACCCATTCCCCCCTTTATTCTCCAAACTATAAGACCTAATTTTTGTTGTTGACAGGAAAAATACAAAGAAATCCCTAATATTAATATTAGGGGGCCAAATCATAGAATTAAACGGAAAATATATTTTTTCAATTTTTATTAGGGGTAATGAAATTTCTAAGAAAAATTATTCGAAAACCCCATAGTAATTTTAGGGACAAATTATACAATCAAATGGAAAATAAAAATTTAATTTTCAAACGCATCATGTAAGGTAAAAGGCTCATTATGTGAATTACAAATAAACGATATTTTTAAATCATTTGTTTAAAACATATTAACATAAATATGAAACATCGACTTAATTCCCAATTTAGAAACTACACTATTTAAATTTTAGATTTAATAATTTATAATTTAAAACTTGACCTATTTTGCCCTTTATCTTCCAATCTACAGAGCCTCAAAATTCAGACAGTAGATTATAAAAGGATTCCCTGAAAGCTTATTAGTAAAATAAAACTTTAATGTCAATTTTTGGGAGCCAAATTAGAGAATTGAATACATATGTATTCTTATAAAAATCAAACGAATCCCGGAGCAGATAAAATATGTCTATGGGTGGAAAATGAAAGTGTATATTTTTGATAAATTTAAAACGCTTCCTTTAGAAGATATTAGGGTAAATATAAGAAAATGCACTCATTCCCTGATTGTCTGAGATTGGAATATTAGAATCTTGAAGGTGGTACGGAACCCTTAGTATGCGCGTCCAACTCGCACTTGACCAAATTATTTGATTCTTGGCTTCCAGTTAGGTGTCAATATTAATAGTTACGAGGGCTGCCTTTTACATTTCGGGATTGGACAACCCTAGTCTTGCAATCTGACAACTGACAGCTCTATCGTAAAGTTTGATATTTTTGAGGTTATACGTACTCAGAACGTTTTGACATACCAGCGCTATGTGTTGTTTACAGTAACTTAAAGGATTCATCTCGGCCAAAAAATGGAATTAAATCGTGAACATTTTCGTGCGATTATTTATTACAACTTTCGACGTGGATTAAGTCAGCAAGAGTGCATGGATGAAATTAATTTAAGTTTTGGCGATGAAACTCCATCGATGACCACTGTTTATCGATGGTATGGTGAATGCAATCGAGGTCGTAATTCACTCCAAGACGAATTTCGTAAAGGTCGTCCAAAAACAGTTGTTGTTCCGGAAACCATTGATGCTGTGCGCGAACTGATATTGCAAGATCGTCATGTGACCTACCGTGAGATTGAGTCAACCTTACACATTAGTGGGACCAGCATACATTCAATATTGCATAAACATTTGAATGACAAAAAAATTGATCCCACACAATTTGTCAATCGTTCAAAAAAGGCTCGTGTCGATTGGTCGAAAGAAAAGTTCAAAAAATACGATCACGGTGCTTCAAAACACGTTTGTGACATAGTGACAGGTGATGAATCGTGGATTTACGCGTTTGAGCTCGAAAGTAAACAGCAATCGACTGTATGGGTGTTTCAAGATGAGCCGAATCCAACAAAAGTTGTTCGCACACGAAGCACTTCCAATCAAATGATAGCCTGTTTTTTTCGGAAAAACTGGACATGTCGCAACCGTACCACTAGAACAACGCAGAACAGTCAATTCTGAGTGGTACACAACCATTTGTTTGCCAGTTGTCTTCCAAGAAATGAGGAAAACCAACCGCCGAAGACGGATCACTCTTCACCACGACAATGCGAGCTCTCACAGATCGGCTCAAACAACTGCATTTTTGACCACTCAAAACATCGATTTGATGAGTCATCCGCCGTATAGTCCTGACTTGTCACCAAATGACTTCTTTTTATTCCCGTACGTAAAAAACAAACTGAGAGGTCAACGTTTTTCGACACCTGAAGAAGCGGTTGCTGCATTTAGAATGCATGTTTTGAAGATACCTCAATCAGATTGGAAAAAGTGCTTCGACAATTGGTTCAAACGCATGCAAAAGTGTAAAGATCTTCATGGGGAATATTTAAAAAAACGTTAAAGTGATTTTCGATGATTAATATTTGTTTTTGTTCTCTAATCCCGAAATATAAAAGGCAACCCTCGTATTGGTTCTTCATGAATCTGTATTTCATCAAGAGATAATATGTTGTATTCCGTTCGATTGTGTACCTGCAGAGAATTGTAATATTTGTACCATTCTTCTGGCTATTTCTTCCAACGTTACATATAAATTTCCATGATTCTTCCAAATGCGGGTCTTCTATATAATGTCTAATTCCTGGATTCTTACTATTACAGCTTTAGGTCTCCATTTCTATTACAGCCGATTTAAGCAACAAGAAGAAAAATAAAGAGGATATCTCTCTATATTCTTTCTTATTGATATTTCATCATCTGTGATATAGCTATTGATTTTGTTGCTGTTCTTTAAAAAAAAAGACTTCTTTTCCTGCTTGATGCATGCGTTCGGTTAACGTTTTATTAGATTTTCAATTGTTTCAAGTATATGGTTGGAGTAAATGATCTAACCTGTTCTTGTGTAGTATTCATGTACTACATCTGCCATGATGTTGTATTTATCTTTATTATTACCGGTTGTAGGCATTATTAGTTTAACTTTAACAAGTAGTCCTTGCTCACTTTCATACTTTAGCAGATTTGTACACTCTGACGTCCCGTGTATACATAATCTGGTTTCTTCTCACATTTAGATGTTCGATTGGTATTTTTACCTTTCTCATATTTTGAGTCCATATATATATATATATATATATATATATATATATATATATATATATGAACTAAGCTAGGTTCCGGGTGAGAACCGCGTCTGAATTTATTGAATACTCGACGTTTCTGCCTACTCCCCAAGAGTCACTAGGTAACTGAACTGAATTTGAGTCTGCTCTGCTTCTTTTATTTATAGGTAGCGCTGGGTTAGAAGAAGATGTCACGTGATGAGGCTGTGTTGTGATTGGTTGGGTATTGGTGGGCGTGTCTGCTTTGTTTAATCTGGCAATTACGGAGGTCCAAGCTGTGGGAAGGCGAGTGCTGTCATCGCGTCTGTTTAGACAGAGAGGTCTTTTCTCTATTTCGATGGCTTCGCGAATAGTGGATGCCCTAAGAGAATTGAGAGATATGATAGTCCTACTGTCCTCGAAGTTGATAGAGTGCCCTGTTTGGATATGGTGATGCGCGAGAGCTGAAGTCGGATCTTTTTTACGAACTGACAGAGAGTGTTCATATACTCGATGGTTAACGCGCCTGTTGGTACGACCGATGTAGCTTTGTGGGCAACCGCGACATGAGATTTCGTAAACTCCTCGATCCTCGTTAGGTACTTTGTCTTTGGGGTTACCGGTTAAGTTGCCTATAGTTTGAGTGGTGTTGAAGATAGTCTTTATTTGATGTCTTTGTAAAATCCGTGCAATTTTGTCAGTGACTCCTCGAATGTATGGAAGTATGGACTTCAGCTCTCGCGCATCACCATATCCAAACAGGGCACTCTATCAACTTCGAGGACAGTAGGACTATCATATCCCTCAATTCTCTTAGGGCATCCACTATTCGCGAAGCTATCGAAATAGAAAAAAGACCTCTCTGTCTAAATAGACGCGATGACAGTACTCGCCTTCCCACAGCTTGGACCTCCGTAATTGCCAGATTAAACAAAGCAGACACGCCCACCAATACCCAACCAATCACAACACAGCCTCATCACGTGACATCTTCTTCTAACCCAGCGCTACCTATAAATAAAAGAAGCAGAGCAGACTCAAATTCAGTTCAGTTACCTAGTGACTCTTGGGGAGTAGGCAGATTGAGGCCCCAAGTTCGATCTAGACTCTGAAACTCTTTTTCACTTTTGTCTCTTGATAATGGCTCCGAAGCAGGAGTCGAAACGTCGAGTATTCAATAAATTCAGACGCGGTTCTCACCCGGAACCTAGCTTAGTTCATAATAATGACCGCGGAAGCCTCTCAGAATATATATATATATATATATATATATGGACTCAAAATAAAAAGATTCCAATTACGCAAAATATTTACTTGAATACAATCATAATTTTGACCACGATTTCAAAATTCTACATACAGAAAATAAAAAGGTATAAAACTAAATTTATTAGAGAGTCTTGAAATTAATGGTTTAAAATATTCACAAAATTTACTCAATGACCAAATAGATCTTAATAAGTCCCCACTGCTAAATATATTTACTTAATCAGTTAGTATTAGATAAAATAATTTATCAAATAAATGTCAAATTGAGGCAAACATTAAGCTATTACGGTTTACCTGAATCACCCTAGAACCATAAAAATTGAACCTTCATATTCAATGGCAGATCTTTGTGTAAATTACATCTGGAAAAACCTAAATCAGATATATATATCCCTTTTATTGTTTATCCTTATTTCTTAGTAATATTAACACAACTAGAAGATTAAAGAAACATGTGTAAACTCCCTTTTTTATATTCTATTTAGTTTATAAGTATTGAATTTCTTAAGGTACTACCATTGTTTGATTAAGCTCCATCGGACGCCAAACAATTGTCACAATTTTTTAAATAAAGTGTAAGTTTGTAATAAGTGTATTACTCAAATCATTATTCTTATGAAAAAGTAGATTAATCGGTTAAAATTGAATCTAGAAACATAAGATTCCAAAATTTCCCAAAACCCCCAATCCCACTGAGAACGGGCTTGTTTTATATCCCCTCAAAATGCAATTAACTTTTACCAATCTGTCGCTTACTGCTTCACAGCTGTATGTTTTCTATATGCAACATCAATATTTTATATTTAAAAAAGAACCGACTTCAGCTGACTTAAAATAAAAACCGTTTGGAAACTCTGTGCAATCAATCACTATTTTCACACATGTCTTCTTTTTTATCTGATTTAAGGTACAATTCAATTGAAAATTTTAGCATATTCTTTGGCTATGTTTTCCAAATGTATTTTAACGTTTTTATTTGTTTTAATATATATATATATATATATATATATATATATATATATATGTATATATCAAATGTAACTCTTATTGGTCTATCATTTTCTGAATCACCCTGTACAACTATAATTCAACTCAATACAATATCACAACGGTCCTGAAATTTTTAAAACCACCCTGTTTAAGTATAAATCCTCTCCACACTATTGACTTTCTATTTTTCTATTGTTTAAATTATTCCTGTATACAAATGATTTTATTTCTCTCCTCATGTCTAGCATTCCATTAATGCAACTGCTCATGGTCTACCCTATATAACAAAATTCACCTTTTTGAACCACACTTTATGACTAATTTTACTCTACCATTTATTTCAACCACCCCGTATATGTAACTGGGTCTAAAAATTTTTGAACCCATGTTTATAATTATACTCCGTCCGTCCTCAAATATCCTAACTGCTTATGCTTATATAACAAATTTTTGATACACCCTGAATAACAATAATTTTACCCTTACTTTAAACACCTTGTATAAGCAACTACTTATGTTCCAAAGTATATAACTATTTTAAACCGCCCTGTATAACTGTAATTCTACTCCAATTTATATTTCAACCATCCTGTAAATTCAACTACATCTGACAATTTCTAAAGCCTTTTGTATAACTGTAATTATTAACCGTCTTATAAATGCAAATATCCGCTCTGTATAACTCTAGTTTTGCTCCACTCTTATTTCAACCACCTTGTATACGCAACTACTTATGTGTCACCCAATACAATATTTTTAGAAACACCCTGTATAACTAATTCAATTCCAACTTATATTTTAAACTTCCTATGTATACAACGGCTTATGTACCACCTAATATCACATGCACGCACGCACACACCTACAACCGTATACCATAAAGAAGAGCTCGCCGACATTTTCGTTTAAATAAACTAACGGAATATTTTCTGCATCAAAAAACACCCTGTACGATATATTTTCATGGCATATCATGACATTTAAACTTAATCGCTTAAATCTGTCCCTTATTTACTTTTTTTCTGATTTTCTAGAAAACCGTAAATTTCATGTTATAGACAATTAAATGAGACCTTTCTGTAATGTTTCTTTACATAATGCAGTTTAAATCATCAAAATTGCCCAAGCCGTTATTGAATAATCGCCCCATATATATAAAAAAAAGTTGCATACGAATTTATAACCTCCTCCTTTTTGGACGTCAGTTAAAAAGAGGAATTTACATATTCCCTAATAACTTTTCTAAATGATAATGATTGCTGTGGGCGACAACTGTAAAATATTTGCTCGAAAATATGTGTAATCACCCATACTGTAATTTAATAATTGGCAAACTACAACTCTGCATTTAAAGGTGACGGCGTACAAAATAAAAGAAAGTGCGGTGAAGATTAAAACTTAACCAGTACAATCTCATACTAACTACACAAAACGTATTAATTCTCAAAGTATTTTACAGTTTGTTAGGCTCCCTACACGTTATTTCATTCACAATGAGATCTTTATCAGAACCTGCTATTTAAGGATAAATGTGGCAAAAGTATTCAAAACTTCAGTACGAATACTAATTAATTCACAAAATATTAATTAATACGCCTTCGACAACCTACTTTTAATTCAATACTATTTCCGTGAAAATTTCCTTAACAGTTAATTAGAATTAAATAATCTAGCTTGAAGCCATTTTCCTAGCAGTTAAAATTACATCAATTTGCAAAATTCTTAAAGATAAATACTGCCTTAGATCTTTTAGTTCTTTGAAGCTTATAAACTTTAATTTCTTTGCTGCAGCAGTCATAAAAGTCCGCGTGTTATCAATAAAATGTAAAGAAAAGCAACCGAAATATTATAAATTGCTCTTATGTGAAAGTGGCAGTCCGAATGATAAAATTCTGCATAATTGTATATTAACACTGAAGTAATAGAACAGCACAGATATAACAAAATCTTTCAATTAGTTATAAAATAAATAAAAATATGCCTAAAAAATTACTAAATAAACTTATCCCACTTGGGAAAATATTATACTGAAAAAAACTACATATTTTATCTATTGAAAGCTAGGAAATAGTTACAAATAGTCCAGTAAATGAATTTTTCAAGCTCATTCTTGTATATTTTAAGGAAGTAAGCCAGATGTCAGGAATTTTTCCGAATTGTCAATTAACATTCTCTGTCAAAATGATAGTTTCAATTAAATCCTATGTACAGGGTTTTCTCTTCCAACAGTTCTGATCGTCCTGATTACATACGTCATGTAAGTAGACTTAATCTTCGTTCTTCGGCTGCGTTGGTTGCGATACATATATAATTAATGCTCTTAATGAGTTCTTAGGGTCTGTGTCCCAGACCTTCTCGATTGCTGAAGTCTAGACAAATTTGAGTTTAATTAATAGCAGGTTTTCATAGTATAATTTGTAGATAGCATGCACATCATTGCCAAATCGTAGGTGGCTCTCAATCGTTCTCGTAATTGATCACATGATAATCTTATATTTGATCCGAAGAAAATATGAGCTACACTTATCACGGTGATTCATGTACAGCGGATCTGTATGTACCGATCCCAATCTGTTGGCCACTTTGAAAAGATGCCCTGTGAAATCACTCTACTATGCCATCTGACAATGGGGTAATGGTTGTAATTCTGGCTTTATTATAGCTCATAAAAGTGCATATCTTCTGTAACACATGGCTACAGATACCATTATTTAGCTCACGATCGAGAGTACCATTTTCTTCAGTCCGACAGACTGAGCTTTTATTTGTTTTTCATCAGCACTTTCACAGGTAGGTTTCAAAATTTCGTCTAGAAAATAATGCAGTCCATCTAATCCATTTTGCACTGTTCTGTAGTTCAATATTCATTCGCTATGGCTCAAGTTTGTTTAATAATATAGCACTTTTCTACCATGCCCGCAACAAAGCTAGTTCTTTAAGTCAAACAGATGCACATTTTCATTTTTTAATTTCTAAAACGGCTCCTTGCACTTTTTGATTATACTAACTCGCATGCTTCTGTGTGTTTCACCGTCTCTAATGCTTTCTATTAAGCTTTGAGTAGCAAACTGTTCTCGAAAGTTGCAGATACTACACTGGACTTGGGTTGCCATAATTCGTTTCAACCTCTGAAACTAGTTTATCAAACTCCTGTTCTGGAATAAGTTCAGTGCGAAGCGTTGTTAAGCAAATCACAAGTATTCTAGCCTTTTTTAATGTTTCGTGTCTTCACTAATCACTGTGTCTTGGGAGTTTATGCACTGTCCACTTCCCATGGGGTTTTATGAACTTCATTTTGTAGATTATCTTCAACTCTTTCTACATTGTATTCAATCATATCAGCAGAATGTATACTTGTATACTTAAAATCTTATTTTGTCGAAGACGACTTCATTGGTATTTCTCACTAGCTCTAAGATTTGGTTAATCTCCGTGATTTTTTTGTATTTTCACATCTAATTATTTCATCTATTAATTTTGCTTTTCTGATCTTAGAGCTTATATGTACATGCTCTGAGTTTACTGTAGCAAGCTTATTACAAGTTGTTATAGATCACTCATAATCTAGAGCTTTTACTTCTGAAGGTGGCCTACAATGCACAAGTATCGAGTCAAGAATTAAAAAGGGCAGTAGGGAAAGCAAGAGTCTATTCCATTCGATTGGGGGCTACTTCCAATCAAATACGTGAAGCATGTAGTTCATTAGCTTCTTCCACCGACCAAGTGAAATAGCCTGTTACTCTATCTCTCTCTTGTCCTCTCTTTTTAGTCTTGGCACGACATTTGTACATTGCGGGCTACATCCAAAAGAATTTCATAATACATCTTAGTTATAAACTATAGTTTCAATATCTCAAAATAAATGTTTAATTTCACACCAAACTGAAACAAATATCGAGATAAGACTAGAAAGAAAGTGCAAGAAAGAGAACATCATGTCTCATTTGATGTGTGGAAGCAGACAATGAACATGCAATGAACAATGCATTCTGGGCGTAGTCCATAGGAGGCAGCTCCCAATCGAATGAAATAGCCTCTTGCTCTCTCTATTTCCCGCTCTTTCTAGTCTGGACGCTATATTTGAGCATTGATCGATCCCCAGAAGTACAAGCTCTAAGGCAAGACAAGACCTCTGCCTTAAAATACTCCTTGATTATTGTTTTATCATTCTAGAGCGTTCAAGTAAATTCTTGTTTGTTGCATGTCACTAAACTATAACTCCCAATTGCATTTTGGTTCAACATGCCGGGGCAATTAATTGCTTTATACAAGGTCTTCCCACTTGAGTCAAAATTTCTGTGAATTTAAACTAAAATTGTATTCCGCGTTTATTTCAGATAACGAAATCAGGTAAGTCAGAGAGGGTTAAACAAACTACAACTTCCAAAGTTACATCTGCAGTTTATACAGGCAAACTAATGGCATCTGACAAAAAGAACAGAAAAAAACTATTATTCTAGTATAGGGACAAACAACCACAACAGAATGGTGGAGAGAAGGAGCTGTTCTGGACCAAGCTCCTATGACTCCTACGGTGTAAGTAGCAAATAAATGTGTAACGTAGCGTGATTTCCGCGAACCACTATACAAATAATTTGATTCTGAATCAATTATTGATGAAGTTGAAGCGATTTACAATTTCGTAAAATATTGTTCGCTTTATAGTTTGTTGTTAGAGGATTTTTCTTTCTCAATGAAACTGTCAATGTGCAAAATTTCAAAAATCAGAGACTTAGTAATTGGTGATAGCATTCTTCTTACAAGAAAAATTAAGTAGACATACATAGACATTACAGGAGGCTAGTTTATGGCTGAAACGTTGCCTTGTAGAGGGATTGTGATCGATCTCCACAGTTATCTCTGTAATGAGAATTAATTGCACCCATTGTTCTGTATGTTTGTATGGACGAGAAGTTTTAACATTTAAGAAAGCAATAACACCACAATTGAATTAAAAAGGCTATATATTGACACGTTTGGTATTTTCTTTCAATATACAGCTTTTTTAATTCAATTGTAGTGTTATTCCCAAGAAAACTTAAAAATAATCAAGAACATGCCACAAATAACATTTAGAAGATAATTAAGAAAGCAAGTTATCACGTAAATAACGTTTCATAATGAAATTTTTGGAAACACAATCCTTAACCCAAAAAAAACGAAAAGCCAAATTGAGGTTTTATTGTACCTTAAAAAATGTTTCAAAATAACTCTTTCCATTTGAAGAAAACTAAGGCTGGAGGGCCACTTTTCCCCTCAGTAGTTTGAAATTATAGCCACAGAATTAATTGGCATGTTTAGGAAACATTTCAGAACTAATATAAAATACGTAATTTTGGATTTTGTTAAACTGTTCTTAATGGTATGTTGAAGTTTATAAAAGTGTTGCGTAAACATTTGCATATACTCTCGTTTTCCCTCTACGTATATACTTGTTCAAGAGAATCACGGTGTGAAACTTGTAATAATTGTATTTATTTCTACAAACTGTTCGAGAATGCTACAAATTTTTTAATAAATACTAATGAGACCGATTTTTTAGAAGACAGGTAAACCCCAAAGAAAAATGTTTGCGAATTTGTAACCATTATCTTTAAATGAAATGTTGGTGGCGAAATTCACCCACGAGATTGGGGATATTGCTTCTGCTGGTGGCGCAGAAGGAAAATAAAAAAAATTTGTTTGTACGAAGGAAGAGGCAGTCAATCAGTGAACGGAAGCTTAAAACGCGTCACTCTGAACGTAAAGTGGGTGCAATAAACCCTATTTTTACCACTTTCGATTTATTTCTTTTCTCTTCTACATTTGGGTTATATTTATTTATATATTTATTTGATTATATACGGGCTAAAAGCCCCCATACATAAAAATTACAAAAAAAACGTGACAACAACAACAAAATAATATTATACTATGAGCAATATTATGTAAAATAACAGTGTGTAGAAACAAATTAATCTACAGAAACAAAAGAGAAAAGAAAAAGAAAAGTAAAATAAATGTACAAACTATGGCTAAGAGTATATCTGCAAACAATTGCATTCAGATCACCCGTACAGCTCTTTCGTCTGTTAAATCTAATGTCTGTTAAAAAAACTATATTAAGTTGTATTAAACATTTTCACTTGTACTTTTAGTGGACGGTTATTCCAATTCCTACATAACCTAACAGTATTAATGAAGTAATTCAAATAACATGAAGATCCAATTTCCAGAAATTTCGGAATACATATTGCGGTAAATTTCGTGGGTTCAAAACAAAATGTTAAAATCTGATATTCATTTCACTTTGTAGAACTTTACTATAATAAAAATCCAATATTTGCAACAGCTAATTCCGAAAACAATATACATCAAAATAATAAACGTCTATATAAGCTAAACTAACTGGAATGTCCAGCCATCCTCTTTATAATCCACATAGAACTCTCTAGCAAATTTCGAGGGTCATCTCCCAGTTTGTGTAGCGTTTGCCGGAGTGTTATCCAAATTTTCAGTCAGCTTGACCTGTTACAGGATCCCTTTTTTATAAGTCAGTCGGCTTAAATGTTTTACGCTGTTTTAGTCAGGAGCGGCGTAGATAATTTTTTTAACAATATGTTATAAAGAACTACATCTGAACATAGTATCAACATCCAGACTGTTTCTGAAAGAGTGGATAGCTCGAGTAACTGCGGCTGACGTTATGATCAAAACGAGATACAATATATCCGCGTTTGAACAATATGTGCCTAACAAAACGACGTTGGACAGAGTAAAAAACTTTAGTATGTAAGAGCTGAGGTAGTTAATCATACAGAATTTCAAAGTTTGGTCACGAAAAATTTCTAAATCATTGACTAATGAGACTATTTCCAAGAAAGATCCGATTAGCTAGAATTAGTTATACAAGAAATGTACTTCCAGCCGGCTAAAAGAAATTATGCAGCCTTTGATATTGTGACGCAGATTGTTATAATTTGATCACTTCTAAACTGCATATATTGAATTGCACTTGAAGATAGTCTGTAGAATAAACTACTTGGGTGATATCATTAATAAACAGATTGAAAAGTAGAAGGCCCAAGTGTGACGCTTGGAGCTCCTCAAATGAAGCTTTAAAAGGTAAAGAGAAAACTCCATTAAAACAAACAATCTGGGTTCTACCTGTAAGATCAGGGCCTAACCATCGAAAAAGTTTATCTGTAATTCAAAAGTTATACAGCTTAGCATGAAGGAGTCCACATTGAACTGAATCATATGCCTCAGAACAGTAAAAGAGTCTACTTCTAATCCTTCAGGAAAAATACGTTTAATGAAACTAATTATTAAGTATGGACCTACCCTTAACAAAACCGTGCCGGTCTTTAATTAAACTATCGACGAGCATTTCAATTAGTTTAGTAACAACAAGTTTATAAAATAATTTAATTCTTGCACTAATTATTGATACAGGTTTGTAGGTGGTGACAAGACTCTGCCGCCATTCTTATGAATAGGATGAATATATGCGATCTTCCAACTATCCGGAAACAAACTACTGCTAATGACTTCTTAAATAAGACTAGATTTCTTTTGAAAATAATAGTCGCATCTTTTAAGATAATACATATGAACTAGATCCAGACCATACTTGGGATTATCCCAAGCATCCCTTATAACTTTAAAGATTTCGTCAATATCAGATTATAAAGTTGATAACAGGGCCAGATATCAAAGGAGTAATTAGCAGCACCAGAACATTGTTTACGAAGCAAAAAATGACGCAAGCATATCTAAACCTTCCTGTTCATTGGAGCACAGCCTACCATGATAAGGCACATTTCTAGGTATTAAATATGATTTTGGGATGAACGACCCGAAGTACTTGCCGATAGCATTTACATTAAATGCATAAAAAGTGACAATTTTGTATTTTACTATTTTCATATCTATAATGAATATCAATTCACTTCAATAAAGGCACAAGATTTTGCTACCGTTTCCAAAACAAATCTATATTCATTATTTATTTTGGATTTTGGAACAAGAATCAACGTTGTGGACACAAGTTACATACAAACTCCAGATGGTTGGCTAAATTATATTGCAAGCAATAATAAGCCCTGAAGGTATGCATTGTTGGCACAGTTTACAGTGTCGTATTTGAATACGCATTGAGATCTGATAAAATTATGTTTCGTATTTTAAATAACTAATAAACTAGGCGGTAAGTGACGGTTTTTTCTATTTCATATGAAAGTGTAAAACTACTATCGATTGAGAAGATTTTTGTAACTTTCTTACCATTTATTAGGGTTCCGTATATACAATATACGGTTACCCTCATAATATCACTCAGGATTTCTGCCTCTGTCACATCACAGCCATTTTCTCCTAAACTACTGGACGGAAAAGGTTAAAATTTGGTATCAATGGATAACTTGGTGACCCGATCAGGAGCACATATCTTAAAGAAAAAAATTTGATTTTAGGGGTACTTCTGGGGGAAAAACTAAAAAAATCGACCGTTCCCCCCCCCTGATCTCCGAAACTACTGCGCCTAAAATTTTGAAAAAATAGGAAATATAGAGCGTTGCCCGAACTTTACAGGAAAATTAAGGAGAAACCATTAATGTTAATTTTGGGGGGCAAATTATAGAATTAAATAAAAATTTAGAAATAAAAAAATTTTCATGTAATATATCAAATGAAAGATCTCATTCTGATGAACACAAATATATATTTTTTCATATTAAAAAAAATTATTTAAAAAGATATTAACGAAAACATACCAAAATTTACACATTCCCCCCCTTATCTCCGAAACTATAAAACGTAAAGTTTTGAAATAAATATATTTATAGGCTCTGACCTGAAGTTTATTGGAAAAATAAGAAAAAATTTCTACTTTTAATTTTGGGGGGGGCAATTACAGAATTAAATGGAAAATATAAAATTAAAATTGTTTCTAACCCATCATATATAAAATGAAAGGGCTCAGTACGACAAAAACAAATATATTATTTCATATTTTTAAAATAAATTAATTAAAAGATATTAACAAAAATATAAAAAAAAATTACCCATTCCCCCTCCCTTATCTCCTAAACCATAAGCTGGAAAATTTTGAAAAAAAATGAAGGTATAGCCCCTCACCTGAACTTTACTGAAAAATTAAGGAGAACCCCTTAATATTTATTTTGGGGGGCAAATTATAGAATTAAATGGAAAATTAAAATTAAAATTGTTTCTAACCCATCATGTTATATATCAAATGAAAGGGCTCATAATGACGAAAACAAATATATTTTTTTCCATATTTTTAAAATAAATTAATTAAAAGATATTAATAAAAATATAAAAAAAACTACCCATTCCCCCCCCCTTATTTCCGAAACCATAAGCTGGAAAATTTGGAAAAAAATGGAGCTATAGCCCCTCACCTTGACTTTACTGGAAAATTAAGGAGAAACCCCTAATATTTATTTTGGGGGGCAAATTATAGAATTAAATGGAAAATTAAAATTAAAATTGTTTCTTACCCATCATGTGATGTATCAAATAAAAGGGCTCATTATGACGAAAACAAATATATTTTTTTCATATTTTTAAAATAAATTAATTAAAAGATATTAACAAGAATATAAAAAATTTTACCCATCCCCCCCTATCTCCGAAACCATAAGCTGAAAATTTTTTTAAAACTGGTAGTATAGCCTCTCATCTGAACTTTACTGGAAAAATAAGAACAAACACCTAATATTCAATTTGGGGGGCAAATTATAGAATTAAATGGAAATTAAAAAATTATAATTGTTTCTAACGGGTCATGTAATATATCAAATCCCAGGGCTCATTATGACGAGTAGGTACAAATATATTTTTTAATTTTTTTAAAATGAATATTTTAAAATATATTGAGAAATATTATTCCCCAAACTCTAAGACCTCATTTTTTTTTTGTTTATAGGAAAAATATGAAAAAAAAAAATACCTAATTATATTATTTGGCCTCCAAATAATAGAATTAATCGGAAAATAAATTACTAGAAAACCCCCATAGTAATTTTAGGGACAAATTATACAATTAAATGGAAAATAAAGATTCAATTTTCAAACGCATCATGTAATATATCAGACAAAAGGCTCATTATGTGAATTACAAATATATCATATTTTTAAATCATTTGTATAAAAGATATTAAAAATATTAAACATCGACTTAATTCCCACTTTAGAAACTACACTATTTAAAATTTGATAAATATATTTTATTTATATTTTTAAATAATTTCAATAACAGATTTAATAATTTATAATTTAAACTTTGACCTATTTTGCCGTTTTTCTTCCAATCTACAGAGCCTCAAATCTCAGACAGTAGATTATAAAAGGCATTTCTGAAAGTTTATTAGTAAAATAAAACTCTAATGTTACTTTTTGGGGGCCAAATTAGAAAATTAAATACATATGTAGTGTGATAAATATCAAGCGAATCCTAAAGCAGATAAAATAAAAAGTCTATGTGTGGAAAACCAAAGTGTATATTTTTTAAAAATTTTAAACGCTTCCTTTAAAATATATAAGGGTAAGTATAAGAAAATGCACTCATTCCCTGCTTGTCTGAAACTGGAATATTAGAATCTTGAAGGTGGTACGGAACCCTAACTATGCGAGTCCAACTAGCACTTGACCAAATTATTAAATGTAATATCACTTGTTTATCCAACATAGACATCGTTATCCAATAAGAGCTCATGTACAAAATGGCGATTTTTTAAATCATTTTCTCAAAAACTACACGGTCAAGAAAATAGGTATTATACATTCGTTTGAAATAGTTTTTAAAGCTTTCCTAACATTTACGTTTTGCTTTCGAACATCCTTTTTATATGGAACATTATCAGAAATAACTGAATTCAATTAATATAATTCACAGAATCCATGAAATCCCAGTTTAAACTAATTTACTATTAATGCAGTCGTAATTAGCCTTAACTAAAATCTAGCTGAATGAAGTATTCATCAACCATAAAGCTATTATTAAATGCTAGAATAAAATTAGCTGCAAGATGATTTATGGTGTTTTTTGGTATATTTTATTTAGAAAATCAGAATATTTTTCTGAAGGTTTTGAAATACATTACATACTTCAGTGCTTCATCGGATAAAATGCCTGCAACAGAAATTAGGTATGAAACAATCTAACCTGCACTTAATTTCGTAGCAGTTATGTTTGTTTCATTTGGCAAAACATCAAATATAGTTGCTTCTCTAATCATTTCAGTTTCATGTACCTAATATAACTTTTCTAAAAAGCTCTCAACAACATGCAGAGAATCGCAATTTTTTGACGGCGGAGACGAAAGGAAAGCGGCGTTGGCCATTATCGCCATTCCCTCAGGACATGGATGTCGAGGTGAAGATCTTTTCCCCCCGTTTCTCTCTCGAATGTATGGATAAAAGGAAGCAGATCTGGCTAAATTTCAAGAACGAACGGATAAGTAGCAACATAAGAACGACTTGGATGGCGAAGCGTAGATACTCGAAAACGGAAATCTCGAGAGTTGTTAAGAATGAATATAAGAACGTTGAATTATATCTGCCTCGCGTACTTTAACAGTAGAAGAAGTTTTTACTCACTCGGTGTGTCGTTTTGGTTATTTTGAGAAACGACATTATAGAAAGGTACCCTCTTGGCAATCTGAACTACCTGAGACATGCGATTCACTACAACTTAAATTATTTTGCTGATATTCAATTTTCTTACTGTCAGCAATATTTTAGTTTACAAATTTAATAATTATTTATAAACTTTTTACATAACTACAAGTATTTTTAACCGCATGGTGTCGTCTTAGTACCTAACAGGTGTCAAGGGAGCCATACTTATGAATTAAATATTTCATTTGCTAATTATACATTTTAAAGATTTATTTACTCTTATATTTGATTAAACTGTTTTGGTTCTTTTCCAGCCGTTTAAATGCTGTGTAAACTTTCAGTTAGGGAGTTAATGAACGAAAAATGAATAATAGAACAGCAAGTAAATAACAGAACGGCGAAATAAGTTGGTTATTGTGTTTATTATAGTTTATTTAGAATGTTTAAGCTCTTTTGGTCTACACACCTCCAACTAGTTGAAGTAAACAATGATCAAAAAGATATTTGTTTAATACTTTGTAGACACATTTTATCGAGGTCAACCAAAGTCAAGCTTTCCATATAACATACATATTGGAAATCTGTAAACTGCCATATATTGGAGTGTGCAAATCAAAACAAATCATTTCCAAAGAATAAGGATATGAAAGCAAAGTTGTTAAGATCATTATTTTTCGGTATATTTCGCCAATAGTTCTCTGGACAAGTCAAAGCAAGTGTTTTTTTTTTGTCTATATCTGTTAAAATAGTTTCTTGTATCCACTTTGTTTTTTAATGACGTCATTTCCAATCGTCATCCTTTACTGTTATAAAACTTATTTACACCGCCTATGGAAAATTAACACTCCTTCTAGATTAATCATTCCGACAAAAAGAGAACATCGCTGAATGAAGCAATAAAATAATTTGGTCAAGTGCTAGTTGGACTGGCATACTAAGGGTTCCGCACTACCTTCAAGATTCTAATATTCCAGTTTCAGACAAGCAGGCAATGAGTACATTTTCTTATATTTACCCTTATATCTTTTAAAGGAAGCGTTTTAAATTTATAAAACATATACACTTTGATTTTCCATACATAGACTTTTTATTTTATCTGCTTCTTTCTGGATTCGCTTGATTTTCATCAGAATACATGTGTATTTAATTTTCTAATTTGACCCCCAAAAATTAACATTAGAGTTTTATTTTACTAACAAACTTTCAGAGAAGTATTTTATAATCTATTGTCTGAGTTTTGAGGCTCTGTAGATTGGCAGATCAAGGGCAAAATAGGTCAAGTTTTAAATTATAAATTATTAAATCTGTTATTCAAATTATTAAAAAATACAAATAAAATATATTTTTCAAAATTTAAATAGTGTAGTTTGCAAAGTGGAATTAAGTCGATGTTTAATATTTTTGTTAATATCTTTTAAACAAATGATTTAAAAATATGATAAATTTGTAATTCACATAATGAGCTTTTTATCTGATATATTACATGATGCGTTTGAAAAGTGAACCTTTATTTTCCATTCAATTGTATAATTTGTCCCTAAAATTACTATGGGGGTTTTCTAACAATTGATTTTCCGTTTAATTCTATTATTTGGAGGCCAAATAATAGAATTAGGGATTTTTTCATATTTTTCCTATAAACAAAAAAAAATAGGTCTTATAGTTTGGGGAATAACGGGGGGAACGGGTATTTTTTTAAATATTTTATTAATATATTTAAAAATATTCATTTTAAAAAAATTAAAAAAATATATTTGTATTCGTCATAATGAGCCCTGTGATTTAATACATTACATGACACGTTAGAAACAATTATAATTTTTTTATTTTCTATTTATTTCTATAATTTGCCCCCCAAAATGAATATTAGGGGTTCCTCCTTATTTTTCCAGGAAAATTCAGGTGAGAGACTATACTTCCATTTTTTCAAAATTTTACAGCTTCTGGTTTCGGAAATAAGGGGGGGGGCAATAGCTATTTTTTTATATTTTGTTAATATCTTTTAATTAATTTATTTTAAAAATATGGAAACAATATATTTGTTTTCGTCGTAATGAGCCCTTTCATTTGACATATAACATGATGGGTTAGAAACAAGTTTAAATTTATATTTTCCATTTAATTCTGTAATTTGCCCCCCAAATTAAAAATAGAGGTTTCTCCTTATTTTTCCAGTAAACTTCAGGTCAGAACCTATACCTCTAATTCTTTTCAAAACTTTATGTTTTATAGTTTCGGAATAAGAGGGGGGTATATTTTCGTTAATATCTTTTTAAATATTTTTTTAATGTGAAAAAAATATATTTGTGTTCCTCAGAATGAGACCTTTTATTTAATATATTACATGATGCGTTTGAATTTTTTTTATTTTTAAATTTTTATTTAATTCTATAATTTGCCCCCCAAAATTAATATTGATGGTTTCTCCTTATTTTTCCTGTAAAGTTCGGGCAACATCCTATATTTCCTATTTTTTTCAAAATTTTAGGCTCAGTAGTTTCGGCGATCAGGGGGAGAACTGTCGATTTTTTTAGTTTTTCCCCCCAGAAGTACCCCTAAAATCATTTTTTTTCTTTTGCGATATGTACTCCTGTTCGGGTCACCAAACTATACAGTAATACCAAATTTTAACCTCTTCCGTCCAGTAGTTTAGTTGCTGTGATGTGACAGAGGCAGAAATCCGGAGTGATATTATAAGTGTATCCGTATATTGTATATACGCAACCCTAAAAAGGGGACCACCTGAAGGTCGACTCCAAAATTTCATTTAAACAATGCACCAACATTGAAATGACCATCTAGAAAGACGAAATAGTTCCATGCTGATATAAAAGGTTATTGTACACTTTAGGTATTATTAAGTATAGTTTACATTGCGTGTGAATTGTATTGAGATATCAGCTGCAGTAAATAAATAGTGGATTATATTTATGCAAATAATGTCATCGAAAATAAACATGTATATTGGTGTGTTAATTTGATTGTAAACCCACGGAATTTATAGCACTATTATAAAATTGTAATTGTCTTTGTTTTTTAGTTTGTTTGTTCGGGCATCACGTAAGAACTATTGACCTGATTTTGCTGAATGTTTCTTGTTACAAAGCCTATAGTTTGACTTAATATCTGGTATACATTTTATTTCTCTACATTGACAAAAATAGTAGATATATTAAAACAACTTCTACCATGTTAGGTAAAACACAATTACTCTATTGGTATCACCGAACGCCCCAAATATTAGATACTTGAAGTAGCTTAGCTTTTATTGAAAATTAGGAATATGCCGAATTAATTATACGGGGTGGTTCAAAAAATATATATTGGGTACCCCATAAATAGTTGCATATACCAGGTTGTTGAAAACCGGGTGTATGTGAATTATATTTATACAGGGTGGATAACAAAATGTTATATTGTTTGGGTCATGAGTAGATGCTTATACAATGCGGTTGAAATAATGGTAGTATGGAATTATAGTTATACACGGTGGATTAAAAAACTTAGAAGAAATGTGTTATGTTAGCAGTTGCCATAGCTGAATTGTCCTTGAGTTATTATAATTATGAAATGGGTTGAAAAATGTTAGAACAGTTGTTTATATAAGATGGAGTGGAACTATAGTTTATAGGGTGGTTAAAAAATATTTTATATCCACAAGTAGTTGCATATATAGGACGATGGAAATATGTAGTAGAGTAAAATTACAGTTACAGGTAGTTTAAAAAATATTATAAAGACATGTTATGATCTACCACTTGTTCGATATACAGGATGGTTGAAATATAGTGTGGCCCATATGTGGTTGCATATACAAGGTTGTGGAAATATAGAGTAGAATAGGATTATAATTCACAGGGTAAGTAAGTACACAGTGTGATTCAAACAAGATTAGAAAGTTACATATGAAGGATGGTTTAAATGAAATGTGAAGCGAAACGATACTTTCTACTGTGGTTCAAAATTTATGAGGAAAACAACAACATTTACAGGATGGTTGTAATTCAGGTTAAAGTAGAGTCAAATTTATAAGGTTATATTATAAAATTTTGAACAAAACTGTAATAGAGGGTGCTCCATAAGGAGTTGCAGTTTTGGTGAAATATATTGGGGATTAGTGGATTTATAGTTATACAGAGTGGTACAAAAAATGTTATATTGGGTGGCCCATAAATAGCAAATAAAGGTGGTTGAACTGGAGGGCGGAATAGAATTACATTTTTACAGAGTGGATCAAAACATGTGAAGAAAAAAAGTTATATTTGGGGTAGACCAAGAACTCCTGCATTTCAGGTATTCAATATAGTAGATATTGAATACCTGAAATATGCAGCGAAGCAAAATTATAGTTATACACTGTGTTTAATACAATGGTAAAATAGTAGAGTATAAAGGGTGGTTAAAATATAGGCAGGAGCGAAATTATACTTCATAAAGCGGTTCATTACCAGAAAGAATTGTTATATAGCGCTGACTATAAATAGTTGCATAGATGAAATACAGGGTGGAGTAGAGTTATAGTGGGGTGTTTAAAAAGTGCTATATTGATTAACAAATAAACAGCTGCATATACAGGATAGTTACACTATAGGGTGAAGTACAGTTACATTTCTAGAAGGTAATTTAAAAATTTTAGAATAACATTGTTACATATGGTGGCCCATAAGCACTTGCAGTTTGGGTGAAATGTATTCGGGATTGCTGGATTTAAATTTATGTAGGGTGATTAAAAAAAAACTTAGGACAAATTGTAATATAAGATAGCCCACTTGTTTCTTTTTGCAAAGCATCGAACATACCATACACAGGTAAAATCGTGGGTAACGGCTAGTTGTATTATATATTCCAACCTTCAGTGTTCCAATTTATTCTATACTCCACAGTAAACATCTTACTATGTTTCTTACTTTGTTGTTTCCAGAATATTTATCTGTTCCTATCTTAGTGGATATAACGGCTAAATATTTATATTGATAGCATATTTTTATTTTTCCTTCGTCACCCACCTCCAGTCTGAATTTCGGTTATTCTTCCTTTAGTTTTCTGGTCATGTACTCAATGTCGTCTTTATTACTTGCGCATACAACCTGATCGTTATCAAATTGGAGTGTGTAAAGAAATGTATTAGCATCAAGTTAAACTCCCATCGGTAGATTTTAAAAAGTGTTGGAGATAAACAGCAACTGTGTCTTAATCTCTTATTAACATCAAATTCTCCAGAAGTTATATTTCCGATTTTTATTCATGATTTCATGCTACAATGTAATTTATACTAAAATACTAAATACTAGATGTGTTGATGTATTTCGTGCATAATCTCTTTCTTGGAATCCACTCTTCTTCTTCATAACTATGATACCCCTCTTCCAATTTATTTCTCATAATTCTCTCCTATATCTCATCAATTGTGCTAGTCACTGAAAGTCGTCTATAGTTGTTACATTGACGTTTTTTCTTTTTTTTTTAATTGATGCTTTGTAGGCCTTTTCCATTCATCTGGGTTAATTTTTTTAAATACACATTCAAAGTTTTCATAGAGTTTAACGTTTTCATTCTCTAGGAATTATTCCTCCCGGTGCTGGAGATTTTCCAATTTTTAAATTATTTTATGGCTTTGTATGCATCCCCTCTGTGTATTCTAATTTTTTCACCTTCTAGTTGAACAGGTGTTTCTAGTATTTCCTGATATTCTCGTCTGTGATCCGTTGATAAAATGTTATAGTGTATTTCATTTCCATTCGTCCGTTAATATTAGTTTTAGATTGAAAAGATAACTTCATAATTAACTATTATTTGTCGAATAAATAGTTTCATAAATTGCTTTGATTGTGTTTAGTTAATCTACGGTTTTATATCACACGTTAGCGTACCAGAAGCACACAGCGAATTATCGAGAATAACTATGAAGGTATAAAAGGTGGACAGCAGGAAGAATGTTGGGTCGATAGCTTCGTAGTGATGATCTATTGGGTATGATTCATTATTGTTTTTGTTTATATTGAGTGTAAAAATTTTTGAACCCAAAGGAACATTTAAAAATTTACTATATTAGCCTAAAATGTTTTCCTTTAGTATTAAAATCTTTACAACTTGATAATCTTACTGACATTTTTTTAATGTATTTTAAAAATGCAACATCTGTTAAGTAATTTATTTAAACTATTTTTGAGCTGATTAGAAATGTAACGACATCTTTATGAAATTTATTTCATTAAAAGAATTCGTATACACATTGTTGCAATTTAAAAAAAAATACATATTTATAAAACACTAATATTGATGTATTTAACTATTGGAGAAAACTGTTTGTTTGTAATTTTTACAACTACTTTAAGTAGGGTATTGTTCTTAACAGAAAAGCTACTTTAAGAATAGCCTCAAATCGGATTGGAAATTGTGCATTATTATTGACACCCTGTATAGTAGCCCAGAGAAAGTCATAAAAACAGTTCTTTTTCGTGAAAATGTTTAAAAACTTATTATTTGGGTTGGTTATACGAAAGACTTTGTTGGACTGATTTCAGGTATTTAACGAAAACTACTAAAATATATTTACAACATTTATCCTTTCAAGTTCACTTCGATTTCAAGGAATAGATTATTGAATTAAGTGTCTTCATTTCGAAGACGTATAACGAAGGTCATTGTTAGATTGAACAAAAGACATATATGTCTAATGTAACAATAGCTTGCCAAACAAAACACTATTATATCTATGCCCACTGCGAAATACCTTCGAATGTGTGCAAAATGCATAACAAAAGACAATGTAGATATTAAATAGTTATTGCGTGTATCCAACAACCATTGGGGACCCTATAATAATGTTGTTTTAGCGAATTGGATGATAAAGAATTTATACAAGTCTCCTTTGAAGAACTAGGCGTATGTGAACAGCCCGAGTTTCCTCGAGTGCCTAAATCTCGCACCTCATAAAGCTTTTACGTTTTCGTAATGTGTACTCTTGTGGTGCACTGTTCTAAGATCTGCCTGAGGTATATATTGATCACACAAATTAATCCGTTATAAAAAGTCTTTACGTAAACGATATTTATGGTAGACGGGTGTAGGGAGACATGACGTAATAGCTGCCAACAACAGGACTTTACGTTAACTTACAGTTGGTATTACAGATTTCAAAATAATTCTTTTTAAACTGATTTTCTCCACAGTTAAGGTATTTTTTGTCTATACTAACTATTGTAAAATTAACTGGTATTACAGTAGTGGAAAATACTGTTTATTTACATAGATAGGTAGATAACTTAATGAGGCCTTACATACAGGGTGTTTCAGAAAATATGCGCCAACGCTGTTTTAGAAAATGTTCAGTCAAAGCAATATTCATAAATGTTTAGTTCTCAAGGTACGTGGCTAATTTCATGACTGCATTAGTTATTGTCTTCTATGAACAGGCTTTTAGTAAATACTTTAACCACAAACAATTACACAGCCCCACAAAAAAAGTCTTATACATCGGACCGGATCTATCTATCCGGGGTCAGTTTGACCTTATCAGGTCAGGGTCGGTCATGGTAATTCCAAGGTCAAATTGCCATAATCTAATCAAAAAATCTGAAAGAATTCATATAAGTGTTTTTGGGGTCGCTGAATCTAAATCCGGGGTCGGTTTGACCTCATCAGGTCAGTTTCAAGGTCAAGCCAAGGCCAAATCTCCAAAATCTAATCAAAAAATCTGAAAAAATTCATACATTCGTTTTTTGGGTCGCTAAATCCAAATCTGGAATCAGCTAAAGTGTTACTCCAAAGTCATACTGAGATATTTCTAATGTCAATGACATCGAGTTTTTTTTATTCTAGTCTCCATAAGATAACTCTCATAACTCGCCAGGTCTAAGTATGAGAGCTTTCTGACTCTGACAAGGATAATGTCAGCTCGTCGTCAGACACACTACGGCTTCATCCTCACACCTTAACACCCACATGCAAGGCAGCGTGCCATCGTTGGCTTCGTGACGGTGGAGGGCTAGAAATCGAATCATTCTACACATCTTCTTTCGAAGCAGTTGTCATCGTAACCTTCACGGACGCAGGATTTTGTGCGAATTGAAATAGGTATTTCAGAATAATGTACCTATTTTGAGATATGTGGTAACTATTAAGTTTGATGTATGTTAATTGAACAACCTTACTAAAACAAAGAAATGTTAATTTCAAATTAATCGTGAATGTCATGCAGTAAATGGAAATTGTTCCATTTGCTTATAGTATTCAAATTCATCTAATTCATATGCTTTGATAACTTTATTGAACGCTTTTTTGCAATACAATCTAATAACATTCAGCCTATGAAGCATCAAAATTTTCAAAGATCTTTTGTTGAATGAATAACGACTCAGAGATTAATATGGCTCTAAAAAAATATGAAAAATATACGAATAAATTCTATCGTTATGAATTATCTTGTTGTTATCTGCTTTACTACCACAGGATGGCTATTACATTTGAACTAATGATCTCGACACTGACTAAAATAAAAATAAACCAATATTCGGTTTCAGTGATTTAAAAAACATCTTAATTTAATACAATTTGTTTCCTTAATTTAATTCGATCTTGCGTTGTAGTTAAACCAATAGACTAGAACAAAAAAAAAACTCGATGTCATTGACGTTAGAAATATTTCAGTACGACTTTGGAGTAACACTTTAGCTGATGCCAGATTCGGAATTAGCGACCCAAAAAAAATATGTATGAATTTTTTCAGATTTTTTGATTAGATTTTGAAGATTTGACCTTGACTTGACCTTGAACCTGACCTGATGAGTTCAAACCGACCCTTTATTCGGATTCAGCAACCCCAAAAACACTTATATGATTTTTTCAGATTTTTTGATCAGATTATGGCAATTTGACCTTGGAATGACCGACCCCGGATTCGAATTCACCGAACCCATATATATAATAATCAATATATCAAATTTACATATTGTACATTTGCGGTATGAAAAAAAAAAGATAGAAAATACATTTCTTAAACAAGAACATGAGTTTATATGCTAATGTTAAATCTGATAATGAAGCAAGTTTGGTACCAAAATTTCAAATACGAGAAAAGAAATTTGTCTAGATTTTATTCAAGAACTATATGTTTAACAGTAGCATATAACCTTAGTTAGTGTGTGTAACTTCAACATTTATATTTTTAGTCTAAGGTGTGGAAATGTCAAAGTTATGAATAACATCCAGATAGAGTTCATTGTGGCAATGAAGATTGTAAAAAAGGATTCAAGCAAGCACAGCAAGCTCATTTTGTGTTAACTCTTTTATGGTGAAAAATCATAATTATATGTGCAACCAAACCAAACGTCAATCACTAAGATGAAGACCAACTTAATTTTTTTTGTACACTAATAAATATAGTCCTATTTTTATTCATATCTTTTAAACAAATTAATTTACAAATATTTAAAAAATATATTTGTTTGATGTATTACGTAATGCGTATAAAAGAAATGTAATTTAATATTTTTCATTTAATTCTATAATTTGCCCCCAAAACTATTTACTACTGTTAGGGTTTTCCGCTTATTTATTTTATTTGTTTTTATTTGTAAATTTCAAGTGACGCCCTATAGTTCCAAATTTATTCAAAATTTCAGAACTTATAGTGTATTTGAAGATAAAGGCGTAGATGGGTCGATTTTAGTATAATGTAGATAATATTTATTAAATGAATTATTTCAAGAATATGAAAAAATATATATTTGCATAGCTCATAATGAGCCGTTTTATTTAATAAACAGGGTATTCTATCTCAAACGAGCCACCTTGAATATCTTGATTATTTTCAAAACTATTGCAATAAGAAAAAACAGGTTGATTTTTGTTTCAAGGGGGAATTTTTTAGGTGAATTAGCACTTGGACGCATTCAACCTAAACAGCCCAATTCAATGACCTTGAGATTTAAGATAGGGAAAATAGGTGTTTTCGTATATCATTTGAAAGCCCTTTTTACGGACTATACCGTCATAATAAAAACATTTATTGCAATTTCTGTATATGTAATAATAAAAGAGTATTCAAAAAAACCAATTAACAGTAAAATACAATGCCTCTAAAGCAAATGTTCAAAGTGTCTTCCATTGACTTCCATATAATAGTACAACCTTGACTGAAAGCCGTCTCAGACATAGTCGTTGTTATCTGACGACACTCCGCTATAACTCGTTGGCGTAGTTCGTCCAAATTCTCAGGCTGAGTCATAAAAGTTCTGGATTTATCACAAAAAAATCCAAAGGGTTCAGATCAGGTGATCGGGTGGATCATTCTATAGGACGTCTGCTTCCAATCCAGCGACCAGTGTATTCCAAATCGAGATATTGACGAACTGGTGCGGCGTAGTGAGTAGGAGCTCCATCTTGTTGAAAATGCAATTGCTCTTCATGTAGTAGAGTATCATTTTCTATTTTTTTATTATCAATGCATTAATTTCATTTTCCAATATATTGTGATAACTTTCAGCAATTAAATTAGAAGGAATAAACAGGGGTCAAATTAGATGATTTGCCAAAATCCCTGCCCAAACGTTTAGGTTTACCGGATGTTGACTATGAGCTTCTCGAAATAAATGAGGATTTGTATCTCTCTAAAATCTACAGTCTAATGTCGGTTAACCTGCCCATGAAGTGAAATAGTGCACTCATCCGAAAAGCAAACAATGTACAAGAAATTCGGGTTTTCGATCACACATAATATCGTAAAACTGTTGCTTTTAATCCCAATCATCCTCATTCAATTCATGAAGTACTTTAATTTTGTGCGGATGAAATTTGTACTTATGCAAAACTCTAAAAACATTAGTTTTGCTAATACCGGAAGCTGCAGATATTTGCTGGACAGACTGCGTGTTTCGTATAAGTTGGACATGCCCCCATGTAGCCACAGCTACCCCTTCATCATTTACAATTCCAATGGGACCTCTTTTTTTATTCATTACTGAGTCCGTTTCAACAAATTTTAAAATCAACTCCAATAGGTATTTATGACGAACGTTAGTTCAGAATGGTTTTGGTTGCAGCAGATCGAGCACAATTTTGATTTTGGTAATAAAGACTTACCAGCTCAACACGTTCTTGCAATGTGTATACCATAATAATCTTTTAAATGTTCAAACAAATCAGTAAAGTAATAACTTGACAGATAAATGTACAATGCTTCAAATGATCGAATAAAGGTCAGAACAGATAAACAAACTTACTGTAAATATTAGCAAAAAATAATGTAAAATAAATGAATGTTTACGTTTAATGTTTTTTCTTTGTATTGTTTTGTTACAGGGTGCAGTAGTGAAACAGGATGGTTTAAGAACGAACTATACAAGAACTCCTTCTTAATACTTTTCCATGCAGTGAAAACTTTTGATATAATAATCCAATTTTTCTACTAGGTCCGTTAAGTTTTCTGTTACATGTACAGAAATTGCAATAAATTTTTTTATTATGACGGTATAGTCCGTAAAAAGGCTTTCAGAAGGTAAACGACAACACTTAATTTCTCTATCTCAAATCTCAAAGTCATTGAACTGGCCTGTTTATGTTGAATGCACGCAAGCGCTAATTCACCTCAAAAAAATTTCCCCTCGATACAAAAATCAACCTGTTTTTTCTTATTGCAAAAAATAACCAAGATATTTAACGTTGCTCATTTGAGATGGAATATATACAGTATATTACCTACACGATGCGTTTGAAAAGCTAAATTTTAGGTTCTATTTAATGCTATAATTTGTCCAACAAAATTAATATTCATTTACGATATTTACGCTTGATCGTGTCACCAAACTATGTACCTCTTCCGGGTATTAGTTTCGTTGAGAATTGGCAGTGACATATGAATAAAACGCAGTTATGTTATATAAGGATTTCCGTATAATGAGTTTGGGGAACCCCAAAGAGAGAAAATGTTCAAATACCACTAAGTCTCAGAATATTATGCCTTCTTGACTTCCTTCCATTCGATTATCCTACCTATATAATAAATAGAAACATTAGATATTCATTGTTAGTAATAACAAAAAATAGTAGTTACTCTAGGAGAATACATTTTCGAAGTTCTCGACGTGCTTCTTATTTGTTTTTTTTTTGTAATATGATAGTGTTTAACTTAATCGGTTTTTTATGGAATCTCCCCATTTGTGGCCTCATATCACTTTTTCAACCAATTATTTCTGTCAAATTGCAAATGCAGAAGAGCAAATATCATAGATTCGATTTAAGTTTATTCGGTGAAGACACTGTGAAAAATAAAAAAGTTACAATAGTTTAAAGTTAAAAATCTGAGAATTAAGAAAATAAGTTTAATTAGAAAAAAAACAAAAACCGTAAGCTATCTAGATGTTATATGGGCTACATAATATAGCACATGAGCCCACCTATCTGCCCTCTATGTTTGGCGAACCTTCTACAAAACACTCTGTATAGTATTAATTGAAAAAATTTCCTGGTTTTTGGTCAATCTGTTTTTATTTTACTTGTACGTTTCAGACATATATGTATCTTTTGCAACAAATATTGTCAACAACAACTAGACATTATCTATCAAAAACTATTGTTATTAAAATTATCACATTTATGGTACGTCTCAATTTTATTTACAGTAGTTTGTGATATAAACATAAATGTCTAGTTTTTGTTGACAATATTTGTTGAGCAAGGACACCTGTATATCCGAAACATACAAGTAAAATAAAAACAATGGATAATGTTGTTAGGGTGCATAACTGTGTTTTTACATTAGTGATACACCAAAGGTAGATATTTCTAACTATGGGAGCAAAATGGAAACCTAAACCTGTACGAACAACAAAAGAAGGATACATAATTTAGCTATAGTGTTGTAGTTTTTAATGTAGTTATAGTGATTCATATCTACGACCAAATATCAACGCATTCCTCTATGGAACAAACAGAACTATTTTTTTTACCTATATTTAAATCGAACATAAAAATGGTTTATTTCACATGTTCAGTATCATTTCAGGGATTCGTTTGGTTTATACTAAGCCTTTGTGGTTGATGCTAATAACAAATAAAACAAAAAAACAATGAAAATCCTGCGATATGCATTTACGTAAGCATATCCTTCCAAATTACTGAATAGCGGGTAATCGTATTGTATTGCACACGACAACCGACCAAAGCTTAACACATGTGTGCCTGTCACGTCCAGTAATTTGAAAGCTCTATTTTGCTCACAGTATCAGTTCCAAAACGATACAAAATCCCTGACGAAGACAATTAGCGAAATTCAGATCTGCGGCTAATCAAATTTACGTTGTAATTGCATCACAAGTGTCTATCACATTCGTCAACAACGTTTCATCGTTATTTTAATGCCTACACCCACTCCCGTAAGGGAAAAAGGGGTGGGAGAATAATTACCTAAGTGATACAGTTTATGGTTCTGCTTTACATAAGTTGCGTAATCAGGAGCTAATATGGTTATCCTTGGAAAGGTAGATGAGTTTATGTTTGGAGAGAAAATTAACACTATATTAATATGTAGTAGGTTATTAGGAGATGTAAGCATTAAAAAACAATTAAGGTTATTAAAATATTGTCGAGTTTTTAATTATTTATTTTAATAAGGAAAATTAAGTGAGTAAAAGTGAGATTCACAACCAGGTCTTTATGCTTTAGCTGGAAATTCCTTTACTAGTAGGAACTATTACACTCACTGAAGGGACATTCCTTGACGAAGAATCTATCGATTTTGGCTGTGTAATTTGAATCGTTTGGGACATTAATCTGTGTAAGACTATTATTAATACATACATATTGGACATCTTATACACTGAGGTAAAAAAGCAACGGATGAATTAATTTTTGTATATCAAACTACACTTTTTGAATAGAATTATTCACCTGCACCTTCAACCCCATTGTGGTAATACTTTAAATGAAAAGTATTAGCCTGTGATACTGAGTATTAAAACAGTTTTTAATTCTCTATTCAGCAATTAGGACATTTTGGTGTTTGGACGTTAGTAATAAGAAATAATTTGGTCAAGTGTGAGTTGGACTCGCGTACTTAGGGTTCCGTACCACCTTCAAGATTCGAATATTCCAATTTCAGACCAGCAGGGAATGAGTGCATTTTCTTATACTTACCCTTATATCTTTTAAAGGAAGCCTTTTAAATTTATAAAAAATATACACTTTGATTTTCCACACATAGACTTTTTATTTTATCTGCTTTAGGATTCTCTTGATTTTTATCACAATACATTTTCTAATTTGGCCCCCAAAAAGTAACATTAGAGTTTTATTTTACTAATAAACTTTCAGAAATGCTTTTTATAATCTACTGTCTGAGTTTTGAGGCTCTGTAGATTGGAAGAAAAACGGCAAAATAGGTCAAAGTTTAAATTATAAATTATTAAATCTGTTATTCAAATTATTTCAAATATAAATAAAATATATTTTTCAAATTTTAAATAGTGTAGTTTCTAAAGTGGGAATTAAGTCGATGTTTAATATTTTTAATATCTTTTATACAAATGATTTAAAAATATGATATATTTGTAATTCACATAATGAGTCTTTTATCTGATATATTACATGATGCGTTTGAAAATTGAATCTTTATTTTCAATTTAATTGTATAATTTGTCCCTAAAATTACTATGGGGGTTTTTTAGTAATTTATTTTCCGTTTAATTCTATTATTTGGAGGCCAAATAATAGAATTTGGTATTTTTTTTCATTTTTTCCCATAAACAAAAAAAAATGAGGTCTTAGAGTTTGGGGAATAACAGGGAATAACGAATGGGTAATTTTTTTTTAATATTTTTTTAATATATTTTAAAATATTCATTTTAAAAAAATTAAAAAAATATATTTGTACCTATTCGTCATAATGAGCCCTGGGATTTGATATATTCCATGACTCGTTAGAAACAATTATAATTTTTTGTTTTCCATTTAATTCTATAATTTGCCCCCCAAAATGAATATTAGGGGTTTCTTCTTATTTTTCCAGTAAAGTTCAGGTGAGGGGCTATACTTCCAGTTTTTCAGAATTTTTCAGCTTATGGTTTCGGAGATAAGGGGGGGAATGGGTAATTTTTTTTATATTTTTGTTAATATCTTTTAATTAATTTATTTTATAAATTTGGAAAAAAAATTTTGTTTTCTTCATCATGAGCCCTTTTATTTGATATATAACATGCTGGGTTAGAAACAATTTTAATTTTATATTTTCCATTTAATTCTATAATTTGCCCCCCAAAAAAATATTTTCCCTTATGACTTTAATAAGATGTCTGGAACATCAGAATTTCTTTGGTCTCATTTTTGGCGAATGCACCATCTCGTCGTGCCTAGGAGAGCCACATGAAAATATTCCAATTTGAAAGAAGCTTTGTTATTTCACATGACCTTTAGAATTTTTAGTGCTACTCTCTCTATATATCAAATGTGCAGTAAATTCCCTTAGTTACATCAGTTTGAATGTCAAACTTATTAATGTGAAATTGTAATTTACTAAATTTGTCAATAAGAATCATTTTTAATTTTTCTTGTTCAGTTGTATTAAGTTATACCATTGAAAGCGGGGTCTGATTTAGACATTGAAACGTTTGGACTATTTGAAATATAGACATTCAAGTGTATGGGAGTTATTCCCAAAAAAAATTGGAAAATATATTATCTTTTCTACATTCAATTTTCACTTTTGGGAAGACATTTGGCAGTTCCAAACTGACAGAATTTTTGTTCAATTCTGCTCACCGCAGACTGGGAAATGTATCTGACAAGATACCTCTCATTAAATATTCTCTATACCAGAATGTATTCTTGTTTTATCACCCAATATTAATTTATAATAATATTAATAACTTAATTCTAACTAATAATATCGATATCTCAATTCCTTGGGTCTCAGAAAAGCTCATTTTAAAAAAGTTTAAACTCATGTTTGGAAATTCTTAAATAAACGATTAATAAATGAACGTTATTAACAACGTTTACTGAACCACAATGAATGTTAAATACGTGTTAAATAACACATAAAATATCTTGCGAAATAAATTTCAAATGTCATAAAATTATCCGCTTTACTCTTTTGGCAATAAAATAACTTACATATTGTCATCACCGCCAAGTCCATGTATCTTGACACTGGGTTAGACTGAGAGCGGTAAAAAGCTACAGAAAAATCAATAAACTTGTAAACGTAAAATCGTTCTGTTTTAACGAAATGAACACGATACTGGTGGACCAAACGTCATTGGGAAGAGAAAGACATACTTTAAGATGGTGTATGCATTTGTTGTGAAAAAAATCTGTTGTCTAAAATAGGCAAAAATTAAGTGTTTCTGCACTTTCAGATTAGGATATCTCAAAATCTTGAAGTGAATCAAAAATTTTCAGGAAAGTATAGTTTGGTCTCTGGACAAAAATCTTGTCTGTCAGTGTTAGCCCATCCAACTATAGCAATGACTTAGGTAACAACAGGGAGGAATTATAACTGCTTGAAGAAAAAATCAAAAACGACTTCTTTTAGATATAAAAAAGTAAACATAAACTCTTCAAATTTTCTGCCATAAATATTAATAAAACTGAAAAAATGGGTACCTAGCTCTGTTTAAAAATTTAATATACACGACATTCTTAACAAAAACTTTCGAACACTTTTTATACAGTTAAGAAGTTTTCAACAAACTACTAGTCTCAATAATATATTTTCTGTACAAAAAATGTTTACATAGAATTTTTAAATTAAGTTAATTATTTTTCAAAAATTAGTATTTCGAAAAGCACTAACTTTAGGTTTAGGATATTCTACACAAGTGTTTCTAGAATTTTAAGTGAAACCCAACGTTGAAAATATTTTCTTTTGATGGGACACAGAGACAAACCCTGATATACAAATTTTTCATAACAAGCATACAAGTAATATAAACACATAGTTTAATCTGCCGTGACACCCAGGAGATATTGTCGCGTTTACTAGAATATTTCTACGACTATCGGTTCAATTTCAATTTCCTGTGAGTGATTATATAAAACATCATGAAGTGGCATCTTCTTAATCAAGGAAGTCAAGCGAAAAAATAGTAGTAAGATATTTCAGCCATAAAGTAAATGCAGTTGTTTCTATGCCAATTATATAATTTGCATTTTCTGTTAAATTCCGTATGCACTCAACAATGAAGAATCATGATGTTCAAACACTGGTTATACAAATACAGAAATTCCAAGGCATAGGAGCAGAACGAGGTAATTTTCTTTACAATATTAAATCTGACACCAAGCAGGAATCCGCTGAAGAGAATTGTCACAAAAAGTAGAAATATCATGTAATTCATGCTTGAATATTCTTGTGTGCAAATTTAGCGAATATCATAAAAGAATAGTAACGTTCTTCACAAAAACAAAATACACATTTTTGTAATTCCGGCATTAGAATTACTAGGATCGTCGCAGTTTGCTCTTAATTTTCACAGTTCTTTTAACACGAGGTCGCAAACACTTTAATTAGTTTCAATAAGCCATTCGATACGAATCAGTTTTACCAGGGTAGTTTGTAGAAAAACTAAAAACAACACTTTCCTTATCGTGAAATTTTTAGACATATATGTTAGGTTGATTATCTTACACACTGTTTGAAAATAACATATTTTAAAAATAAATTTAACCAATTTTACAAGAGAACCTTAATTATGAAAATAAAATAATAGCCAAAATTATATAATAAATACTTATGTAGTAGGTACCCACTAAGTTTACGGAAAATAATTTATCATAGTTGTAAAAGTTGTTAGATTTAAAATCGATTTCAGAATTGATCAATCGGAACGAAAAATTTTTGAAAACACTAAGTCTTTTTTTTATTTAATTGTGGAGAAAATGTTCAACATTTACCGTCGGTCGGCGTAATTTCATTTACTCTCTTCGGGATGTTATTCTTTCGTACGCAAGACCAGTCCTGACCATATGTACAGCTATTATAAAAGAAGAAAAAACAATTATTTTAAAAACTGAGGTTAATACCTCAGTAATGTTGTAACTCTCCAACGCGCATAAAGTCACTTCTGCTTTCATATCGGAACTGTGAAAGTGATTCAAACCAGAAGTTGTTTTTTTAATAGGAAATGCCTATTTTAATATGGATCTGAATTTATTTGCGTAAAATACTTAAATATTGTTTGAACAATTTTTTAATGAAATGCCACTGAAACCCTCTAAATCGCCTTTAAATTCTGTAGTCGCAATTTTAGCATTCGAAGAATGTTGTAATTAAGTCGTAAGATCAATTTGAATGATTCTTTCTAACTGGAAGTGGATACTTATGCCGGAAGTACCATTTTTAATGCAGGAGTAGCAAGTTTGTCCCTAAATTTTTGTTACTCTTCAACAAATACCTGAGAAACCCTGGTGTAATTACCTAGTCAGCCCCACGCATCGACCGCCACTAATCAGAATTGTAGTTGCTTTACACTTTTGTTTATGGATTTCTGAGTGAAATCGCACCACGAGATTAAATAGTATACTTTTTGCGGGCATCTACGAATTTTTGAATGAATCCTTTCCTGAAGATTTGATGTGAAACTGTAGAGCTATTAAGCCGATTTTCACAGGGAGTAGGTTACGACATGGTGTATTTTTGTTAATTTTATTGCCATACTTCACTTGTCAGCCACCTCCAAGAGAGTATTCAGTATCTCTAACAGGTGAAGGTAACCTGACAATTTTAACGGGACATTCTAACCTGGAGTTACAGTAATGACATAGGCCGGCTCCAGATTTGGAACCTTTGTCTGCCAGTTTACCCGAAATTCTCAGACGTTGACATTACATCTCCCAATGTCTAAGTGCTTCTTGGGAAATAACACCACAGGTTAAAGAAAATTGCTGTATATTCCAAACGTTTCGGGGTCTAGATCAGACCCCGTTGTCAATGGTTAAAAAACTACGAATTAAAAAGGCACCATTCTAAGATGTAAATTAAAATATTTGACAATGTGTATTATTTATTATTATAAAAAAAATCAAATAGTACACATTGTCAAATATTTTAATCCGTACTTTCTTAATCATTGACAACGGGGTCTGATCTAAAAATTTTGTTTCATTGTCATTTCAGGTCATTATAATAAAGTTAACGTTTGTAGTAGATAAAAAAATTCATTTAACAAACATTAAGTGAGGTCGATTAACTAGAATGGTATTTATAATTTATAAAGCGTATAAGATGTGTTAATAAATTTATATACAGATGAGGAACGTAATCTTCTGAGAAATGACATTTTCTTTCAACAAGATGGTGAACCTCCCCATTTGTAGCAACTGTCCGTGCATATATAGATGAGGTGTTCCCGAATCGTTGGATAGGGATAAGGAGGGCGATTGAAAGGCCAGCCAGATCTCTCTATTTGATACCCCTAGATTACATTTGTGGGGTACTTAAAAAGCAAAGTATACATTAATAGACCGGAGATTTCAGAAGAATTACAAGCGAAAATTCGTCAGAAGATACATCGTATACCTCCTGAACTTATTGACCATGTTCTACAAGAATTTATTAATCCTCTTGGATATGGTCAAGTAATCAGAGGTACACAATTTCAATCAATATTTACTTTAATCATTATCATTAAATGTAATAAAATTTAAGATAATATTTTTCTAATTTTTTATCAAACCTAGTGATAGTAATCATATTTTTGACAATATGACACCATTAAAAAAATGTCAACGACGTCATATCTCTAATAAAGATTACATCACAAAAAAGAACTTTATGTCAATATGTGCCTTTGTTTAAAACTCATTTTCAGAAGTAATGAATATATTTGTTACGTTTTGAACATCCTGTATGTATATCTGTATATCACGTACCTATGTTTTTGGAAATAAATGTTTGTGAGAGTGTAGACTATAATTCTTTCCAGACTTCAAGTAGAAACTACGTTAAAGTGATTTTAGTCTCCATTCCAAATAAAAAATTTGCGTATTATAATTCCCACGCACTAAAGAACAAATTGAGTTTTACAGACTTATTAAATTTTTACCGAATAAATACAGGCCTAAAAATCTTATAAGGCTTTATTAAACAGCTCTCACAACTAGTATGACAGAATAATTGAATTCAAGCGTCATTCACCGTCATTACTTTTAGACCGCATCTGTAATTTGTCTTGATGCTAAAGGCGGATTAATTTAAAAGAAATTTAATAGTATGAAAGTCATTAAGTAATACCAGAACATTTAGTTAAATGATTAATCCAGTTATTAGAATGATAATTTTTTAAGAAAAATAAATATATTTTCAAACATAACCACATTTTGTATTTTTTTGGTGAATAATAAAGTGATTTGCCAATTAAATAATTTAACTCACAAGGATTATTGTATTGAGCATTTCTACTATTCTGCTCAGTTTTCAGTTAATTTAAAATTTCTGTTCTACAGAATATTTGTTGAATATCCTATTGCAGTTTGCATCATATGATGACACCATTTGATATCATTTTGTTTTATGAAGAGGAGTTATATGTGGAGAGGTCAAATAATGGACATTTCAACAACAAATAATACACAGGCTTGAGCATATATATTAGAAGATCATAATTCTTCTTAAAATGCAAGTTCTAATGAAAAATGATGAAAACAACATTTTTGAAAGTATTTTTAGTTTAGTTTATATCAAATGAAACTGCAAATTGATTCGTCTTATTTTATTGCTAATACTGTAATACGTATTCAAGTTTTTTTCGTAGCTTTTGATAATGGATGCATATGCAAATTGTTATTAGATTTTTGAGACATTCATGACAAAATGAATGTACATACTTAACTCTTCAGGTTCGGAAATCAAATGTATCAATTAGCTTTTAGAATCTCTAAATTGTGTTCTTACACAAAATTTTTCATTTGGATTCTTCTGTAAATGCGCAAACTTCGTATAGTTAAACACATTCGCTTTGGTTTTCAGTAATAGCTCTCATCATTTTTGTAAAAAATTAACGTCATAAATGAATAGAAAAGAAGGCTTACACAGCATACATCTTTGTAAGTAAAAGTAGATTAACTTAGTAATATTTTTTTATACCTCACTACGATTTTCCACAATTGAATTTTTACTGTTATCGACTGTCAAAATTCGAATATTAGATTAAGCTACTTGTTCATAGTGGGCGCCACTCACTTGAATTTTATTAACAATTTATCTAAAAGTTAGTTATTTTAAAAGATATAAATAAAAATTCTTTATACATTCTGCACTGAAGGTCGTCAATAACTGCTAAACAATACAAAAATAAAGAAAAACGGTCGAGAAACAGAGGAGAAAGTGGTACCTAACCATTTTGTCTTTGTCTATTTATATATAGATCATCATTCAACAGATATGTTTTGTAGGCATGCGTTTCATATTTGTTGCGGGCTAAATCTATTTCCACTTTCATAAATACATTTCTTTGATATTACCTCTACAAACGCATGTGTTTGTCAATGAGGTTTATTAAACATTCTAGACATTTTCCCTCAACAGTAAGTGCACTGTCAAGGAAGTGCAAATTCTCAGGGAAAAATACGGAATGAATTTCTGGGAAACAAACTTAGTTAATTATCGTTAATTTGAATAGTTAGACTTAACAAACAAGAAACTATTTGATAGTTCCAAACTCATTAGCTCCATTAATTTGTTTCGGATTGCAGAGAGAGATTTTAGATCTTCTCTATTTTCTTAGCTACTTTATAATACGATTTTATAATTGGATATTGACTAAACTTAATGATTATTATATGAAAGAGTTTGCTTTTTCCGCAGTCATTTTTATGGTTTAGGATGTAAAAGACGTCATAATATTTTTAGTAGTTAATATAGCTGATTTAAAAAATAACCAAATGTTGTGTTTCGTGTGCCACAATATATTGTTTAAAATTTGTTACCCTCAAAGCTAATGACGGAGTACCAAAATAAGGGGCAATATAAAAATGGTTTCAACTTTTATAACATTAACAGTAATTTTGAGTGACATAATGTTAATCAAAGATAATAAAGTATAAGCTAGGTCGTCGAACAAAATATGGGACCACTTCGGGATCAGTCATAACAGAATGCTGTTTAAATGATCCAAATGTGTTAAACCAGTTTCAAGTAGTCGCAGAACATATAGTCAGATAAATTGAGAATTTCCAACGATTTAGAAGTCAACTCAAAATTGACTAAGCTATGTAAAGTTTTTTTGTAATAGCGCTACCATTTTTAAAAAATTTCGTTTCCTAATTCAACATTTTTTTTTATTAAGTTGTAACTTTTTAGAATTACAAAATTGTACAAGTTACAAAACTACAAGACCCATCGGGTAGCCAATGTCAAGACAGTTTTAATAGAAAAGAATAAGGTCTAAGACCGAACAGAATATCAAGTCCTGCTTAACAACGGGCATCGATAGGGCTTGCAGGCCCTACCCTATGATAGCCACTGGTCAATTAGGACACGTCATCGCCCAGCAGACAGGATTAAATATTAGATGCACACCGAATGTACTTTTCCACGCAAGCAATCTACGGGGTAGGTATCTTCTATATCCGGACAACAGAAGATATCCGCCGCAGTTGCAGACAATTTTCGGCAACAGTTCTGATAACCATAGTTTATCTAGATGCGTATTATTCATTAAATTTCGCTTAAAGAGCTACTAAATGTATTAGTTTCTTTCCATAGTCACTTCAGCGTGATTAAGTCTCTTACTTCGTCATTTTTCTTACTGCATAAAATGGTCTATACATAAGCGGAAAAAATTGAATTTATTGATCTTTATGTTCAGAGTAATACTTGGGCTAGAGAAACCTTTTTTGAACTGATTTGAAGGTTACAAATTTAGTTTAATCAAATACCATAATTTTCATTCTGTTGTGATCGGTATAAATCCACCCATTTAAGACCCGCAAGAAGTAGCGCATGGGTGTATAATTATATGGATGCATTAGTGTTTAACAAACAGTACCTGGGTGACCGAGCTTCACTCGTAAATTCAAGGTTTTATCTTAAACGTACATATATCCAAATAATCCGGAATTTGCTATGTAAACTAATTTAAACTCCCTAACATAATATTTTTTCTTACATTCTTTATTTACATGGTGCTACTACAATTTTACTCCCCCCTATATTACAACCACTCTATGTATGCAACTTTTTTTAATCACGCTACAATTCCAGTCGATTTCATATCCCAACAAAACTGTATATGCGACCGCTTTGGCCATTCATTTTCCAACTATAATTCCGCTCAACCCTACTTTTATAGGCTACCAAATATAAACATATTTTAAATCACACTGTATAACTATAATTTCACACCACGATATGTTTTAACACCCTGTATATGCATTTGTTTATAGACACCTATTGTATTTTTTTTGTTTTGTTTTTGAATCAGCATGTATAATTATAATTCCAGTACAATCTATATTGCAACCACCCTGTAAATCCTTTTTCTTAGCCACCTGAATAACAATACTTTTTACTCTGCCCTGCATGTCAGCTATCATTAATTTCCAAGGGCTTATGGGGTACCCTACTCAATTATTTTTTTCTCTCTTTTTTCTAACCATACTATGATTCCATTTGATGCTATATTTTAACCATCCTGCATAACAACTTTTATAGACCACCTAACATATTTTAAAGGACCCTGTATAATTATAATTTATGATGAGATCTTACTCATCAAAAAATGGCTTGCCATGCCAATTTTTTCACCTTACGAACTTAAAAGTATATTGCCAGGAAAATATGACGGAGGCATAAAATAGTTACATAGAACATACAAATACAATTTGTTAACATGAAGAGTTTCACTCTCAAATAGGTCACCAAATTACAACAGGAGTCAAATCACCCTACATTGAACGCCTTGAAATTACAGTCAGGTTAATGGATCTATTTTCTACATTTTAGTACATAGTTTATATTTAAAATAAACGAACTAAAGAATCCAATATTACATAGTCAAAATGTTTTATATGTTTTCATGAGATATTACACAAACGGATCTTTTCAAATATTAATGAAGTACATATTCATTATTATTTAAAAAGTTATTTTGTATGAAATATTTTAGCATATTTTAAATCCAACAAACGTTTTAAAATACTCCACCCCACAAATTTCTTGAAATACTTCATGCATAGTCTGAAGGTGGTAGACAATGTAACTCGTTCCTCGAAGTTTCCTTATACTTTCATCATTCATTATTTAGTGTCCACGATTCACACTCTCATGTTTCAATCAATAATATTATGAATAATTTGTCGGCCACTGGTCTGAGATAATTCTTTATTATTTTTTTGATAAAAGTGAGGTATTTAATCGTTAGCATATAAGTTTTGTACATATCTGAGAGTAGATCTTACTGCTTAAATATGTGTAGACTCGATGACCAATGGATTTATGAACAAATGGTGTATTAGTTTTTCTTTACCTCTTATATTGTACATGAGATTTTGTTTTTTCAGGTATGAGTGGCATCCAGAAAGACCCGTAAGGCATAAATATATAACTGAACTGTGAAGCAAATACAACGAATGAGGATCCGTCGTTAAAAAGAAACGCGAAAAATCGATGACGTTGAAGTAGTAGTATTAGGAGATATTGTAATGAGACCAAAAAAATCTTCCACAAAGTAGTATTCACAGAATTCTGAAACGTAGTGAGTTCCATCCCTACAAAATCAGACTCGTCCAACAATTAACTGAAGACGACTTTGATACAAGAATGGAATTCTGTGAAACATTGACCAGTCAAACAAGAATTTTTTTATATAATACTTGCTTCTCTGATGAAGCCTCCTTTTATTTAAATAGTCAGGTAAATGGTCAAAACTGGAGTAACATTAATACACAGTTATTTGGAGAGACTCATACTCAAAAACCTCTAAGGTTAAAGGGTGGGCAGGAATCCTAGGTGATCATATTATTGGACACTTTTTCATTGATGCACCTTAAATAGAGGTAAGTATTTAGACTTTTCAGCACGACGGTGCCCCACCACATTATTTCTTGACAGTTGGAGGGTTTCTAGATAATTGATTTCTTGATAGATCGATTGGAAGACGAGGTGCCATCGAGTTACTGGATGATCTGAGGCAACGTATCCAAGAATAATATGGTCGACTTACTCCAGACGTTTTTTTTTTCAATATGCGCAATGAATTTGAGGGACGAATATATTACTGCCTTGTACTGGATGGAGACCATTTCGATAACCTGTTTTAATAAAAGGACTTAAAATCCATTGACAGATTCATTTTCCTTGTCGTAATACCAAAAAGTCTTTAAAATTATAAGCGAATTATATATTTTAATTATTATTCGTCAATAACATCAGAGATCGGAAAAATATCCAGGAATCAAGTTTTAATTCGCAAATACTTTAGATGTTGATGGAATATCAAAAACGACACATTTATGGTAGGGTTTCATTTAAAAAAAATTGAGTCGTTAACGCTCGGGTGATGAGAATGCAATTTAGTTAACAGTTAGTATGGCAAAATGTGCCCACCTTCATAAAACCTTTGGCGCGTTTTTGCGATTTTCCAAATAATGAGTATTTTGGGAAATATTCCAAGTGGCCTATTTTCGTTGGGACACCCTGTATATCCAGGCAATTCTAAATTACTATTGGAATCACAATACTGAAGAAAGTTTTCTAACAATTCAATTATTCGAAAATATTTCCAAGTGTGGTTGTCCCATTATGAATAATATTGGAGTGATGCATATCTTTACTCAATCAATGAATAATTTCAACATTCAACCACATTACTAGTTACTTCGAGGCGAACTCGAAATTTAAAACCATGACCTCTGAATAACAGCTTCAATACAATTCTGAGTTTGCGGTAACAAACAAAGAGAAATTCAATACGAGTTGAATTTGTATTCGATGTATCACATTGCTGGAACGTATGCCTTCATAGCTTGATAGGATTGTACGTGATATCTTATTTTACAGGGAATTGCATGCTGCACCCCTTTTCTATTACAATCCAAAAATGGAATCTATACAGCAAATACTAGTCACGTGTCACACATGTTCTCTACACAGGGTTATTCTTAAATTATACGTACAAAATGGAAATTATAACTGATGACAGATAATGATGAATAGTGAATAGTTGGGGAAATAGTTGCAGCTAAAGGTTTACAAAAATTTAACGTCAATTTTTTTATAGCAATTTGAAACATAGGAGGCTCTGACGATATGTACAGCGCAGAACTGCTACAAAAATGAATTGTTGCTTATGCGTCCGAGGGGCTGAGAAATGGACAATTTGTTGCCAACCTCTGGGAAGCCAGGAGAAGCAGTTAGACAGGAAAATTGTGAATCTTGGAGATGAAGGTTTATTCGTCATCCAAAAAGATCTTCATTGAAGTGAACTTTTGCAGGTAACTGTTACTTCATCTCCATCTCTATTTTGGAAAATGAATTTAATTAATGAATTAAATAAATATGAAGTGAGACCACTATTTAATCACTTATATTATTAATTATAATTGAAGATCTAATAAAAATGTTTAATGTTGTTCTATATCAGAGACTGCAAACTACAGTTCGCCTATTAAATCCGGCGTGCCAGTGTCATCAATTCGACCTGCCACAACTAATGGCTTATTGTTAGTATTGTGCTGATATGATAAGTTGGAAACAAAAACACAGAACGATAGTAACTCAGTATTATTTATAACTAGCCATTAATTGAAAGTAATCCCGCTAATATTATAAACTAGTAAACATCTCGAGTTCTAAAAAATGATAAATGTAATTACGATTTCCACAGATATTTTGTAGCCATGAACGAATTTTACTATCAACAAATACTAAAAGAGACTGAAGGTGCTACATTTGTGTATTTTATTTTGGAGAAAGTTTTCTCAGACAAGTTAATAGTACCAGAAACAGAAAACGGCACACGAGCAGATTCATGCAAATAATCAAATTATACCGTAGTAAGATTCATTCCAACAAATTTGAGTTCTGACGTTTGTTCTTAATTAAAGCAGAGACCTGTAAATCAATAACTTCCATTTGAAGTTCTACGGCTACGATTTAAATATTATTATCAAAAATTTGGACAAATCTTAATTTTAATAGCATCAAAATCTGAAAAACGAGTATCAAATTTGATCTTCAAAACACTTGAATGTAAAATCGACTCGGTTATATGGCTGAATTGTTCACATATTTTAAAATGGGTGAGACATGTTTTACCTAATTTTTATAGACTTCTTGGGAATATTCCATATATTTCTACATTTTTAAACGTTTCGTGGCCTAGGTCGGACCCCGTTGTCAACGGTAACAAACAATTAATATAAAAACGTAGAATATATAAAATATAAAATTAAAATTTTTAACAACATTGTCGAAAATTACTGCACTTTCTAGTAGTAGTAATATCGTCATCTGCTAGTTACTAATAGCTATACTGTATAAAGACTTTACCAGTTTCTAAATACACCACTGGTATATAACGATAACAACGAAATTTAAGCAAATTGAGACTTCTAAATTTAAATAATTGAAAACAGTTTAATCTTGTGCAATCAATCAATGTTTTCTGACAAATCTTGATTTTTAAATTTCAAATGATATTTATGTTATATATACATTAACAGCTCTCTAATGATTATTCAGTTTCAATTTTTCCACATATTCTTAGACTTTATTTTTATTTATTTTTTATTATTTGAAGCAACCAATTTGCAACTACCCTGTATATGCTTCTGTGGTCTCCCAATATAACTTATTTTTATATCATTTTCTGAACCACCCCGTAAAACTATAATTAAACTATATTGCCACTGCCCTCATATTTTTTGAACCACCCTTGTATAAGTATAAATTCTCTTCATCCTACGGACTATTTCTAATATTGTTTCAATCACCCTGTATACCTATAATTTTATTTCGCACCTTATTTCATGTATTCCATATATGCAACTGCTCATGGTCTACGATATTCGATGTGCCGCTGCCACTGCGAGTAGTCACGTAATTAGCTCCGGCAAATTTAGTAATTTTAAGTGGTTTGAAGTCGTTGATTTTGATGGAATTTTCGTTCACAGCCTTTGGATTAATTGACAGTGTGTATATGTGCTTTAAAATAATACACTGCATTGCTTCCTAATTATTTAAAATACAGTTAAAATGGTGTTCACTGAAAGACAAAAAAGTGAGTTAAAATCTTTATCGAAAGAAATCATAAACCAGTTTTTGTCAGATAAAAATTTTCTTGACGTGTTTACTGACAAAATCGTAGAGACAGTGTTACAAAAAGTGAACGAACGCACAAAAAATATAGAATCTAAAACTAACAACATTGAAATACAGATTGCTGATATACGGGGTGTGAATGAAAATCTAGATGGTGAAGTGAAATCATTGAAAAATGATAATCAGCTATTATTATCCCAGATAAATGTTTTAAGAGCTCAGTTAAAGAATGTTATTGATGAAAATGAAGAACTGCGAAAAAATGTAGATACCTTTGGGCAACACATGAAACTGACCCAAATTAGCCTGTATGGTATTCCCGAAGACAAAGGTAGGAACCTTAAAATGAGTCTAGAAGAATTATTTAGTAGCAAGTTAGGCATAGTTGGAATTCCCTCATTCCAGTGTTATAGAATTGGCTCATATACCATATCTAAGTCTCGACCTGTAATAGTCAAATTTTCTACCCAAGAAGAACGGGATACAATATTTTATAGCAAGAAGAAATTAAAAGGTAGTGGAATTGTCATTTCAGAAGTACTTGTGAAAAGTAGATATGAACTGTTCCTTTTTGCTAAAGAAAAATTGGGTAAAGAAAAAGTGTGGTCTAATAGGGGAAATGTGTTCGCGAATATCAATGGCAAAAAGATGCGCCTTAAATCAAAAGATTATATTATGAAGTTAATTTAAGTTTAAGTGCCGGTTGCTTTATTCGTGTAGCCTTTTTTGTTTGTTTGATTATTGTGAATATTCTTTGTAGTATTATTTTGGAATATTTTACTTTTTTATTCCGTTATACGTTGCAGGCGAAATCATGAAGGAATAATCTATAGCATATTTTAATATAAGGTCATGTAATTTTGCAGAATTTAAGAATGTTTTGTTAGACGAAAATTACTATATAGTGAGTCTTTCAGAGTCATGGTTGTCACAAAATACGCCAGACAGGAATTTATTGATAGGAGGATATAATCTATTACGGAAAGACAGAGAACACAGAGGTGGTGGAGTAGGTATTTATGTTAAAAATTGTCTAAAATATGAAATACTAACTATAGAGCAAATATGGATAAAACTGAAATTTAATAACTATTATTATTCTATCGGATCTATGTACAGACCTCCAAAATGTAATTTTTATGAATTCATAGGTATTTTTGAGGATTTAATTACTTGCTCTAATGAAATAGTTTGTGGTGGGGACATTAATGTTAATCTCTTAGATCCAGGGAGTCAAAATGCAAATATTTTTCTTGAATGTGTAGAGAATTTTAATCTCCAACAAGTAATAAATGAAGCAACAAGAATAACTAAGTCATCTAATAGTTTACTCGATATTATTCTCATTTCTAGTGACAATGACAATTTTTCCACAGGAGTGAAAGAACTGCATATATCTGACCACAGCTTGGTTTATTGTAATTTTCATAAAAATAAGTTTAGTGCAAATATTGAAAAACAGTTTAAGTTCAGAAATTTGAAACGTATTAATAAAGAATTGCTAAATGAATTTCTGTTAAATGCGCCATTCGAAAGCATAATTTACACGAAAGTTATTAATGTTAAAGTTGAGTTCTTAAACGAAATAATTATAAATATATTTGAGGTTTTAGCACCTATAAAGACCATAACGACTAAACGACAAAAGCCAATGTGGCTTACAGATAATGTCCAGTTGTTGCAAAAACTGAGAGATAAAGCATTTAATAAGTTTAAAGAAACAAACAACTCAGAAATCAGACTAACATTTGCCATTAGAAATGAGAAGAAGAGCTATTTGAATTTTTGCATTGCTGCTAATAATAATAACCCTAAAATATTAAGTAAACAGTTAACTGACTTAAATATCTATAACAAAAAAAGTGTTGTATCATTGCCACTATTTTTAAATAAACCAAATGAAATCAATGAGGCTTTTCTAAACCATTCTCGTAATATTTCTTCAGTAGACAAAGATTTATTAGATTGTCTTCTAAACGTTGTTTGTGGCATATTCTTGATTATTTTTATGTTTCTTTGGGGAATAACACCACAATAGAAATAAAACTACGTATATTGCAGGAATACCAAACGTTTCAAAGTCTATTCTGACTTCGTTGTCAATGGCTTTATATTTATTGATGCAGATTGCAAAATGAAAATTTGATTTATTATATAAATATAAATTGTTTAATAGATGTTTTGGGACTACTCCTGTTGTTGACATAAAATTGGTTCTGTTCGAGTGTTATTCATGTCCCATTGTCTCTGTATTTGAAATTCCAAATCCCTGTATTTGGCTATTTTTTCAGCCTGCTTAATATTTATATTGTTGTTGTTAGGGATTGCTATGTCAATTAAAGTTGTTTTCAGAGAGACTTTATCTACCAAAACTATATCTAGTCTATTGTGAGCAACAGTCCGATCGGTCAATATCGTCCGGTCCCAGTACAGTTTGTAGTTCTTATAGTCCCAGTACAGTTTGTAGTTGTAAAATTATTATCCGACTTGACCATATAATGTATGGCGTCACACTCCCTTAGAGGAACTCTATGAGTGCCTTTAGGGGAAAATTCACTAAACCCCAGATATCCTAGATATCAAAAGGGTTTAGCTCTGTGGGAGCCCTTGCCAGGTTTTCAGGCCCGTGGTTCGAGTCGTGGCGGCAGTTTCCCATGAATTTTCTGACCGTCCGGGCTGTCCCTAACAAGACTGCTTTTTGCATTTGTTTGTAAAGATGTTCGTCCAGACCGAGGTATTTTAAATTGTTTAATAAATGTTTTGGGGTTATCCTGTTGTTGACATAACAGTTGGTACAGTTCGTGTGTTGTTCATGTTCGACTGAGTCTTTATTTGAAATTCCAAATCTCTATATTTGGTTATTTTCTCAGCCTGCTTGATATTTATATTATTGTTGTTGGGTATTGCTATGTCAATTAAAGTTGTTTTCCGAGAGACTTTATCTACCAAAACTATATCTGGTCTATTGTGAGCAACAGACCGATCGGTCAGTATCGTACGGTCCCAGTACAGCTTGTAGTTGTTATTTTCTCAAACAGATTCTGGTTTATATTTATAGTATGGTAATCTTAGCGACTGTGATAATTCATGTTTCAGTGCTAGTTCCTGGTGAAGTATTTTTGCCACAGCATCGTGTCGTTCTTTGTATTCAGTTGCAGCGAACGCTTGACAACCTCCTGTGATATGCTGGATAGATTCAGATGTTTGGCAACCGTACCTGCATCTAACGTTGTTAATGGAAGGGTGTACTTTAGGTAGTTCTTAGTTGGAATTACTTGATCTTGGATTGCCAATATAAAGGCTTCCGTTTCAGGGAACATATGACCAGAGATCAACCAGTGGTTCGACGCTGCAGTGTCGACATAATCTTGGATGACGTCATTTATATGTCTTCCATGAAGGGGCTTCTCTTTCCATTTAAGCAGTTTCTGATCTGTGCTCTGGTGGTGTAATTGGACATGTTGTTGTGTTAGTCGCAATGGTGTTGAGTCATCAACCTGGCACATGACTCTATGTAGATCAGAAAATTCTGCGAGTTTCTGGAAATGACCACGCAAAATAGAAATTTGTTGATCTAATAGTTTACTTAGATCTGTCAACCCTCTTCTTCCTTCATACCGTGGCAAAGTTGTACGTTCGACAGAGCTCTTTGGATGGTGATTTTGAGCTTTTGTTAGTAAAACTCGAACTTTTCGTTGTAATTTTTCAATGTCAGTCTTGCACCAATTAACTATAACCGAAAGACTAACTGAGCACTGAACACGCATAGGTGTTAATAGCCTGAAACAGATTTTTACTGTTTAGTTTGGTTTTCAACAGTCGTCTTACCCTTCTATAAAACTCTGCTGTTAGGTCCTTTTTCATAGTCATGTGATCAATACGTTGAGCCTGTTTTATTCCAAGGTATTTATAAGTATGACCTTCCCCCATAGATTCAATTGAGGTGCCATCTCCCATTTCGAAGTGCCACTGCTGTATTTTGCCTTTAACTATATTAATAATTTGGCATTTGTCTAGGCCAAATTTCATATGGATGTCATTAGAGAACACCTCTACTATTTTAAGCATATCATGCAGCTGTTGTTTTGTAGCTGCCATCAACTTTAAGTCGTCCATGTATAACAAATGGTTTATCTTTAATGCTTGTACGTTGTTGTGTTTGAGACTGAACCCAAAATTAGTTGAGTTCAGTTTGTTTGAGAGAGGGTTCATCGCAAGGCAGAACCACAGCGGGCTAAGAGAGTCTCCCTGAAATATACCCCTTCTGATTGGAATAGGGTCAGTTTGTATCGAACAGTGGGCTTCATTCAGTGAGATTTTGGTTTGCCAGGTGGCCATGGCATGTTCTAAAAAGTTAATAATACAATTATTCACTTTATAGAGTTTCAGCACCTTAATGAGCCAATCATATGGAACTGAATCAAAGGCCTTTTTGTAGTCCACATATCCCATGTAGAGATTTCGTCGTTTGGCGTGGGCTTGATTGCAGACAACGGAATCAATTATCAGTTGTTCTTTGCAACCCATCGAATTTTTCGCGCATCTCTTCTGTTGTTGAGTAATTATGTTGTTCAGTTCACAATGTTTGAAAATCCGATGATTAATGCACGATGTTATGAATTTGTATAACGTTGGAAGGCAAGTGATTGGTCGGTACTTTGGTGGGTCCTGTGCACATAGGTTGTCCTTTGGTAAGAGGTATGTAGCACCGTGCGTAAGGAAACTAGGCATCTTGTGTGGGTGGGCAATTACGTCATTTATAAGGGCTGTTAGTGTTTCGTGGGTTGCGTACAGTTTCTATATCCAGTAATTTTGTACACCATCTGGTCCTGGTGCTTTCCAGTTATGGAGGTTCTTCATTATGTTGGATGTATCTTCCGTTGTAAATGGTTGGTGTTGCATGGCCTCACAGTTCTGAGATGCAGCCTCCTCCTCATTAATCCAGCTGGCCCTGGAGTTATAGGAGATTGTTGTGGAAAGCTGTATTTTCCAGAATTCCTCGATGTCTGTTTTACTGGGGTAACTAAGAGCTTAATTATTATTGTTGTTGTTAAGTTTTCTATAAAACCCTTTTTCTGATTGTCGGAAGAGTGTGTTGTCTAGTTTCTGTTGGTTACTGGTTTTGTACCTTCTCAATCGACTTGTCTAGACGGAGAGCTTTTGTCGTAGACTGTCCAGACACTGCTGAGATGTGATGTTTTCTCCATCCCACTGGGAGTGTATTCGGTTATTGTCCATGATAGTCTTGACAAGCCTTTCTATTCTGTTGTTCGTGACTCCTCGTTGGTACTCGGTCAGTCTTTCAACGTCTTTCCGAAGAGAATTGATTTTCCCTTCAAGTCTTCTTTGCCAAGGTGGTATTCGAGGGGTTTGTCTAAATTGGGGAGGGTCTTGCTTTGGTCTTACTGCGACCCCAATTGTTCTGCACATGGAAGTTGCAGCACAGTAGATGATTGTGTGTAGCGACTCTAACGTATTAGCACCTAAAACATAGTTTGGCAAGATAAATTTGTTCATAGCCTGCAAGACGATACCCAGTTTCTTAGATGATCTTAGTATGGGAAGAGCTGGTCTAGTCAGTCGACCTGTTCCACTATACTCTCTAAGAGCTCCTTCCATTTCTGCTTGGATCTTCTCAAGCAGGTTAGCGTTGGTTGGCTGTTCTTGCTGTAGTTCTTGAGTCTCGTCCGCTCTTTGTGCCAAAGGTGTTTCAGGCTCTGGATCGATTGTATTTCGACCAAATAGTTCGCGCTCCACTTCGCTCTTTATTGTGTCCAGTTGTTCAGGCGAAACAAGGCCATTTCTCAAGATGACACGATATTGATCTGCGACTCTCTGTTCAGTAACTTGAAGTTCTGGGTAGTCACTACAGAACTCTTGATAGAGTATTTGGCGATATCCAGTCTTGTCCTGGCCAAGATTCGTAATTCTGTAAAACGTGCGCATTATAAATTCATTCATGGCGCCAGTCCATTTCATGCGCTGTCTTTTCAGTCCCGCTTGAGTGAGCGCTGGCTGTTGATCCTGCGCAACACTTTCGGCGGGTGGAGTTCTCGTTCTCGTTTGACTCCGTTGGTGATGGTCACGTTGTTGTTGTGACTGTATTGATGACTGTTGTTGCGGTTCTTCTGGTTCTTGGGCTGTAGCTCTTTGGACGGCAGGGACCCGCCTCCTCAGCACCCTGCCACCGACGTCCCGCATGCTGTCATGTCCAGCGCCGGCTCCTGACATGCCCTGGCGATCCCCAGGCAGCGGCTCTTTTCCGAGGCATCTACTCCTTAGCTCCATTTTCATGGGTGGTGTCACCAATTGACCCTGGTGAGCCAGGTAACTCGGACCCGTGGGGTTGTCACTTCCCAGATGGGATGATTTAAACCAGACCATCCCGTGCGGGTTGTGGAGAAGGAAGGAAAGCTAGGTAGTAGGTCAGCTGCCCCTTTAGTCACCTCATACGACAGGCGGTGGAGACCGTGGTGCTATTCTAACCCGGCCACCACACGTGTTAAATTATTATCCCCGACTTGCCATACAATGTATGGCATCACACTCCCTCTAAGGCACACATAGTGTGCCCTTAGGGGAAAATTCACTAAACCCCAGATATACTACATATCAAAAGGGTTTAGCTCTGTGGGAGCCCTTGCCAGGTTATCAGGCCCGTGGTTGGCGTCGTGGCTGGAGTTCCCCATGAATTTTCTAACCGTCCGGGCTGTTCCTAACACGACGGCTTTTTGCATCAGTTGGTAAAGATGTTCGTCCAGACCGAGGTATTTCAAATTGTTTATTAGATGTTTTGGGACTACTCCTGTTGTTGACATAACAATTGATACTGTTCGAGTGTTGTTCATGTCCCATTGTCTCTGTATTTGAAATTCTAAATCCCTGTATTTGGCTATTTTTTCAGCCTGCTTAATATTTATATTGTTGTTGTTAGGGGTTGTTTTTCTAGAGACTTTATCTACCAAAACTATATCTGGTCTATTGTGAGCAACAGTCCGATCGGTCAATATCGTCCGGTCCCAGTACAGTTTGTAGTTGTTATTTTCTAAAATAGATTCTGGTTTGTATATATAGTAGGGTGTTCTTACCGACTGTGATAGCTCGAGTTTCAGCGCTAGTTCCTGGTGCAGTATTTTTGCCACAGCATCGTGTCGTTCTTTGTATTCAGTTGCAGCGAACGCTTGGCAACCTCCTGTGATATGCTGGATAGATTCAGATATTTGGCAACCATATCTGCATCTGTCGTTGTTGATAAAAGGGTCTTTGACGATGTACTTTAGATAGTTCTTAGTTGGAATTACTTGATCTTGGATTGCCTATATAAACCCTTCCGTTTCAGGAAACATATGACCAGAGATCAACCAGTAGTTCGACGCTGAACTGTCGACATAATCTTGGTTGACGTCATTTATATGCCTTCCATGAAGCGGCTTCTCTTTCCATTTCAGCAGTTTCTGATCAGTTGTCTGGTGGTATACTTGAACTTGTTGTTCTGTCAGTCGCAGAGGTGTTGAGTCATCAACCTGACATATGACTCTGTGTAGATCAGAAAATTCTGCGAGTTTCTGGAAATGATTACGCAAATTGGAAATTTGTTGATCACGTAACTTGCCTATATCTGCCAATCCTCTTTCTCCTTCATACCGTGGCAACGTTGTACGTTCGACGGAGCTCTTTGGATGGTGATTTTGAGCTTTTGTTAGTAGAACTCGTACTTTCCGTTGTAGTTGTTCAATGTCCGTCTTGCACCATTTAACTATTTCGAATGAGTAACAGAGTACTGAGCACGCGTAAGTGTTAATAGCCTGAAACAGATTTTTACTGTTAAGCTTAGTTTTCAACAGTCGTCTTACCCTTCTATAGAACTCTGTTGATAGGTCCTTTTTCATGGTGGAGTGATCAATTCGTTGAGCCTGCTTTATTCTAAGGTATTTGTAAGTATGGCCTTCCTCCATGGATTCAATTGAGGTGCCATCTCTCATTTCGTAGGGCCCCTGCTGTTTTTTGCCTTTCACTATATTGATAATCCGGCATTTGTCTAGGCCAAATTGCATATGGATGTCATTAGAGAACCCTTCTACTATTTTAAGCATATCATGCAGCTGTTGTTTCGTAGCTGCCATCAACTTTAAGTCGTCCATGTATAACAAATGGTTTATCTTTAGTGCTTGTATGTTGTTGTGTTTGAGACTGAATCCAAAGTTAGTCGCTTTCAGTTTGCGTGAGAGTGGGTTCATGGCAAGGCAGAACCACAGCGGGCTAAGAGAGTCTCCCTGGAATATACCCCTTCTGATTGGGATAGAGTCGGTTTGTATCGAACAGTCGGCTTCATTCAGAAAGATTTTGGTTTGCCAGGTAGTCATGACATATTCTAAAATGTTAACAATACAATTATTTACTTTATAGAGTTTAAGAACCTGAATGAGCCAATCATGTGGAACTGAATCAAAGGCCTGTTTGTAGTCCACATATGCCATGTAGATATTTCGTCGTTTGGCGTGGGCTTGGTTGCAGACAACGGAATCAATTATTAGTTGTTCTTTGCATCCCATCGAGTTTTTCGCGCATCCCTTTTGTTGTTCGGTAATTGTTATTTAGCTCACAATGTCTGAAAAGGCGATGATTAATGCACGACGTTATAAGTTTGTATAAGGTTGGGAGGCAAGTGATTGGTGTGTACTTTCCTGGGTCCTGTGTACATAGGTTATCCTTTGGTAATAGGTATGTAGCACCATGTGTAAGGAAACTAGGCATCTTGTGTGGATGGATAATTATGTCATTAATGAGTACTGTTAATTTATCGTGGGTGGCGTAGTTTTTTTATCCAGTAATTCTGCACACCATCTGGTCCTGGTGCTTTTCAGTTATGGAGGTGTTTCATTATGTTGGACGTGTCTTCCGTTGTAAATGGTTGGTGTTGCATCTTATCACAATTCTGAAATGCATCCTCCTCCTCCTTAATCCAGCTCGCTCTGGAGTTATGGGAAACTGTTGTGGAAAGTTGTGTTTTCCAGAACTGCTCGATCGCCGTTTTACTGGGATAACTAGGGGTTTAATTATTATTGGTGATGTTGAGTTTTCTATAAAACCCTTTTTCTGATTTTCGGAATAGTGCGTTGTCTAGTTTCCGTTGGTTACTGGTTTTGTACCTTCTCAATCGACTTGTGTATACGGAAAGCTTTTGTCGTAGACTATCCAGACACTGCTGAGATGTGATGTTTTCTCCATCCTACTGGGAGTGTATTCGGTTATTGTCCATGATCGTCTTGACAAGTCTTTCTATTCTGTTGTTTCTGACCCCTCGTTGGTACTCGGTCAGTCTTCCAATATCTTTCCGAAGAGAATTAATTTTCACTTCTAGCCTTCTTTGCCAAGGTGGTATTCGAGGTGTTTGTCTAAATTGGGGAGGGTCTTGCTTTGGTCTTATTGCGACCCCAATTGTTCTGCAGATGGAAATTGCCGCACAGTAGATGATTGTGTGTAGCGACTCTAATGTATTAACACCTAAAACATAGTGTGGCAAGATACATTTGTTCATAGCCTGCAAGACGATTCCCAGTTTCTTAGAAGATCTTAGTTTGGGAAGAGTTGGTCTATTCAATGGATCTGTTCCACTATACTCTATAAGAGCTCTTTCCATTTCTGCTAGGATTTTCTCAAGCAGGTCAGCGTTGGCTGGCTGTTCTTGTTCTTGAATCTCGTCTGCTCTTTGCGCCAAAGGTGTTTCAGGCTCTGGATCTGTTGTATTTCGACCAAATAATTCGCGCTCAACTTCGCTCTTTATTTCGTCCAGTTGACTCACGACAGAACTCTTGATGCAGTATTTGGCGATATCCAGTTTTGTCCTGGCCAAGGTTAGTCACTCTGTAAAACGTGCGCATTATAAATTTATTCATGGCGCTAGTCCATTTCATGCGCTGTCTTATCAGTCCCGCTTGAGTGAGCGCTGGCTGTTGATCCTGCGCAACACTTTCTGCGGGTGGAGTTCTCGTTCTCGTTTGACTCCGTTGGTGATGGTCACGTTGTTGCTGTGACTGTATTGGTGAATGTTCTTGTGGTTCTTGGGCTGTAGCTCTTTGGACGACAGGGGCCCGCCTCCTCAGCACCCTGCCACCGACGTCATGTCCAGCGCCGGCTCCAGACATGCCCTGGCGATCCCCAGGCAGCGGCTCTTTTCCGAGGCAAATTATTATTATTATTATATATAACAAAAATATTCACAATTTTGGATCACCTTCTATAACTATAATTTTACTATACCCTTTAATTCAACCACCGTTTTTATGCAACTCCTTCTAAGATTTGATAAGCCCGTCTCTATAGCTATAATTATATCAGCCCTATAATTCGAATATCGTAAGTACTTTTGTTTACGTAAGAATTTTTTTATTTACCCTGTATTACTATAATTCTACTACACCCTTATATCAATCAACACTATATAATAGTTTTGAACTACCCTGTATAACTATAAGTATACTCTACTTTATATTTTAACCATATTGTATATGCAAGTCCTTCTAGCATTTTTTAAACTCTTCAGTATAACTGAAACTGTACTGTAATTCAAATGTCCTAACTGATTATGCTTATTTAACAATTGTTTTAAACATTTTTTGATCCACTCTGTATAACTATAATTCCACTTTAGACTTGTTTCCACCACCTTATATACAATATAATATTTTTTGTACCACCTTATATTCCAACAATCCTATATATGCAACTACTTATGTACCAACCAATAATAAATTTCATTTTGTAGGTTTTTGAACCCGCTTGTATTGTATAACTGTAATTTTACTTCGCCCTATATTTCAATCACTCACATTGCTGGCGGCTTGAATGCACTTGCACGCACTAGGCACACACACCTACAATCGTATTATGTATAGAAAATAACAATTTCTCGTCCCCATACACTAACTCAATATTTCACTGTATGGTAAACCGCATAAAAGTTCTTCGTTTTGAAAAATAAACTGACTTGAAATGAATCACCGTTGATATACTTTTATGACATATGTTGACATTTTACATAGAAATTTACTTGGAAATTTGACATTTACATTGATGCTGACCATTTTCTGAAAAACGGTATGTTTTACGTTATAGAGAAATATACGGAATCATGCTGATATATATTTCTGTAGAATACAATTTAAGATATTCGAATTGATTCAGCTGTTTTATAGACAACAGTGGCGATTCATAGAAATTCATTGAAGTGTACTCCCTTAATTACTATTTTATTGTGATTTTCTGGAAAACCGTAAATCTCATGTAGAAAATTATATGGTACCTTTCCGTAATATTCCTTAATACAATGCAGTTTAAATCATCAGAATTGAGTAAGTCGTTTTTGGAGAATCACTGAATATATATAAAAAAATAGTGATAAGTCGTTTAAAAAGTAAAAATATAAATATGTAAAATAATATAATTTTGCACCCTAACACCAAACCTTCATGGAGTAAACCAGTATTTTTTAAGCTTATTTCGAAATTGAATAATATTTCATGATTGGTAAGTATTTATATATTTTTTACATAAGAAAACATTTTCAGGCTTAAACTATTTTACGACTACTATTAGCTATTGAAGAGCCAATAATAAGATAAAATATATTTTGATTATTGTTATTGTCTCTCTTCCAACAAAGTTATCGGGAGTAACATTTTATTTTTCCGTTCTCTTTTAAAATATTTTACTTAAATAGAGCGGTTTTTATTTTTTTATTATTATTATTTTAATTGTGGAAAAAATTACAACTGAATTGATTGTCTTCAGTATAAATGTTACATTGGAATGCCTAAAAATATAGGTTTGAATTAAATGTCCAAAAGACCATAATGTACATAAGAGCAGTAACATCTGTAGAGTTTATTAAAGATAGTTGGACATATCGATTCTACTAATTATTTTGAAATTTACTAAATTAGGGATACGTGATGAATGGTCACAAAAACCCTGCTATTTCAATTTACAGCCGTTGATTTCACTAATAGTCTTTAATGTTAAATAATCAATAAAATATTGTCATGATCTGGCATCCAACAAACCCTATCGTCAAAAACAAACAAAAATTTTGCCTGTTTGTCTAATAGGTTGCTTGTTCTTTTTGAGGTTAGAAAAAATTAAGACCGATAGGAAAAAAATATTTAAATTCAGCACACCCAAAGATATCGAACATAAGTGATTCAGTCAGTGTAATACTTGTTGCTTTGTTTGCAAGCGACAAAGTTAATTCCAATAATATTTTCAACAATACGCTTCATTTCAAAAAACATATTCTAATATTTTTAATTATGCCAAAGATACACGATTTAAAAAATTCCAGTTGGATTATAGTATGTCGTTTAAAAGCTGACTTGTCAAAAGGCTGGATTTGTTTATTAGTTTGTCTCGTTTCAGTCTCTATAAAGAAGTGTTTCAAATTGGCATCTAAACATGATCACCCTGTGCATAAAAGATAACATAAACAATTTCAACTAGACAGATAAAATAAGATGAGGACGAAAATGTTATAGAAATAAGTGTAACATTTACTATAGACACAAAAAATATTTTTGCTTACGCAAAATAAATTTTCAACCGACCGACAGTCAAACTCTAATTTCATGGCTCAAAATAAAATTCGCGACATAAAATTAAACCAACATCCATTTCAAAATTAATTTTATTTAGTCGACCACTAAACGAATCACCGTTTTGAAATTTTAAACAAACATAATTAAAACTGATTGGCGATTTTCATTTGTTTGATATTTATGCAATTGTTGCTGACCCAACAAACTAGTGACCTAATAAATTCATTATAGTGTGTCGATCCGTTTGCAAATGTTTGCATTTTTCTACTTCAACAAACGATCATAAAAATTTTTCAATTAGTTCTTCTTAAGATGCACTGACGGTAACACTTAATTAGAGAAATGAATCTAATTCACGGTTGGGTTGTTGCTGCGTGTTTGGTGACGTTTGTGTTCTGTGGGGTAATCGATGAGAACAGATACGATGTAGTTGAGAACAATGAAGAAAACGAAGAGGAAGCTGACCAGGAGTGCGTTTTAGAAGATGAAAATTCACCGCAAAATACACTTTTGAGCATTCACGATGGCATATCAACTGACAGGGACAAATTGGGTCATGTCCAGAAAAAACGTTGTCCAAAGTAAGTAATTTACCAATATTATATTCGCAAATCCTACATAAAGGATTGGAAAACTGTTCATTTGGTATGTGTGATATAAAATCATTAATTTAACATCTAGCGTTAGATAACTTGCCTATAAAGGAGTCGTTAGTTATGTCATACTGTGATGAAATTGTCTTCAATATTAAACTTTTACTTTATTTTAAAAACGTAGCACAAATTTATTAGTTTTTATTTATAAGTACCTGTACGACCGAGCCTCGCTCGTGATTTCGATATTTCACCATGGTTGCTATATACACATATTTTTTTCTGAAAAGATTACCATTTAAAACTCCTCACTTACCTAACGAATTATTTAATTTCTATTTTATTGTTTTAATTATCTTAATAAGCGTCAAACATGATTTCATACAAAAAGACTACATCAAACCAAAAATCTTTATTGGGTCTGTTAAGCAGTGGTGCCCCCTAGTGTGTTCTACTTTTACTTTTTAAAATACCTTTACAGGTTATTTAAAAAGTCACTTTCAGATTTTGCAAACAATATTAAATAAAACTTCAAAAATGTTCGGACCTAAAAAAAATATAAAAGTTTGTGTGATAATACCTCACTCATGAAAAATATTTTGCCACATGCTTTCCCTTCAAATCCGAGCATATGTCATCACATCTTACTATGATGGTTAAACTCAACAAAAACGTTTTTTAAAAATCCGATTACATCTCAATTATAAACAAAAAATGAAGTGTAATATTTATTTCATAAGGAATGCTTTGTAAGAAATCAGAATTTTGTAAACATAAAAATATTATTTGAGTTAAACTATTTTCTCATTAATTGTTGCACAATACGTTGGATATGGCACTGTAATTGTTTTCGCTTTGCACAAGGGAATTTTTACCCTTTAACTGTTTGAATATTTGTTTTAAAGATATCAGATATCCTTAATTATTCACTTCTATATTTTAATGAACCACATCAAACTTTGTAAATTTAAAAAACCAACACTGTATGTATGCATAATGTATATTTGAATATTGACTACTTTTTTTAAACTACATGTAAGGATATTAAAAATGGTATGATTACAACTGACTATCGCATCACTCACTGCTTAACAAGGCAAATATGTAATTATATTATATTTCTTCACATTTTTTGTGTCGTTTTTTGATATAAGTAATTCATTTTTTTAAAGAAACCAAAAAATTATAGCGTACATGATTTCAGGCCATCTGAATAACCAACAAAGGCTCCAAATTAATCATTGTTCAAGTAGCTATCCCAAGAATTCGAACGATTTTTTTTTTTTTCATAATTTGAAATGGTGGTCGTTTTAACAACTAAAAAATATTTTTGAAAATCAGGTGAAAATCGAAAAACTTACTACCGATAAAAATGATTCAAATTCATACAATGGCCACGTAAATATGGATCAATTTAAATTTTGTGTTTTTTTATAGTTCAAGTAGTCTGAATTCATGTCATTTTTTAAGTTAATGATTCAAAATAGAGTCAAAACAATGTGAAAAAGGAAATCCTAATATATTTATATTGTCAATATAGTAGTAAATATAAGTACAGAATTTCACTTTTTTTCTGCAAAGAAAGGTAAAATAGTTGTTTTTTTTTAATTCTTGTAATTATCTTTATTCGGCATCTTCTTTGTTTTCGAAACTATTTATTTCTTCTTCAGCAGTAAAAAGTGTTATATAACCTTTGGTATTTCTCACATATCACAGATATCATTTTTTATAATGACTTAATGATTTTCTGTCGTAGCACAAGAATAAATTTAAAAAAATAATAAATTCAAATTACAGTAGAAACGTCTTAGACCCCCCATCCTCGATAAAATCCTGTCAAACTAAGTACTAAGTGAAACCCTCGCCTGTATGTGAACATATTTTATGAACGGCCCCTACTTCAAAAACAATAATTTATATTTAAAGAAGAACCGACTTCAACTGGCTTAAAAAAAAAACCGTTTGGAAACCGTGTGCAATCAACTATTATATGATATGTTCTGTTTATCTGATTTAAGGTACAATTCTATTGATTCTTTTAGCGTATTCTTATCTCTCCCTCTCTTTCTAATTTGAATTTTTTTGTATTATCCACATATTTTTTAACTTCTTTATTTGTTTTATTATTTGGCCCACTTTCTATAACTGTAACTCAAATTCACTCTATATTGCAACCACCCTGTATATTGTCTTCTAAACGTTGTTTGTGGCATATTCTTGATTACTTTTATGTTTTTTTTGGGGCAATAACACCACAATAGAAATAAAACGACGTATATTGCAGGAATACCAAACGTTTCAAAGTCTATTCTGACTTCGTTGTCAATGGCTTTATATTTATTGATGTGATTGCAAAATGAAAATTTGATTTATGACATTTAAAATTGACATTAGAAAATTTGTTGTTTTTAGAAATACAGGTAGCCCAAAAAATTCTAAAGATCATGAATTATAGTTAACCAGCTTTCAAATTAAATTAATAAATTCTAAAGACAACTCTTTCAAATTCTTCTAATTTGAAAGCTGGTTAACTATAATTCATGATCTTTAGAATTTTTTGTTCTACCTGTATTTCTAAAAACAACAAATTTTCTAATGTCAATTTTAAATGTCATAAATCAAATTTTCATTTTGCAATCACATCAATAAATATAAAGCCATTGACAACGAAGTCAGAATAGACTTTGAAACGTTTGGTATTCCTGCAATATAGGTAGTCTTATTTCTATTGTGGTGTTATTCCCCAAAAAAACATAAAAGTCACCCTGTATATGTTTCTGTGTATTTGTCACCTAATATAAATTATTTGTCTATCTTCTGAATCACCCTATAGAACTATAATTCAACTCTACCCAATGTTGCAACCGCCCAGTATAAGTATTCATCTTCTCCATCCTATTGACGGTTTCTATTTTTCTATTGATTAAATTACTCTGAATACCTATAATTTTACATCGCCCCATTTGCCAAGTATATGCAATATTATGTTCATTACATAATATTTTTTATCCACGCTTTATAACTATAATTACACTCCACCTTATATTTCAATCATCCTGTATATTCAACTGCTTCTAAAATTGTTTAAACCCTCCTCCCTATAACTCGAATATCCTAACTGCATACGTTGATCTAACCATTTTTTATTTTTTTATTCACTCTGTAAAACTATAGTTTTACTTCACTCTTATTTCAACAACCTTGTATACGCAACTACTTATGTGCACCCTAATACAACATTTTTCGATCCACCCTGTATAACTTTAATTATATTTCACCTTCTGTTTCAACCATCCCAAATATGGAACTGCTTATGAACCAGCCAATATCAGATTTATTTGTAAGTTTTTTGAACCGAACTGTACTGTAATTTTACTTACATTTGCTTGCTGCTTGAATTTCGATGAAAGCATACACCTACGACCGTATACCATATCAAAACATCGCTCACCTAATTTCGATTTCCATATTTTATACCATTTTGCTCTACTGCACTGAAAACCGTTACAAACACCCTGTACAATATACTTTCTTGACATTTAAGCTAGATATATATTATGAAAATTTGATGTTTACATTGATATTTACCTTGTTTTGGTATATTTTTACGATTTTCGGAAAAAAGGTATGTTTTACGTTATAGATAATTATACGGAATCAAGCTGGAACATCTCTTTGTACAATACAATTTGAAATATTCAAACTGATTGAGCCATTTTATAGAAAACAGTGTAGATTTATTTGAAATTCACTGAAATGTAGTTCCACTAATTCGGTTTTTTTCTCTTTTTCTGGAAAACCGTAAATCTTAAGTTATAGAAAATTATATGGTACCTTTCTGTAATATTCCTTAATACAATGACGTTTAAATCATCAAATTTGTGTAAGCCGGTTTTGAATAATCACTGGGCATACATAAAAAACACGTGCCGACGAATTGATAACCCCTCCTTTTTGGAAGTCGGTAAAAAAAGAGCATAAGTTGTGAATAAAAATATAAGGGAAAATTATACTTACAATTTATTAAATTTTACATGCTATATTAACTTTAAACACAAAAACTCTACAACAGCTGCCTACGAAGTTCGATTATTTACATGCTAGATTTGGCAATACCTTTCTTCCTGTTCTTGACCAAACGGTATACACCTAGTTCTTTGATTCTGGTAACGATACTCAGGAATGCAAAAAGGAAGAAATTAACGATCAGCTGAAATACATATTTTTTCTGTATGCAAAGAGTAGTTATTAAAGAACAATTATTTTCCCATCAGTAATATTGATAGAGCCAGTTTATTGAAACAAAAGAAAATGTAGAGCTGATTCAAAAACTGAATTTACTAAAACAATAAGAAATTTAAAAAATAAAAGCAAGCCCAATTCATACGACTAATGATCGACTTAATTTTGTAAACGTCAACGTAATAATTAAATGCAATAGGCTAGTAAGACGGTTTCAATAATACATAAAAAAATAGAATTACTATCTTCCCTAGTTTAATTCGCTCACTAGCAGAAACTCAAAAATTTCTCACTCTGTTCTATGCATTAAATATTTTTGATAAATATAGGTAAGAGTGGAAGTTCTCATCATTTTTATCTAACCCAATAAAGCAAATAATACTTTATAGTTCTTTACAAAATATATCAACTATGAACCGACAGACACATCAATATCTTGGAAGTTCATCGGCCTTGCTCCATTTTATAATTTCGAAATCTTTCTGCTCCAATATCATTTCGATAAACCATTTCCAAGACGTTTCCTGACCGGAGATTGAGTGTTCCCATTAAAGTTAATGCAATGATTTTCAACATAAGTGTTCTTTCTTGGTTTTATATTTCAAAATTGGAATCCATTCCTACCAAGCAAGGACGGTCAATAGATTTTTGAACTCACAAATACAGGGTTAGCCGGTAAAAAGGAAAGTTGATAACCAATTTTTACAAAATGTTTATTTCAGAATTTATAAATAATTTGAGTATTGGGTGTAATATCGAAATGAGTCGTGCGGAGGGCCTTGATTATTTTTCCTGCTCATTTGGGGTTTCACTCCTCAGTCTTTTCTGTAACAGATAAATATTTGAAAATTAATAACTGATTGTCTCTTAGATAATTAATGTCTCACCCATAGATGCTGTTTTCCTCGGCTAGTAATAAATGGTTCCAGCAAGAATCTAGATCTATACACAGAGCTCCTATTTAATTATTATTAAGCCATCCAGGCAGTTTGTTCCCCTCTTCTGAATGTCCCGTTCTAAACTACACCCACGAACAATGCTTAAAATATGTTTATTTTTTCTTACTTTTAGAAATCTGCATGTGTCCCCCGAATATGTTTGGTCATATTTACAAAAGATACACTTTACACGCTATTTTTAGAATATTGGACTGGGTGCATAAAAACATATCGTAACGTACTATTTGATATAACCTTGTATTTTTTCCTAATCGTTTATTTTTTTCGGATAAACTCGGAATATAATGTGTTACATTCATAATTTTATTTGGTGTTTGTTTGCTTTATAATATCACTTCGGATTTCTGCCTCTGTCACATCACAGCAATGTGCTCCTAAACTACTTGACGGAAGAGGTTGAAATCTGGTATCAATGTATAGTTTGGTGACCCGATCAGGAGTACATATAGCAAACAAGGAAATTTTGATTTTAGGGGTACTTCTGGGGGGAAAAACTAACAAAATCGAGGGTTCCCCCCCTGATCTCCGAAACTACTGAGCCTAAACTTTTGAAAAAAAAGGAAATATAGAACGTTGCCCGAAGTTTACAGGAAAAATAAGGAGAAACCATTAATTTTAATTTTGGGGGACAAATTATAGAATTAAATAAAAATTTAAAAATAAAAAAATTGTCAAATGGATTATGTAAAGGTCTGAGGAACACAAATATATTTTTTTCATATTTAAAAAAATATATATTTAAAAAGATATTAACGAAAATATACCAAAATTTACCCATTCCCCCCCCTTATCTCCGAAACTATAAAACGTAAAGTTTTGAAATTAGAGGTATAGGTTCTGACCTGAAGTTTACTGGAAAAATAAGGAGAAACCTCTACTTGTAATTTTGGGGGGCAAATTACAGAATTAAATGGAAAATATAAAATTAAAATTGTTTCTAACCCATCATGTTATATATTAAATGAAAGGGCTCATTACGACGAAAACAAATATTTTTTTTTAATATTTTTAAAAAAATTAATTAAAAAATATTAACAAAAATATAAAAAAAATTTACCCATCCCCCCACTATCTCCGAAATCATAAGCTTAAATTTTTTTAAAGAAATGGAAGTATAGCCCCTCACCTGAACTTTACTGGAAAAATAAGGAGAAACCCCTAATATTCATTTTATGGGTCAAGTTATAGAATTAAATTGAAAATAAAAAATTAAAATTGTTTCTAACGGGTCATGTAATATATCAAATCACAGGACTCATTATGACGAATACAAATATATTGTTTTAATTTTTTTAAATAAATATTTAAAAATATTTTTAAAAAATTACACATTCCCCCCGTTATTCCCCAAACTATAAGACCTACATTTTTTTGTTTATAGGAAAAATATGAGAAAATCCCTAATTCTATTATTTGGCCCCGAAATAACAGGAAAAAAAAATATTAGAAAACCCCATAGTAATTTTAGGGACAAATTATATAATTAAATATAAAATAAAGATTCAATTTTCAAACACATAATGAAATATATCAGATAAAAGGCTCATTATGTGAATTACAAATATATCGTATTTTTAAATCATTTGTTTAAAATATATTAACAAAAATATTAAACATCGACTTAATTCTCACTTTAAAAACTACTCCATTTAAATTTTGAAAATAAATTTTATTTGTATTTTTTTAATAATTTGAATAACAGATTTAATAATTTATAATTTAAAACTTGACCTATTTTGCTCTTTATCTTCCAATCTACAGAGCCTCAAAACTCAGACAGTAGATATTAAAGACTTTTCTGAAAGTTTATTAGTAAAATAAAACTCTAATGTTAATTTTTGGGGGCCAAATTAGAAAATTAAAAACATATGTATTCTGATAAAAATCAAGCGAATCCTGAAGCCGATAAAATAAAAAGTCTATATGTGGAAAATCAAACTGTATATTTTTAAAGATATAAGGGTAAATATAAGAAAATGCACTCATTCCCTGCTTGTCTGAAACTGGAATATTAGAATCTTGAAGGTGGTACGAAACCTAAGTATGTGAGTCCAACTCGCACTTGACCAAATTATTGATTATTACTGACGATATGTTGGTTGTTTGACTTTTATTCTGTTAATCTCCGCTATACTCGTATTTCAGTTATATCCCTTTGAATATTGATTTTGAATTAGAACGTATCTTGTCTGTTGGTTCATCGATTTTTTTGAAACGCCTCATGTAAATCAATGAAACAAAAATGTGGGTTTATCATTTTCTGGAGGAACAACCCTCTAAATATAAACACAAAATCAAATAAATATCTTCTTGACGTGTAATTATGATGTCCAAACAACTGTAATTGTATTAAATGCATTCATTTACTTTGTCCCTGTAGAACTGGGGGTCTTGTGCTTCCTGAAATGCCTCTTGCAGAGGTTTGTCTGTTATCACTTTTACTTAGTCATGCAACCTTGCATGCTATCCTCTAATAGGTCATCGACTTTCTACTTTTATTTGAACAAATAATTTTTCAAGATTATTCTTATCTTTTCTAAATATATGTCGAAAATACTGTAGAATTCGTCGGCTGCAAATAGTCGAAAACTTGTCTTTGATCTTAAGTTATCTCAGTATAGGTATGTTAGTGCGTCTGTCTGTACAGGAAAAGCGCCGCCAGCACCTTGAAAGCCTCAATTTTTTTTTTGTCAGCTTATTTGGTTATCCAGAATTCTCTCTCTCTCTTACCAGAAGATTAAAAATATAAGCGCTCTAACTAGTTTTCCTTTTGTCCATATTTTCTTGGTGGCAATTCGAGCTTTCGCTATTTGTCTTCTTATGTATTTTACGCATTTTCTGTGATTTTATATTTCATGAGGCTAAGTTTGTAAATATGAATACTGCCACTTCTTCTAGTTCATCTGCAATATTTTGTTGTGTTAGGGTATTTATTGCCTTCGTAATTATCATCATTTTCGTCTTATTTAGATTTATAACTATTCCCAAGATTTGAGTTTCTTCTCTTACGCAAATTTAACATTTTGGGAGTCAATTTTGTCGTTCACAAGCAGAGTTGTATCATCGGAGATTAGTAGGTTTCTTTTCACTACATGAAACGCTCCCTTCAAAGGGTTCCAATGGCAGTCTGATTACATATTCCCCAAGAAAATATAACAGCACAATAAAAATTATTATGTGCAATACAGCAAGACAAGATCTGAAACATCTAAAACAAAACGGTTATTAGAAACAGCATACCTGAAGGTACTTCGCAGAACTATCGAAAAAACTTTATGCGATAGAGAATAAGACGAATGACATAAAGATGTTTACGTGAAGTGGAAAGCATCACAAATTTGAATACAAACATAAGGTGATTTTTTCAATGTCTTAAGCACTTTTTGGGAAATAACACTACAAATCACAAAAATTGCTGTATAATTCCGAACGTTTCTGGGTCTAGGTCAGACCCCATTGTCAATGGGTAAGGAACTATGAAAAAAAGGCACAATTCTAAAATATAAAAAATATAAAATGTTTGACAATATTTAATATTTGACTTCTGATGTAACTAAGAGAATTTTATTTGATAATATAAAGGGTAACACACAAACTTCTGAAGGTCATATAATAATAAAGTTCCTTTCAATTGGAAGAATTTGAAAGGGGTGAATTTTATATGGCGCTCCTATGTGCGACTTTGTTATAAGATAGTGCATTCCCCAAAAATGCGATCAAAGGATTTTGTTGATACAGTGATCACATTAAAATCATAAGAGAAAACCTAGGAAAAACCTTTTGAACTATCTCGATATTGGGTGGTTCACAAGGACATGACAAGTTCTTCCTTAATCATCGGCAACCAGGAACGATTGAATTCTACAGAGGTAGTAGCAGTAAAATCGTTTTCATTTAACAAAATTGAAGCAGACCCTTTTAATTTTCTTTTAGTGTTGTGAATTTCCAAACTGTATTTCATGATAAAGTTCCCAAGCATGTTCACAAATTAGGGAATTGTTGTTTTTTATGTAATTTTTGTGTTCGCTTATTCGAACATTTGGAGGTTAAAGGTTTCTCCTTAATAGAAGTTATTACATTAACAAGGGATGTTGTAATTTTTTGTATTTTGAGTTGTGTTTTTTGGTTTTGTTTTTGATAAAATTGATTTAGTTTATTTCTTGTCTTAAATGATAATATTATATCTGTTTTCTACTATTTTTATTCTTTCTGAGAACCCTTTATGTATGGTATAGTTATTGTATTAATGTGATTATCTTAGGAGTCCGTATTTCTTATTGAAGTTTGGTGTTGGTTGTTGATGACATATTCCTTATTTGAGAACCTAACCTAGAGGACTTACATGCATTCCTTAACGACATAAACAACAAAGAACAAACTATTCAGTTTACAATAGAACTTGAACAGAATAACAAATTACCTTTCTTAGACATTTCAATAATCAAAACACAATCGACATTTGAAACAGAAGTTTACAGAAAACGAACTCACACTGATCTAGGTAATAGGTAATAGGTATCTAAACTTTAGCTCTAATCATCCAAATTCAAAAAAATCTCTATATGACCGAACAGAAACCAACTTTCTAACCTCAATAAATTCAATGAAGAAAAAAAGTTTATAACAAATGTACTTTCTGCCAATCATTACCCAGAAAATTGTATTTAATAAAGTGTTCAACAAATAGATTACCAAACAATCCCTAATAACTAACACCAAACTTCACCAAGCAACACTGACTCTCAAGATAATCACATTAATACAATAACAATACCATATATGCAGCGTCTCTCAGGAAGACTTAAAAGATTGGGAAACAAATATAATATTACAACATCATTTAAAACAAGAAATACTCTAAACTCAATTATATCAAAAACAAAACCAAAAAACACAACTCAAAATACAAACAAAAATGCATTTATAAAATCCGTTGTTAATGTAATAAATTTTATATTGGTGAAACGTCTAGACCTCTAAATGTTCGAATAAACTAGCACCTAAAAAAAACAGTTTGAAAAATCCAAAATGTTTCACAGAAAGAAGAGCACAACACCAAAAAAAATAAAATAGTCTGCTTTAATTTTTTAAAATGAAAACGATTGTATCGCTACTACGTCCATAGAATTCAATCGTTCCTTGATGCCGATGATTAAGGAAAGAATTGTTAATGGTCATGTCCTTGTGAGCAACCCAATCTCGGGTTTGTTCATAAGGATTTACCGATGTTTTCCTTTATGATTTTAATGGGATCACTGAATCCACAAAATTCCTTGATCGCATTTTTGGCGAATGCACTACCTTATAGCAAAGTCGCACCTAGGAGCGTGACATAAATTTCTTAACAATTCTAAAGATTACCCCTTTAAAATTCTTCCAATTTGAAAGGGGCTTTATTTTATATGAATATGAAGTTTACAAACAGGGTAGGTAATATTATCAAATAAAATTCTCATATTTACGTCAAAAGTCAAATAATAGATATTGTCAAACATTTTAATTTTACATTTTAGAATTCTGCTTTTTTCATAGTTTCTTAGCCACTGAAAACGAGGTCCGACCTAAACCCCGAAACGTTCGGTAATATACAGCAATTTTTGTGACTTGTGGTGTTATTTCCCAAAAAGTTGGTAAACGATTAAGGCATCACCGGTGAAAAACAAGCTCTAAGCCTAAGTGGACCCATGAAGAAGTTTTAATTTTCAAAATCACTTCTGACAAAAACTAATAATAAGGGTATATAAAATATAATAGTATAGGTAAAAGGTAAAATTGTTTCGTAAATAACCAATATTGTGTATTAAGCGTTCATTGCTTAATTATCATATTTACAAACAGTTATTTGTCAGCTACGTTTTAGAAACCATATTTTTATAACCTTTCAAATGCGGTGTCAAATCATCCAGTTTGATATTTCGAGTTAAAGGGCGACTAATTGTAATGCCAAAACTTTTATGTCATCAGTTACTGGGATAACTTTAAAAATCAACGTGGGGGCTTTTTTTAATCTTGAAAATAAATGAGACAAGAGGGGGTAGAATGTACTAGTCGCACAGTGTACCATTATTCTTCGTGTTAGAAGTTTTTTTGTATAGACCTAGATATATTAATATCCCCATTAATGAAAATCGGAATGATATATGTATGAAAACAAAATGCAGGCTGGTGTGGTAAAATAATTAATAAAGCGTAACAAACAGAAGATAGTTATGCACACTTAGGAAAATTGTGTGCAATGCAATATAACCAAAACACTTGAAATGTTTGTGACAATCATACACATTTGTTTATCTATTTTTAGAAAACCCTTCCACTGTTACTCACTTTGCGTGAAGTGAATAATCTAATCTTAACAGCTCGGAAGCATAAAACCGTAGAGTACATAAACAATAGCCGTGAGAAATTCATAAATGAATGAGAAATATCATTCACAATATAAGATGATGTAACGCTTCAGTAGCATTTGGTTTTAATAGTAATACAATTTTAATCTTCTTCTTCTTCTTTGAGGGTTTCTCAATGAAGAGTGGCTATGGGTAAAGACCCTTGATACCATCTTCCAGTTTAAAAATGTAAAATTGTTAATTTCACCAATTTACTATGACTTTTGGTCTAAATAAAAATGTAAACGCAAAACACTATCTCTTGTGATGAAATAAAATAATTTTCTTAGCGTACCGTTAAAAGTTTTGAAGATTAATTTAATTATCCACTTATTTTATGTACAAACTATATACAGGACAGTGCATCCTTGGACCTCCGGCTTTATCCACTAATACTAACACCAACCAATCACTATCGGAGCTTCTTAATCACATTATAAGCGTCCTTGGGGTAGCTAATTCCTTTCTGGATAATTACGATTACTTATAACTTTATAGAAATATAAGATTTTTTCCCTAACCTAACTCATGCACACATGCGGCTGACCCGTCATCTTAACTGGAAGCCCACAATTTTCATCAATATTAACCTAAAAATAAGTAACTAAAGGTACAGAATAAACAAACTCAGTGGAAATTATTGATATCAACAATAATAGCGGCACTAATGTGAGTTTTAGTCTTTTAAATATTACACGAGGAAAAGTCTGTATATGTAAAAACGTGGTCTTAGTCAGACCCTGATCTCAAAGGCAATTAAGGCAAGTTTCGCAATGGTAATTATCTGAAAACATACCATTTTGAAATTAATGTAATATTAATTAATAGACAATCTGAAGTGACGAAATTAAGAAGATTTACTGCTATCCGATATTTAATATGTTTTGGACAACAAAAAAATTTCATATATCATATAAAATTAATATCAATTCTAAGTTGAAGGGTTTAGTTTTGTATGCAGTACTTTTGACATATCCCCACATAATAGATCGTGCTGGTCATTTTATCGATCCGCGTCTCCCAATCCACCGATTTGGAAAAATTTATTCCAGGTACTGTCGGACATTGATTTCGTAATGCGACGGTGCTGGTATTGGCAGGAACTTGTGGGTTTACTGGATCAATTTGTCAAAGTTGGCACGACATTATTTTGGAGCAGTTCTAAATATTTATCTCCATTCAAGTTGGAATCATTGAAAAAAGGACCTACAATATGATTTCTAACAATTCCTGCCCAAACATTAACTTTTCAGAATATTGCGTATGTATCTGTCATCTAGTGAGAATTCTCATTAAACCAATAGCAGCAATTTTGACCATTAACATGACCGTGAAGTGTAAATGTGCTCTCATCAGAAAACAAAACATCTTGTAATTGGATCATATTACATGTTTCTCTGTCATCCAGTGAGGATTCTCATTAAACCAATAGCGGCAATTTTGACGACGTGAAGTGTAAATGTTCTCTCATCAAAACAAAATATCTTCTTATTGGATCACATTGTTATCTAACCTTACCATAATTTGTTCACAGATATACTTTTTCCTATCGTAATCGTCTTCCATGAGCTCCTCAGTCGACATCATTTTATAGGGATGCATTTTACTTTCCTTTAATAGTCGAAAAATTGATGTGTGACTAACGTTGAACAGTGGGGCTGCTTTTCGACAAGAATTATGTGGGTTTACACTTACAGCATTGGCAGCTACTATTTTTATCTGTCTTGCATGACCAAGCTCGCGAAACTTCTTTTCTATTTTGTTAATTGTACCGTGGGATGCAGGTGGCAAATTTGGAAATTTTTTGTGATTTAAGCGAGAAACTTCCATTTGTGTCCGTGTGTTATATCCATAACCAATCAATTGTAGAATGGTTATTTTCTGCATTTCTGTTAAATGATATTATTACGTACAGTTAACGAAATTCAAGTGACAATAACACTGACATTGATCACCACTGTCATGCACGCAGACAACAAGATGCTAAGGCTATGAATTTTGACGAAAATAAACAAAACTGTTTTTTTTTCAAATCAGTAAAAAGAAACACAGCAATGGTTTTTGCTTACTATCTATCAAGAGCTATATGGGAATTAAGTATTGGGTGTAATGCAGCCAATTTGTGAAATAAAATAATTTTATTTTTTAATGTTAATTTTTGTAATAAATCTAAAAACACCTAATATTTCCAGAAACAGTTGAAGATAGGTGTAGGACATTGTACATGAATTATGTCCAGAATTTTCTGGAAAATCCCAAAAATAAATAATATACAGGGGCTTGCATTTAAAATACGAAAGTTGGTATTGGCCACTGTCACATGACACACCCTATATAAGTTTTTTCTTGAAAGAATACGCATTTAAACATACAAATCAAGGTGTTCAAGCGTGCTTCCCTACAAACCCTCCTTTATTCGTTATCGAAATTATTCCATTTGGCTGTCCCACACTGTAGAGCAAAACCTAACTGTTCTGATATCAATAAATTTAAAAAATATTTATTAAAAATGTACGTACTTTCCGCCACCAGTTATTTTAAAGTATTCATTAACAAAGAGTTGGAGCTAAATACAAAGCAGTCACTAAAACCCAACATCAAGCTGCTCCAAGCAATAGGTACTGACACCCAATATTCCATACATACAGGATCTTTTGGAGCTGACCACAAAGAGTAAGTAATCGATTCATTATTGAACCTCCAATCAAAACAAGAAATATCAATTCCATTTATAAAATTTCTTGTGGTTTCAATCAATGAATTTTATATTGGAGAGTGAACACAAAAATTAAATAAACAAGCGACAAATCGAAAATTCCAATATTTAATACCATGCCTGAGACTTTGCACATATAATTCGCTTTCAAAATTCCACTATATTACATATAGAAGAACACAGAACATATAGACAACTAAAAGAATCTGCTTTAATTTTAGTAACTCAAAGCGATTGCATTGCTACTACTTCCCTGGAATTAAGTCGTTCCAGTTTGCCAATATTCAATGATGAAATTAGTAATGGTTAATTCCCTTTGATAAACCGTATATCAGGGTTGTTTGTACAGTTTTTCCCAAGTCTCCCCTTATGACTTTAAGGAGATCTCTGAAACATTAGACTCTTTGTATTGCATTTTTGAATAACAATGTCGCACGTAGGAACTATAAAATTCTGGAAATACGGTTTGAAACTCTTCTATATGAATGAACATGCTTTTTTTTGTTCTATCCTATATATTTACTAAGTAGCAGGAAATTCTCTCATATTGTCAATAATTTTAATTTCAAATAGTAGATTTCCATATAACAGCATTGAGAAATTTTAATAATTTCTTTCTCTTAATTATCATTGAGAACGGGGTCTGAATTTGACCTTGGAATTTTTGAAATATATAAAAATTGTTCCCAAAATATCCATAAATACAAACTACTAAATTTTAGTCTGTACAATGTCTGATCTAATCCATGACCGATAAAATTACATTTTATGGCACCTAAATCGTAAATCGAAAATAGAGTTCTTCAAAAATATCTAGAATAAAACAATACATCAATTTAGATTTTAATAATTTGAAATAGCATATATTTGCCCTAATCAACAATTTACGTTAGAACAAATCATAAATCTAATTTCAACTCAAATCCAGTTTACTCTGTTCCAAAATTACAAATATATATCCAGGTTTTTACAACATACTTTTTATAATTTTGAAGATGAACCAGAGACCTGCCATAATTTTAATTTTACTTCCAAAGTAAACAAGAACTATAGGTTACCAAAAACACATTACATCAACACTTAGTTCCCCTGAAGCTTATACTATAAAGGAAAAGTGTAATTAAACAAAAACATTGCATATGTTTTCTGGCCAACATTTTGCAAAGTAAACTCGATTCCATAACAAAATCGACATTACACATTTGTGAAAGAGGTCATGAAGGGCAACAAATAATAGCAGTTTTATTTGAACACTGTAAACTAATTAATTTACTTTATATCCTTAGACACATTTGCTGTTGTGGAGAAAGAACCACCATTAGCATACACGAAATTAAATCAACTTATTATTGGGGCTACATGCCCCTATTGATATTTATACGGGAAGAGCGTTCAAGGAAACACATTTCACAACGCCAAGTAGATTTAAAGCAACTAATTAGTTTAATTTAATCAATACACCTGGTTCATTGTGTTCCATGTATTTAGACACAGAGGAGCAATTAATTTTCAGCTATTTGTGGTTACTTATTTATTCAATTTATATATATTTGAAAAGCTATATTACGTTACAAAGGAAAAATAAAAACATCTTTTCCAATTGGCTATGTACTGTAAACAGATACAGATTACTATATTATTTATATTACCCGAAACCAATTTATTAAGTGGAAATTAATATCTATAAAATAATTTTAGCGGATCGTTAGCAGAAAGTAATTCTGCAACTACTACACATTAAATTTAGCCCGATAACAAATTTTGGTCATTGTCATGAAAACGGCGTTGAGTGAAAAAATAAAGGTTAGGGTACAAAACTTTGGGTTTATACGGCCAATGATTTTTAAAATATGAAAAACATATATTTGTGTTCCTTACAATGAGCCCTTTGATTTGATATAGTACATGATTCATTTGAAAAAAAACTGGTATTGTTTTCTTTAGATTTAATTCTATAATTTGCCCCCCAAAATTAATATCAGGTGTTTCTCCTTATTTTTCCTATACGCTTTGGGCAACGTCCTATATTCCCTATTTGTTCAAAGTTAATAGTTTCGGACATAGGGCGGTGGTCTCTTTTTGTAAATCCTCCCCAGAAGAACCCCAAAAATCAAAATCTCTTACAATATGTTCTCCTGATCGGGTCACCAAATTTCAAGAACAATTTAGTTTCGGAGAAATATGCTGTGAAATGAAATACGAAGAAATCAGGAGTGATTTTATAGTGGTTTCCGTACGATTGGTACAGTGGATGTTAGGAACCCTAAAAAATAATTTGATGCTTATTTTGAAGGTAATATTTTGACGTGCGAAGAAAATTAATTTCATTTCAATACTAAATTGCACAATTTTCTGTTAGCGTTTTTCAATTGTACACTGACAATGTTTATGTGATGGAATCATTGTTGAGTCTATTTACTTCATACTAAGCACTACTACCTTTCTATATATATATATATATATATATATATATATATATATATATTTGATTGAGAAATCTTGGGTTTTTGGGACCATTGAAATAATTCTAATTTAGTTTTTCGTGGTAATTATTATATTTTACGTACGTTTCGACCAAAGAAATAAATCACTCGTTCCTTTGAAATTTTAAGTGTTTGGTCATATACGAGGGCGGTATAATTATTTATAAATATAATATATATAAAATATAAATTGATAAATAATTATACCGCCCTCGTATATGACCAAACACTTAAAATTTCAAAGGAACGAGTGATTTACTTCTTTGCGGCCCGAAGAGGCGAACACAACTTCCATTTTGACTATCATGAGACAGACAGATAAATTTGGTTGTAGTGGCGCAATACTTTTCAAAAATGTTAATTTTATTTACAGTGGTTAAGTGTGTGTAACGTTATGTAAGTAACAGTATTTTATTATTTGACTAGTTTTTTGTTTATTTATATATTTCATAGGTTGTCATTAATTTACAAAAAAGACCAAGAATTGGTCGAAACGTACGTATAATATAATAATTACCACGAAAAACTAAATTAGAATTAGTTCAGTGGTCCCAAAAACCCAAGATTTCTCAATCAAAAATATATAAACCGAGGACCGAGAACCATTTGGAAGGGTAAAACAATTGTTCCCTTTCCACACACATATATATATATATATATATATATATATATATATATATATATATATTAGGGATGTTATGGAGCTCCGTAACCGAAACTATCGGATATCCGAAATAAAAATCTATCCGAAACCGTAACCGAATCTGATATAAAAGTTTCGAATAATTTCGGATAAGGACGGATTTGTATCAAAATGAGATAGGCACTTTATAAGGCTGTTCAAACCCGAAAAATAACCGATTGAGTTGGCGGTGGTTTATCAGTTCAAATTCAATTCCAAAAATCTAATTTCCATAACTGAAACTATCCGAAACTATCGGATAATCCGAAATAATTTCATATTCGTAACCGTAACTGAAACCGATATAATTTTATTCATATATCCGTATCCATATCCATATCCGAAATTTCATATCCTTAACATCCCTAATATATATATATATATATATATATATATATATATATATATGAGATATTAAGGCAAACATATACAGGGTATACAGCACCTTGCCGGAGCTACTTATCTCGTTTATCTTTAGCTCTAGGGAAAAAACCCTTAATAACAATTTTAAATATTTCCAAATGTACAAGGTGTCCCTAAAATCAGTGGCGAATCAAACTTATATTTTTTTGAATTCCCTTCTTCATTCCCATTCCTCACATATAGTATATTACATTCTCCCGGATGTTTCAAGCCAATATCACCAGTTTTATGCACAAACCCTATTGTAATTGAATCGTTGAGACCGATACTTGATGAAAATCCATCCTACACTAAATAACAAACTAAATAGTTCAGAAATTTTCACATAAAAAATGTTTTACACTAATTATTCTATTTATAGTAATCTAGAGTAAATTGTAGGCATCAATTTGGAATTTTTCATAAACAATCGTATACTCAGATTACGATTCACAGTACTTCAACACACCCTTTCCAACATAAATTGGCTGCATACCATTCTATTGTTCATAGGCTCATATGTGTCGCATTATCAGAAACCAAATGTTCGGCAGAATGAAATTGCATAAAGCAAATAGCTTATAATAACGGGTTCTCCCCAGAAACGATTGATTTAATTCTCGAGAACAAACAGTTACAAAACTCATTACATGCAGTTTACCCGTTCAAAAAAGAATGTGAGAAAATCTATAAGAACATAGCATTTGTTAGCAAACCAAGTCACAAAATTAAGTCGATGTTAATTAAACAAGAATTAAACGTTGCAGTTAAAACGTCTAACGATTTATAAAAATTTAACAGAAAAAATTATCAAAAATAATAAACAAAATACACATTAAAATAGTAAAAAAGTATATAAACTGAATGTCCCAAAACCTACCTACATCAGTCCCACAAATAGAAATTTTAAAAAACGCATCTCTGAGTATAGAAGGAGTTATGAGAAAAATAATAAAAAATTTAACTTGCTGTACATTCAGCTTCTGAAAATCATCAATTTAAGGAAGATTTCGAAATTTTGCATACAGAAAACAAGAGTTTAAAATTAAATTATTTAGAAACTTTAGAAATCAATAAATAACCTTAAATATTCAGACCTTTTGTTAAATAACCAACTAGATACAAACTCTTCCCCTCTCCTTAATCTCTTTAATGGTTATGTATGAGATTACTATAAATAGAATAGTTTTAACGTATAACAGTAATTGTTTAAAATAAATTGCACACCAGACGAAGACTTGAAAACTCGTTTTAAATGGTCTAGCAAGTTCTCTCAACATAATGACTTTCATAGATTGGAAAATATTTGTGATTCTATCTTTCGTGACATCCTTTGTTGTAGATGTTCTGTATACTAGTTCTTTTACATCACCCCACAGAACTTACGATAAAGGTTGTAAACTATTATCTAAAAATATTAACAAACATGTAAAAAATTTTCTCCACATGAAGATAGAATACCTTTATCATGTACGATTATCAAACAGAGATTTTTTTAATACTATCCTTTTTATAGCTTTTTTGAGTTGAGTTTGCAAATTAAAACTATATGAACAACTTTCAATAAAGTGGTAAATTTGTATAATTTTTTAATTTAACAAAACAGAAATGAAATATCTTTCCAATAAATTGAATCTAAGTTTAAACTTTTATAAAAGATCAACGGTCAGTAGCAGGAGCTAAAGAACCTCATGATTTATAGATTCACATTTATTTTAAACAACTGAATGAGGAATTTTCCTTTAATAAATTTCCAGATATATTTTCAATGTACTTTAATATACTTGCAACTTTTATAAATGTTTAATGATGTTGGGGAATGTTTCTATGAAATTAAAGTAATTAACATCATTGTTTTAGGCTACATATTATTTACGACGTGCAATGTGCTAAATATAAAAAATCAATATTGAATATTGAAAATTTGCCCAGATTACTGGCTCTCTTCTTTAGAATTATCTAATTATTGTAGATTATAATAGATATCAAGCAATTTTTCCTAACCACTAAACCAAGGTTAATTTTTGTTTTAACATTTTCAGCAAGATTTTTCCATTTGTTACAAATAAGTTCATACTATTTGTGTTTTCATAGAGGACGTTTTTTCGAATGCCCAAATTTCAACTCACGGAGAAAACTTTCTATTTCAATTGGGATAATTAAAAATTCTCACAGACTTTTAACGTTGTTGTTGTTACGAACTCCGGGATACAAAATAAAATTTGTAGACCTAATATAGTCGTCGTTATTATGAACGAACTAAATCACAATACGGTCTACTAACAAAGTATTTACTTTAACACTCGATCAGATGATTCGCTATTTTTTAACTACTGAATTGAAATCTTGCTGTACGTCAGTCCATTTATACTATCATAGTTATTCTCGATCTTTCCCTACCGATTTATGCTTGCTAACCAGCAATCGTATCTTAACGAGATATATTTTGTGGCATGTTTATTCGCAATGGTTTTTATTCAATGATTAACTTTTAATTGTTAAAATTACACATAGTAACACTTATGAAATAAAAAAATGCTATTCCCATTATCGGAGAATGTCTCCCAGTTTTTAGTATTTTCATAAATTCTACCTCGTAGAAAACTTTAATCTACAGTTATAGAGCAATTTAGCAAATAAAGTCGCAGTCTATGACTACAACAAGCACGTTTGAATTTGCTGACAAGTATGTTAATGTTTAGTTGCTTACCTCCTTGTAGTAGATACCAGTAAAAAAGGGTTTTTTCTTGCCACCGGTCTATCATATGTGTCAAGCAGCTGTTGAACTAAAAAACAGACAAAAAAAATATTTTATATTATTATAATGTATTAGAACTAGCAATAGAAATGCACTCTGACCTGTAATTTTATTTATATTGATATTAATATATAATAATTAATCTCTTCTTTTGTACACATGACAGTATATGTAACATATATTGTTTCATGTCGAGAACCTTCATCAGTTGCGCTTCCTACAAGAGAATGCAATATCAAACAATTATATACGTATTTGATACATATGATTAAAAATTGACGTGAGATATAAGGATCGACATGTAGGATTCAGAACCTCTCTGTGCTAGTTTTAACGAAAATCCTAGAAGTAGTTGCTTACATCTCCAGTCGAAATATTTAACGATATGTATCAAATACATAAATAAATGTCTGGAAAGAAATTCTCTTGTGGGACTGACAACTGATGAAGGGTCCCGACCAGGAACAATATTTATTACATATATTGTCTTGCGTACAAAAGTTCTTAGAGCATACACCTTCTGGAGGTAGCCTGTAATGCATTAATAACGTGCCAAGTATACAAAGAGAAGGCAATAGTGAGGGCAAGAGTCTATTGGGAACTGCGACTACAAATCGAATCAAATAGCCTCTTACCCTCACTATTGCCCCCTCTTCTATCCTTACCGTGATATTTGTGCTTTGCAGGCTACCTGTAAGAAGTGTATGTTCTAAGCTGTTTTAATCAAAATAATTATCCTTCGAAGAGGAGACAGGTGAAGTTAACCTGAGAATTTTATCATTCTAACCAAGAAGTTACAGGGTAACAGCAATGACATGGAACGGCTCCAGATTCCTAACTTCTGTGTGCTAGTTTCCCCGAAAATCCTAGATGTCGGTCTTTACATCTCGCGTCTACAAAGTAATATAAATGTTTACATTAACATTTATTAGATTAGTTCCAAATATAACGTTTTATTTCGATACGACCATTATACTTCAAACACGGACTTCAAAAATTTTATTTCATGTTTAGATGCAGTAAAGCACCAAGAATTTTGTAATCATTTGGATTTTGCATACCTCTGATACCAGTATTTACCAGCTAATGCAAATCAAACTGAATTAACATTATTATCTGAATTATAAAATCATCATAAACTTCTTAATCAGTTTGATATCAAAACAACTTGACGCCAAAATATTATATTAAAATTTTAAAATCGAAAATGAAGTTATTCGACATTCAAATAACTTCATGCCTGACTGAGATCGCCAAGAATAAACTTATAATGGCAAGTAAAAGTTCTACGTGCTACATGTTTGTCAACAAATCTTACGAACTTAGTTATTTCTTTAACGTTCTCTAAAGGTTATTAAATTTATTTATAAGGATTGAATTTTTATTTTAGTAGCCTTTCCACCACTAGTAAAATAATTTAGATATAGGGTATATGGGAACATGTGAGAAATATTTCGGCTCAATGAAGAAGAAGTAACAAATTGTTTTTTTTCTAATTGTCTTCTAAACGTTGTTTGTGGCATATTCTTAATAACTTATATGTTATCAAGAAATTGTTTTTTTTTTAATAACTTTTTAACCACTGTTACGAAATTCCATCAATTCAATCAAATACCAACTTGACCAAACCAACCAAAATTTGTATCACTGTTATTCGTCATTACAAACTTTCAACCCTCATCCATTTCTGTGGGACAATTTTGAAACGTTTAAATATTTAAATATACAGTATATGTTTCCAAAAACCATAAAATAGATATTTGGACCATAGTTCTTACTTTATAGACTTATATGAGAAATATATGTTAAAATTTATACTGTATACGGGATATAGGTTAGTCTCAGTTCTTTCTAAGCTAAGAATCATATATTTTTTTATTTAATTATAAAATTAACATTTTTTGTTTAATGGCCCAGAAGCGCTCACGAAATTAATTATTTCAAAGAGAAAGAGAAAGGGAAAGACAGAAACTTGAAAATATATTATAAAATGATTTCGCATCAGGCTTTGCAATATTTTTTCACGAATGCTTCAGAATTACATGAAATTTAAAACTCCTAACTCCTTATTTCACATGTTTTCGTTTATTTTACACACCTGATACCATTGTGTCCAAATGTTTACACTGAAAAGTTTTGCCAAATCAATCTCCATTGTTTTTCGACGAAGTCTGATATACCTTAGGCATTGTGAAGTATTACATTATTCGCTGTATTTATACATTTCGTTATTTGCTTTGAAAACAGTGTTTTTTCACTTGGAATAACCTAACATCAAAAGTGTTTTTCAACATACACAAATAATTCGGTAATATGTACTATAAAATGTACAAAATGTTGATAGCATTTGTATAGGCAAATGGTCTTAAATCAGATACATTTTAGATAATTTCATTTACATTGTGTATTATCAAAAAACCGAAACCAAATCTTCCTTTTTGTTAGTTAATTTTAAATTCCCAGTATAAGCACCTTTCAGATACTTGTACTTTTTAGTAATGGTTTTTCAAACTATTACTGTTATATAAAGTGTAGTATTTATATGCATTTAACTTCCTTTACTTTATAATAAATTAAGACTTTGTATTCTGAAGAAGCCACTTACATGGCAAAAGAATTACATCTATTAAGCTATAAAGGCCATTTAAGAAACTAACGTCTGAACCAGTCGCCATAATTTGTTGCAAATTATTTATTCTAATAATTATTTTGTAGCTCTTAACAACAGTGGCATGTGTAGCTAAAATTTAAACAATAGACGACATAGATGTAACTTTCTAACCAATTGGGGTATCAAAATTCTGAAAACGATTGAACTTGCTGCTATTTTGTTGCCATTTTTACGATAAATATAATTTTGTAGTTCTTAGCAATTCGGAGAAACAATAGCTTATACAGGTTAAATTTAAGATATCGCGGACATACATGTAATTTTCTAACCCACTGAGATATCATAATTCTCAAAACTTCAGAACTTGTTGCAATTTGTTGCTATTTTTTTACTCTAAAAATAGTTTTGAAAATGTTAATAACTCCGAGGAATGCTGACCTGTGTAGCTTATATTTAATTTACAGGGGACATAGATGCAACTTTCTAACCAAATGAGATATAACAATTCTGATAATGATTTTACACCTCTTACTGATTTCGAGAAACAGTATCCTCTGCACCTTAAGTTAAAGCCCGTAGCTGTCATATTTAACCAATACCGATATCAGAATGTCGAAAACGACATAATTGTTGATATTTTGTTGCTATTTTTTTATTCTGAAAAAATTCGAAGCTATTACCGATTCCGAGAAGACAATTTAGAAGACAACCGAGAAATAGTGTCCTATGTAATAATTTTAATTTACAGTAGTACCGCTATTACTTTTAGCCAATATACCAAAATTTTTAAAGCGAAAGATTTTGTAGGTATTTTGCCGTTTTCTGCTAAGTGTGAATGTTGTTGCTAACATATCCTGTTCTACTACTATTTATCAGAGGGCAAAGAGCCCTTGGAAAATGATCCGGAAAAGTTCAGAATTCGAATATCTCATACAGTACAGTAATTGCAACACTATAAATATTTGTAGTCCTTCACGGATGGAACAATGTGATTTTGTTTGTTCCATCCGATGTACATCCGCTTCTTTGTTTGTGCCCTGAAAAGAACATTTTGCCTGAAGTTTCGCCAAAATCTCATTTGGCATTTTCAAAGCTGAAAATCTAAAAACATAATGAAGAAATTTAGAGAGCGGCTTTGCATTTATACCTTTGATCGAGACCGTAAACTGTTTGATATATATATATATATATATATATATATATATATATATATTGTTATGGTTTTGATGCCATGTAAATATTAGTTAATAATTAGTTTTAAAAAAACATATATATAAAAAATAATGCAAGTGTTTTATCCTACATTAAATATAAAATATATAAGAGTTATAAAAAGTTAAATAAAAAAATATAAATAGTGGAAATTAAAATAAATTAAGTGGAGAGATTTATTCAATCATTACATATGAGATGTGGAGTGAACAGAACAAAAATTAAAATATAATATAGATTAAAGCTATGAAACCAAGTGTTATTAAAAGAGTGATGTTGGTTGCATATGCTAGAAAACCATAAAGTAATAATTTAATATGAAAGAAAGTTATTTTATGAATATAGATACATTTTAAAATTTATCTATAAATAATAAGATTAAAAACATACCTGAATTTATATTGGAATATTGTGAAATAATATGACATAAATAATGCTGTAGATATTCTAACGTGTTGAAATCGTTCAGTACTTATTATTCAATTTTAAAAAAGAATTTCATTCAGTCACTATAAAAACACAAAAATATAAATGGTAGTAGTCATAAACATGAATTGTAAGATAAGAAAAGGCCCGAAGTTAACAATTTAGGACCAGAAAAAAAATTATTTACATAGAACTGTCATCTTGATTTTGAACTTGTGATAACAATATTAATATTTCATCAAATAAAATTTCAAATAGATAGAAATGTATAGAAACAATTAATTTTTAGAGTATTTAATAGAGCGAGTTTGTAATTATTATGACAAATTTTTAAATTTGGTGTATATGATTTAAGAATTTCAGTCATTTGTTTAAAAAATTATTTAAGAAATGCCAAACCTGTCAAGTTAGTTGGTCAAAATTTAGTCGTGCAAGAATGTAGAACTTCCAGTGTAAAAACATCAAAGTAGGAGTGAAAATTTTGTTTTCAAACTTAAGCGGACATTAAATCAACAACGATAAGCAGCAATATTAAAAAATTCTGAAATTAATAAGTGCGAAAATTGCAAATCAAAAGTTTGGTAAATGAAAAGATAAAGTTCCATTGAAAAATAAATAAAAGGGTTAAGTTGGAAGACCATAGACTGTGTATACTCATAGAGTATAAAAAATAGAGTGGAGCAGTGCAGCTGAAAATGTATACATAAAATATTGGAACGAGTTGATGGTGTGGAAACAGAGCAGTTAGCAGAAGAAATTAGAGAAAATGAACTTTAGAAGAGGAAAGGATTAGATAAGGTATATATCATTTAAAAATTGTTTGAAAATAAAAAGGATTTTGTTGTACATTTTTTAGAATATGTTTGTATAGTACATTGGTATGAAATGATAGAATAAATTAGAACTCCACATCATAGTTAAACAATATCAAAGTAGGAATTTCTTTAGTTTGTTTTCGTCTTTGAATTGTTGTATTGATTTTAAAATTTTCAATAAATTATGAATAAAAATTTAATTTGTGGAATTTGACTAAAAACTTTTATTTGAAAAATTATCATAGGAATATAGAAACCATTAGTCAATTACAGTAAACAATAAAATCATAGAAAAAATTATATTGCAAAGAAAAAAACAAATTTGGTATAAACATCATTAATTTAATGAAGAGCAAAGCACTGGGATAGAAAACAAAATAAATATATAAGGATTAGTTAAAACACATCAAACTATAAAAATTATATAAAGTAAGAAATCCAGGTAAGTGAACATTTAATTTAAAAAATATTAGGATTGAGTTTTCTTTTGAATCCAACCCTGAGGAGAAAGAGTAGAAATTTTAAATAAAATAAAAATTCAATTTAACAATTAACAAAAATTATAATTAAAAACATTATAAAATAAATATATATTCATAACATAATTGGCATCCAACTAATGTGGCATCAGAAACACATTGGTAGTTTACACTTTCATATGAATTAATTACCATATATATATATATATATATATATATATATATATATATATATGTTCCGAGAGGCTTCCGCAGTCATTATTATGAAATAGGCCACGTTCCGAGTGAGAACCGCGTCTGAATTTATTAAATACATAAATACCCGACATTTCGATTCCTGCTTTGGAGCCATTATCAAGACACAAAGAGACAAAAAATGAGTAAGAGTTTCATAGTCTAGATCGAACTAGGGGCCTCAAACTGCAGGAATCGAAATCACAAAAAAAACTAAGCACTAGTGTAATTTACGAATTCAAGGAGAACATTTTTGTTTACAGAGTGGGAAATCCAAGAGTTGGGAGCGTCGTTGGTGCCCCAAACCCAGTCCAACAAGAAAAAAATGATCTTCACACCATACTCAACAAAAGACTTTGCGACTCTTGCAAAAATTCTAGATCATGTAAGCTACATAGCAAGTGTGATGTTTGTTACAATTGGTGTGGGACCCTAGAAAACTCCAACAGTGCCTCTCAACCTCAACCTGTGGTAGGGGCTCAATGGGAAGGAAGTACGCTGTTACAACCCAACTCCTTCAACTCTCTAAAAGATAATATACTTGGTTCGTCTTTGCTAAAAAGCACACCATTTCAAAGCAGTTTTTTTAACAAAGGACCCCAAGAATCAATAGTTCTAGCAGGTAGGTCGAACTTTGGATCTTCTGTTGAAAAGAAAACTTACAATGTCGACTCTAGTGCACTCCAGCCAATGAAAGGCAATATTTTAAGACTATTAGGTGTATCAAACTTGGGAGACGTTGACGATATGGGTGTGTGGATTACAACTGTATCAAATAGATCTCCTGAGTTTAATATTAACGGGCACGCTGAAAAAATACTTGGTCTTTGTAAGGACGCAGGGTCTGAACTTAAGGAAGAGGCGAAAAAAGGTGCCAAGGACATGATAGCTTACATGTGGTCACAACTTCAAAGGGAACTCCAAAACAGAATTCTTAAGCACGAAGAGCCATATCTTACTAGAGAAGAATTAAGCCAGTTCATTGATGACTTCACAAAGAACGTAATATGATTTTATATCTTCTTAACCTACTCCATATAATAAATTTCATTATCTTATTTGTAGCTCAATTTGGAGCCAGTTGTATCATCTCCAAGTGAGGATGCGTTAGATTACGACTCGGATGATGAACCCGAAGAAATACTCCCACGTTTTCCTCCGGAATCTTCTTCAGGAACATTTGTAATGCCACAGCAGATGAATCCGGACATCATTGAAGGACCTCCAGAAGATTTGGAAGAACAAGTTGCTGCCATCAACTCAAGAATACTCGATGATGAATTCGAAGAAGAAGAAGATGATGATGAGGTAATTAATTTTTTATGTTATTTAAAGGTTTTTTTGATAATATTAAGAACTAGTTATATGAAACCGCATTCTAGTTTTTGTGCATCTATACAATTGAAAAACAGAAAACAGATCTTAATCGCTCAATTTTGCCAAATTATACCACTTATAAGTATAAAATGGTGTCGTGTCTTGATCGAAAAGGCTTAAAGTCCTAGATTGGTACCATTTTTCGGCTTTCTACTTTGGGGAATTTTGCAACAATGAAAAATACTATAAATTCTTCATTTTGGTCTACTGCACCATTTATATAATCTGTTTCATGGATAGTTGGATTGGATACCTTTCTTCCCGGAATTCTTCAGGAGTACTGTAAATACGTGGCCTAGCTAAAATCTTTAAAAATTGATATATTTCACATTCTATGACTTTGGGATGTTGTTACGTTACATTTTTATCTTTACAAATAATCTCATACAAACCTCCTTAATATATTCCATTACCTGTCTTTTAGTTGCATCAGGATAAACTTTGTTAATATATTTAATACTTATTATTTTAGCTTCCGAATTCCGAGATTTGTTTTGACATTTACTTGTATTAAATCTTAGGTTATCGATAACCGATATACGTCAAGGACTCTATGTGTACCGTGTGTTAGGCCGAGTTCACTGTCTTCATAGACTAGCAATAAGGACAAGCGCTTCTGAGGTGAATTTTATAGTTGGATATTGAGTCGATTCATAGAAAGGTGCTACTTGTCCTCATCGTTAATCCTGGCATAGTGTATTTTGCGCTCAAGAATGTATAGTTTTACGGTGTTGTGTTCGATTGACAGCAGACTTGTGACTGAAAAGTAAAAGTGAGTTGTGGTAATTTTTTGAAAACAAGTTGATTAGATACCGGCTGGCATGACGAAAGTTTAAGGGATTATTTAGAATTTTGCTGGCTTGAGTAGCCATCCGTTTCGGGAACTGTCTGGAATCCCTACATTTGTTTCCCAGTGTTTGGTGACACCATCGTGGTCATGTCACTTGCGGCCATATTTGCAAGGAAAAACCCCTGTCTTATTAGGGTTTTTTTCGTGTATGGTTTTATTACGTTTATGGCTTGTGGCAGATTGATTTGAATTGTCTGGTTAATGGCTTATCGATTTGAATATAATTGGATTGAATGCGTATAAGGTTTGTGGACTCCGACTATTGGAGCATAATCAATTGAATTTGAAGCAATGGGATCACGTCTTGATGTTTGAAAATTTGTAAGTGTGCCTGAACTCCGTCTACTCGAGCGTCGGTAATTGGTTGACCTTCAACAGACCTTCAGCTCCGACATCTTACTGGATTTTCTAAGATAAGTGTTATTGACTTATTTGGGTTTACTTGATTGTTTGCGATACCGATTATATTTTTATGACATATAAAGTTGCGGCGAATGATATATTCACTTATTTTTCAACTGTTAGCGGAAACTAACATAGAACATCATACATATTCTACGTAAATACCTCCCCTCGAGCTCGAGTGAAGTGTAATCATATTCATTCGTTTAATTTCTGAAATAAATAACTGCTATTATGATCTTATTGCGCTTTAAGACGTTTAGCTTACGACACCGTAAGGTCGAGCAATAGTCGAGTCAACATTTAGCTTATCAAACTCTGAATTTGTAATTACCTAAGCATACACTCAAATAAAGGGAAATTGATGTCTAGTAAAGTGTTGTACTGAACCTAATATTTGCGACTGATTACATTAAACGTTTAGTCTAATGAATTGTTTTATTGATCGCTACTAGGATTGGTAGGTATTCTGGTCAGGCTTATTGAAGGTATATCAACGAACCTCCCGGTCTCCACTGAGACACCGGTTATACCTTCTGCACCCCCCCCCTCTCTAAGTAAGTAAAATTTTTAGGAAGGCAAACTGGTGGCAATGCTTCTGGTGAAAACCCCAATATGCTGGCAGGGTCGGTATGGTTCAACAGGATGGAGCGCCTCCGCATTATTCGCGAACAGTGGGAGATTATCTTGACAATTTTTTCCTAAATGGATCGGAAGGAGAGGTAATATCGAATGGCCAACTAGGTCTCCAGATCTAAGCGCGTTAGATTTTGATCTTTGGGTTACGTGAAATCAAAAGTCTACTTCAATAAGCCGGAAAATATCTAGGAATTAAAGAATAGAATTAGGGCTGAAATACAACCAATCCTCCCACAAACGCTAAATGAAGTGTTACGAGAATTTGAAAACCGTCTTAGGTATTGTTAAGAAGTTAATGGTCAACAATTTAAACATTTAATTTGATATATTGATGTTTATTTCTTCTTCAATTTTGATATAAATGTATTTTATTTGTAATAACTATTAATTTTCGGTATAAAACTTTGTACATGAAAATTACTTAGAATTCTATGCAGAATTCAAAAGTAAAATAAAAAACAAATGTTTCCATTTAAAATGAAGTTGATGGTCGCAATTTATTTCTGTCCCACCCTGTATAAATGAGTTTATCATCACAAAAATAGCTGTCAAAAAAAACGGACGTTTCCGAGCGTTTTTTCAAAAACCCAACACATAAATTTTAAATGAATTTGTTCCAACCCACGCGTTCTCACTGTAGATAAAAATAGAATGTTTTGTTACAAAAATAAGTAAAATTAATTCACTCAGTGCTACACAAACTAACAAATCTCTATAAAAATTATATTCATTATGATATGTTGACATGAGAAACCAAACACAACATCTCAAGTTTTCCTTTATGGGAAGTTCTACCGACGAAGAATAACAGTAGCTATATTAACGTCGCCTTAGGGTTGCTTATTCATATCCATCTATTTACTATTAGGACAGTATATATAACTTGGTGCTTAATAGACGCTCGAAATATTAAATTTATTCATAATTTTGAGTAGTAAACCAGAAACTCAGAAACCCAAAACGGTTTTAGTGGCAAAGTAAAATCGTACAAAGTTTATTTGCTTTGTAGTTTGATAGAAAACTAAACTCTTATTCTGTGACAAAAGGTTTTTGAACAAAGTATTTGTAATGATTATAAATGCAAGTATGGAAATTAGTTAAGACGTCACTAAGTAATCAAACAACGACAATGAGTTTATCAATAACATCTTGTTTTCTCTCGAATCTACATTTTCACCTCTTAGTCACATTTGGTAGGCCGACTTCAGTTCACAAGTATAATAATGACACTAAAAGTAAAAAATAAGTAAATTAGATTTTAAATTAAAAAATTCACTGGAATATAAACAGGTTAAAAATTAATAATTTCATTTTAGGGTTCATATCATGAAGATAAAATTGTCCATATTCCAGTCCAGTTTTATAGCCAATTCTATCATACATAATTTTAGGGTATATGACCATAAAAAAATGCCAGCGAATACCCTACAAATCTTGGCGCATAGTCAACATTACAATGAATTATTTATTTATTTTTTTTTTATTTATTTATTCACATCTACGGGTAGCCCCATTTACATAAAGTACAAAACAAAAAATTTAAAGAAAATAACATTATACTAAGACTAAATCTAAAAACACAAAACACACAAAAAGCGTATAAATCTAAGTTTAAACAAAATACAAAATAAAATATAATTACTTAAACTCAAAAAAACAAAACAAACGACAGCCTTAAATATTAAAGTACAACCATCGCTTGATTACCCTGATGGAGTTGTAATTATATCACTTATTCATCTCATTTTATGAAAATGTGGATCTCAATTTAGTTAATTACTCTTAAAATACTGTAGCTTACAATAAATGCCCCTTTCATGAACAGAAAATAATATTTTAAAAATGTTTTTCTTTATATGTGACTGTGAAAAAAATATCATTACCTTACATTTTATAGGCACATATAAACATTGCACTTTTAAATTTCCATATACGTTGACACGTTTATCATTTTTTAATAATAGACGATTATGGCAATATAACAATATTATGATTATACTAACTTTTCGAGATTTTTCCATCCATTAAACGCAAGACACTGTATTGTGTCTAGTCAAAACCTTCATCAGTTGCGCTCTCCTCAACTGGTTGAAATATGGAATAATTAGTTATGTATTTAGTACAAATAACTCAATTTAATTAATATCCCGAAGGAAACTGCGAGATCAAAGTGTTTCAAGGAAAACTACCTCAGAGAGATTCCAAATCGGGAGTCGTACTGTTTGTAACGTCGTTTCCGTCTAATTCCTAGGAAAGAAATCACACGGGTTATCAAAAACCTATCAAAGAAATTATGATACTAACTTGATCAGTTACATTAACAAGAAACAGTATATTGTCTTGCGCTCAATGGATTGAAAAATCTCGAAAAGTTAGTATCATAATTTCTTTGACAGGTGTTTTCTGAATGATATTTGTGGCATATTTTTCAATGTCTAAGTACTTCTTGGGGAATAACACCACAGTTTAAAGAAAATTGCTGTATATTCCAAACGTTTCGGGCTATAGGTCAGACCCCGTTGTCAATGGTTAAGAAACTTGGATAAAAAAAGGCACAATTCTAAGATGTAAATTAAAATATTTGACAATGTGTATTATTTGATTTCTGAAGTAACTAAGAGAATTTTTATTTGCAATATAGAGGGTAGCACAGAAACTTCTAAAGATCATATAATCATAAAGTTCCTTTCAAATTAGAAGAATTTGAAAGGGAGATCTTCGGAATTTCATGTGGCGCCCCTAGGTGCGACTTTGTTATAAGATAGTGCATTTGCCAAAAATGCGACCAAAGAACTTTGTTGATTCAGTGATCCCATTAAAATCATAAGGGGAAAACCTAGGAAAAAACCTTATGAACTATCCCGATATTGGCTTGTTCACAAGGACATGACCATTAGCAATTTCTTCCTTAATCATCGCCAACCAGGAACGACTGAATTCTACGGAAGTAGTAGCGATACAATATTGCAAATAAAATTCTCTTAGTTACATCAGAAATCAAATAATACACATTGTCGAATATTTTAATTTACATCTTAGAATTGTGCCTTTTTTATCCAAGTTTCTTAACCATTGCCAACGGGGTCTAGCCATACCCTGAAACGTGTGGAATATACAGCAATTTTCTTTAAACTGTGATGTTATTTCCCAAGAAGTACTGAGACATTCTTTGATAGGTTTTATTTAAAATGTGAACTTTTTCTTGTGAATTCTATCCTACAAACAGTACGACTCCCGATTTGGAGTCTCTGTGAGCTAGTTTTTCTTGAAACTCCTAGATGTCGCTATTCCGTTCGGCATAAAATCTTAAATATTATCATTGCTACCGTACTGCAATAGATTTGTTCAAGTGAAATGATTTTCCATCAATTATTTAAATAATACATTTTTATTTGCATTCCTTCACTATAAATTCACTAACAATCCTTATATTGTCTTATATATTTTAGAATGTACAAAATTTAGTCGAATTACAAATATAAGTAGTGTCATGTACATTATTTGTATTAGTTATGTTTGATAGATAAGTTAATTTAATACCCACTTCTTAGCCAAATCCTGTCGTCAAATAACAAGTTTTTCTCAAATTTATTATATAATAATTTAACAGTCCTAAAAAAAGAAGGGAGCAATCTGGAAATATGTCCATTCAAACAAAAAAGAAATTATTCAAATTTGTTCATAACTGAGGAAATTCTGAGGTAATACATATTAAAATGTACGACCTAATTGAGTACTCCCACCATTTTCAAAGTCGGTTAAACATCAGCTCTGGACAGAAGCATTAACAAATTAAATACCAAATAAATATGGTCAAATCCCATCATTGGGATTGAAGGCAATTTAATGGAGCATAAATGTTGTATCCTGAATATATGCAAAAATAAAATATTCTTATGGGGCGTGTGTGGTTTCACCAAGACGGTTGTCCAACTCATAATAAGGGTAGTGAATTATTAAATACATTATTTTCTTGTCGAATTATTAGTCATAGGAACAACGTAAAATGGCCACGAATTTACCGGATTTAACCCAATTATATCTTTTCTTTTGGTGCTTCATTATTTTTTGTTTTAAACATCTAAAACTAATAATTAGAAAAGCTCAGAGTGAAATTTCATGAAGCATACATAATATTACTCTTCTGATTTTGAACAACTTAAGAACATCATTTTATTGAAAGATTGTTCAGCTCAAAATGGAGAAGTATTTAACGTTTACTATTATTTTTTGTTGTTTTTATAAATTTTAATATTAATTAATTTAGGAAAATTCATTATTGACTTAATTATATGTTTATATATTATTTGTAACAAATTTTTGTTAACTATGACAATAATAAGTTACTTTTTCCACATAAAAATGACAAAGTTAATGTGTCCTGTTATCGACACCTACCACATGGAAATAGATAAATTACATTATAGCTAATCCAATAATTTGCCCTCACCCTTCACAGTGTTTCAGTGAAAACTCGTTAATTGTATAAGTTTTTGGTTTTCACCATAATGAAGATAACTTTTCAGTTAAATAAATGATTAAGCATAATTATCATTAGCCTATATTGTAATTGAAAACCGAAGTCGCCCTTGTATTTATTTAGTGATATTTACTGAAATTCTATTCTAATAAAAAACTGTTTACAGATTATAAAATTTATTACATTTTATTTCAATTTCAGCCAGAAGAATCTGAAACCAACTTGAGCCCCAGAATAAACACACCATCGGAAACAGTAGACCAAAACAGAGTAGCACTTCCCCCTCCTTTAGAAAAAATCAGTGCAGACGCAATAGATTTAATGAAAGATGTCTCACAAGATGTTGCTAAACATGGCCATAAACTAAATGAAATGTATAGTAGCGTAAAGGATGAAGCGCTATTAAGTAAATCGCATGGTCAACCTGTTGTACCGTACACTTCTAATCCCGTTGACAGCAGTACCTCAGGAACAGAATATCAACCAACAATTATAAATTCATCACCAGTTCAGAGTTATCCAAATGTTGATTTGGCTTCTAGGAATAAACAGCTTGAAAACAATGGTGTGATATCTGCGCCTGTACCAGATGAAGACCTTAACAATGCATATTGGAATCAGAGAGTTAGCAGTGCTAATCCTGATCAAGAAAACCATAAATTAATTAGTACAGCTAACCAACCCAAAGAAATCCGTCCTTCTGAAAACTATCCAACAATACAGCATATTGAATACAATCCTGCTAATCATGTACAACCTCATCATCAGGCAAATCCGATGCATCATTCTAGATTAAGTGAGCCTGAAGAGACAGAATTACTTGCTGCAGAGCCGTCTCAAGATGAAAATGTGACAGCGAACAAAAAATCCGAAATCTCTAGTCCTGAAGATGGACATCCAGAAGAAAGAACTCACAAAGTACTCAAAAATAAGAAATTGGGTCACAAAATAATGCCTACACTCTACCAACGAAATCAACCCGAAAATGTACAAACAAGCGACCCAAATAATTTAATGACTAATACTCAAGATGAAGGTACTCTTAGAGAGGAACCCAATTCTGACTTAACAAATACGAATTTGCAGAACGACACTCCCGATGCTAGAACACATACAAAATTGAAAAAGAAGGGCAAGTTTGGGCTACATCAAATACTTCCCCATTATAGAACTAATGAACACGATCTAACTCAAACCAACACTGATAAATTAGGTGCTAACTCAGAACCAAGTGTTGTAATTGAAAATCTTCCAGGAAGTGATGACGAATTACAACTTCCTCAAGAATCAAAGATTGTAGAGCAAAGTGGAAAAGCACCAGTTTTACGGACGCGCCAACAAGTTTTAGACAACACTGCAGAAGAAACTTCAAATAATGCTGACACTATATACCATACTGACAAGGTAGAAAGTACAGATCCTACAATACTTACACACAATCAGGATTTAGGAACTTTGCCACATCAATATCCTAATTTGCAGAGTACAAATAAAGATGTAAGTAGCAACACCAATTCAGAAGTATTAGGCGAACCTGAACTTATAAGAGCAGACTTGCTACCACCTTCTGAGCAAACTAATCAAGGTATCCCCTTATTGGCGCCACCGAACAAAATACATCGTTTAGAAGTACCAATGATTCAGTCAAACCAAGAGGACACCAAAGGACGGGCTCAATTTATTGCAACAACGAAAAAGTATGAACTACCTGTAATGAAGAATTCACCGATGACTTTACCGGCAAATGAATTTGTAGCAACTGACAGAACGCTGTCAATGAGTCCTAACCAACCTGAGGTTCAGGATAAGCAAAATGTTTTAGGAATGGATAACGATAAACCTGAGACTTCCTTTACACCAGGTAAGTCAGTAAAGTTCAATAGTCGATTAGATCGTTATATTATATCTTTCTGCAAAATAGATGTCACTTAATACAATATTTTGAATGTTCATCTGGGATTTTCTCTCCTCGCAATGGTTTCTGAAAAATACAGATAAGTTAAGTACTTGAATATCAAGGTGTAGTATCTAAGGGCAGTTTGTGGAAACTACCCGGAACACTAGTTGCCCTCTTATAGAAAAAAACTCTCCCGCAGGATTAACTGTGAAAAAGTAGGTCTACAGAATTGTCAACAAGTATTCCAGTATAATATGTTGTGTATTTTTTGTTGTACTTATCTGTTTTTTTGTGACGTTTCGATTCCTTATCAGGAATCGTTGTCGAACAATGTTTGTTTGAATGTTTTGCACTTATTCGTCGCTTGACTTTTTTTTGTTTTTTTTTGCTAATGTCAATTGATATTGCCAAAAAAAGGAATCGAAACGTCACAAAAAAAAACAGATAAGTACAACAAAAAATACACAACATATTATACTGTAATACTAGTTGACAAATCTGTAGAGTTTTTTCCATAAGAGGGCAACTAGTGTTCCGGGCAGTTTCCACAAACTGCCCTTAGATACTACACCTTGATATTCAAGTACTTAACTTATCTGTATTTTTCAGAAACCATTTCGAGGAGAGAAAATCCCAGATGAACATTCAAAATAATCATTCACCTCCTCAATGATTTAGAAACTACTTACTTAATACAATAGTTCCTGCGCTACATAGTTTCACATACATACCCAAATAGTTGGGTGGATCTGATGTTTACTATTTTCTAGTAAGCTTAAATAAGTCAAATTAATTTCATTCGACAAAAAAACAGAGATAATTATTTACCGACCAAAAAGTAATAGGAAGAAATCTATAAAACTTTTATTTATTATAATCAAGTAGTAAAACAATCATTTTTAAAATGGAATAAAAACACTTGGAAGGAGCAGCTGTTATAGACAGTGAGCCCACGTTAAATTCGTTTTTGATTAATAACAGGTTAAAAAAAATTGAGTGGGTTAATTTCAGCGCGACACCCAATTTTTTCTTATTCAAAATTTTTTGAAACAGGCGTCCAAGAGCCAGGGATTGAACATGTCAAAATGGTAAGTGCAATTTTTTTATCAATATCTTTTAATAAGTTGATAAAGAACGCGAAAACACTTTTGGTATGGCCGCTGCGACCCGTGCTCTAAACGTGTCAATTTAACGTGAGCAAAATATTTACTAATAACAGCCTTTTTTTCACTATTGCCTGGTAATCATTATAACAATCGAATGACATCTTTGTCCTACAGGTTAAATGGAATGTTTTCGTAGTCCGACACGCATAATATCAACCTAATATTGCTTTCGTTGTTTAGGGAACAATGTATACGATACGATTTTACAACTGTCCTCCAAAAAAAGGTATGTATTGATACAAAATAAATAAAACTAGTATTAAAGTCAGTATAACAGTGCATAGACGTTATAATTGTTATTTAACCGTTTAAATACACACGTCGCATACACACAAGCAAATACACACACACATTAACATTGGCAAAACAGAAAAGCCAATAGGGAAATTTTGTCAATTGTCTGTAACTCGCTTTTACACGTTTTTGTATCTGTATCAGAGTAATATTGGAGTAGTTTTTGTGCAATGTGTTACGCGATAAACACAAGTTCAGGGAAAAAATTATACTACGAAGAAAAATGAATTATAAAGAACAAAAATAGATTAGAATGCCAAGCGTATTTGCAAAGAACACTCAATAGAGATTCTTCCTGAAAGCGTAGCGTACAAAATGCATCGTTTGAATCGTCCGAACATTTTATTTATTTATTTATTTAGTTTATTATTGTTATTATTAAGGGTTGGTAAAATATTTTTGACCTATTTTGGTATCATAGACTCATAATAAATACAAATAATTTTAGAAACATATGTAAATGCATATGTTAAAGGATGGGTGACATCACATTTCGGTTGTTAGGTAATTACTTTTGTTAATTAAATAATAGTATAATAGAATATAATAGAAATGTCGCGCGTTAATCATATAACAATCCAGCTTTATAGTATTATTGTTATGTGATTATGATAACTCTTAAATACTGATTAATCGGTTTATCAATATAAATATGAAAGAACATCTGACGGACAAAATAAATTCCTAAACCAACCGTTACTTGGTGCCACTCATCGCTTAACAGGTTGAATTATTACCAAATTCACAATCATCCTTTTCTTGTAGGACTAGGGATGCATACCCATATTATTGTAGGACATTTAATTGATTGGTCTGTCAAAACATAAAGGAATCATGTGGTTTCATTGTCCTACAGTTAGTAATGATTTCGACGGGCCCATAAAACCGACATGTTTCGCATGTAGGACTAGGAAAACATTCGATTTAACTTGTAGGACAAGGATGGTATTCGATTACTATAATAATTACCACGCAGTAGTGAAACAATTAGGCTGTTATTAGTAAATATTTTGCCCACATTAAATTGACAGGTTTAGTGCGGGGGACACGGACAAGTATTTTCGCGGTATTTTATCAAATTATTAAAAGATTGAACTAAACAACTAACTGATATTAATAAAAAAAATCACTCACCTTATCAAAGTTCAACCCCTGATAGCTCTCTTGACTACCTGTTTCAAAAAGTTTCGAAGAGGAAAAAGTTGATCGTCTCGCCGAAATTAACCCACTCAAAAACTTTTGGCCTGTTATTAATCAAAACAAAATTAAAGTGGGCTCCCGGTCCATAATATTTTAATACCATAAACATATGAAATAGACATAAAGTCGTTACGCGTTGTTACGACCCCTGCTTATTTATAGGAATTATTCAGAAGCTGTTTCTCACAAAGTCACCAAATCATCAATTTTAAAACATCTACAAACTTCACTTTCAGTCATTATCTTCATAATTTGACATATTTGTGATTGAGTTTTTCAATAATTACGATTCACAGATACCTATACGAATTTTCTAAAAGATGACACACTGCCCAGTATGTTGTCAGTTGCAGAAAAAGTCCTGTAACTAATGATGTAAAGGAAATTATAGCTTATTATTCTTCTTCATTCGGTTTTTTACTCCCCTGGGTTTACCGTTTTTTGTATCCACAAGTCTCTGTTTTCCAAATTTCCCATTTCTAGTCCCTTTTCAACCATGAAGTTTTTACATGTTTTCCCAAGTCAAAATATGTCGTCCTCTTTTTCTTTTTCCACCTCTCTATGTTTTTTTGGCCAAGTGCATCCTTTTAACATGTCCATACCCTTGAAGTACTCGATTTTCCACTGTCTTTGTTATGAACTGATTTATTCCCATTCTCTGCCAGATATATTGGGTTCTTAATTTGTCTGCCTTGTAACATTTAAACATCCCCTCATATAGTCCAGTTATACGGTTCTTATCTTATCTTGAGCAGCTGTTGTTATTGGCCACATTTCTGCGTCGTAGAGTACTCTATTTTTCACAAAACTATGGAACAAACGTATCTTGGCTTAAATTCTAAGGCCGCTATTACGTTGTCAAATATTTGATGAAATATCTTTGAGCAGACATATTTGTCAAAGATATCTGACAGTGTAATTAATACCTACTCTTTGGCAAAATATTTTTTGAACATATATCTTTAAACACATTTGCTAGCGTCGTCCTATATTTCCTCAAAGATTTTTGACGTTAATTGTCAGTGAAAATGAAAATTTACGCCTCCGAAGTTTATTATAGAATTGTACAGCAAAAATTTTATTATTTGAGTATGAAAACCATTGATTTTGCATATTGGTATATATAAAATAAAAACAAGAGTCTGTCTACAGTTTACAATGAAAATTGTTAGTACCATCTATATAGATAGTGAACGACAGTGTAATACTCGAATAAAATGATGTATGTGGACCTTCTTCATTTCTGTATTTATTTAGCAATAGACAATTATAGTATAATGTATAAGTTTCTTAAGCATTGACAACGGGGTCTGACCTAGACGCCGAAACGTTTGGAATATTCAGCAATTTTCTAAACTGGTGTTATTTCACAAGAAGTACTTAGACATTGAAAAATATGCCACAAATATCATTCAGGAAACAACGTAATTGCGTGTAGCGTTGCTGTTTGTTGACCAACCAACATTGAAATGATTTTTGAAACATTATAAGCTAGCCACTAGAGGTCTCTGTGTTCTATTTTCTACAAACACGTTTTTAATTGGGGCAAATTTCTAGAAATTCCTTCAAGCTAAAAATTAAAGAACCTGTGAAAACAATTTTGTATCATTTACATATTAAACTGCCAATATGACATTAAAATATGAAAATATTCTCTTTCCAGAAAAAACTATTACTTATTATACTGTGTCCATAACAATAAAATTATGTTTCAAAACCGAATTAATTGCGTCCCTTTAGGCGAATAATAAAAGATTTGTTAATAGAGACATCTAGCTAATAATTCCACCGGTTTAAAAAAAAATATTGGCGAATCAGTTGGCTGTGCTAAAACTTTAGTTGCTGATAACCATTCATTTTACACAATTACTTTCAGATAAAACACTTCAAATCTCATTCGTTGCAATTATTACGGTTCTATTCTAGGTATTTTACCTGGTGTATGATTCAACCTAACAGCTGCCATAAATAGAGGGAAGTATGGTTGGAATAAGATCTTTTATAGAAAACAATTGATTATTTCTAAATAATTATACATTGTTACTTTGTAGGAATATAGTAGGGATAGAGAAAACTGTTTGGATCAAGAAATCATAGGAAAAATACTTTAAAAAAGGTCAAGCAAGTCAATTATAAAATCTTAAGTTTTTTTATTGCTAAAAATAATTTGATGCACGCCTGTGATAAGAGTACCGTTGGGATAGGTTTGCGTTGAGTTGAGACGTCGTTTATTGCTGTACCTGTGCACCTGCTCTATAAGCCTTGTAGGTTATAGGACTAAACCGTATGACTACTAATATAAATGGACCTGTTTACATTAAAAAATGGGTTGAAAGATATTCGCCCGAAAATAGTAAACAAATGCTTACGCATGCTTCTTTCACTTGTAACAAATAATACTTAAATCTAGGCATTCTATTTTGACGCTTTACGGAATCGCTACAATTCATGTGGGGAGCAGGCAACAGCGCACTTTACCGACAGTTCGCTTTATTGATGTTTGGATTCGAGGTTAATTTCAATTTTCGTATTATTTAACGTGTTTTTGGTGTTGAAATCAGTGAATGAATATCTTGGGTACCTGTAAAAAACACAAAGACAATGGTATGTCAGTGCTATGTATTCAGCAAAACAGCATATTCTTTTGCCGAATTTTCTTCTCACCGGTAAGGGTCAGGTCAGAAACGCGTAACTGAGTTTTACAAAAGGTCATTTAATTAGTAAATAGAACTACATTTTACGAGAATAAATAAATGTTTTGATAATTACTGTGTTACATATTAATAATTACGCCACTAATTTTTTTGTTATTGTGCACATCTTTTAATGGATTTTAATATGTTTATATTTGAGGAATAGGTACGTAGTTTTATTATTTTGAATCTGAATAACATGACCTTTAATTTAGTGTAGTTGGACGCTACTGTTGGAGCCGGATTATTTGTAAACAAATATATCTGTGCCTCTTTCTATTTTTATCTCATGTTTCAATTTTTCGCTTGGTCATATATGAGACTACCGGGTGCATTTATATTAGTTCCTAGTCATCATTGACTAAACTCCATGCACAGGTTTCACCATCTATGGGTAAAAAGAACATTTATTCACTCTATGTCTAACTATAGTCATATATATATATATATCTACTTTAATTTTGTTGTATTTGTGAAATGATTGTGAGTTACAGTTGTGAATAATAATTATTATCCCGACTTGACCATACAATGTATGGCAACACACTCCCTCTAAGGCACGTTATGAGTGCCTTTAGGGGAAAATTCACCAAACCCCAGATATCCTAGATATCAAAAGGGTTTAGCTCTGTGGGAGCCCTTGCCAGGTTTTCAGGCCCGTGGTTGGAGTCATGGCGGCAGTTTCCCATGAATTTCTTGACCGTCCTGGCTGTCCCTAACAAGACGGCTTTTTGCATTTGTTTGTAAAGATGTTCGTCCAGACCGAGAGATTGTTTAATAGATGTTTTGGGACTAGTCCTGTCGTTGACATAACAATTGGTACAGTTCGTGTGTTGTTCATGTTCCACTGAGTCTTTATTTGAAATTCCAAATCTCTATATTTGGTTATTTTCTCAGCCTGCTTGATATTTATATTATTGTTGTTAGGAATTGCTATGTCAATTAAAGTTGTTTTCCGAGAGACTTTATCTACCAAAACTATATCTGGTCTATTCTGAGCAACAGATCGATCGGTCATTATCGTGCGGTCCCAGTACAGCTTGTAGTTGATATTTTCTAAAACAGATTCTGGTTTATATTTATAGTATGGTAATCTTACCGACTGTGATAATTCATGTTTCAGTGCTAGTTCCTGAAGAAGTATTTTTGCCACAGCATCGTGTAGTTCTTTGTATTCAGTTGCAGCGAATGCTTGACAACCGCCTGTGATATGCTGGATAGATTCAGATGTTTGGCAACCGTACCTGCATCTATCGTTGTTAATAGAAGGGTCTTTAACGATGTACTTTAGGTAGTTCTTAGTTGGAATTACTTGATCTTGGATTGCCAATATAAAGCCTTCTGTTTCAGGGAACATATGACCAGGGATCAACCAGTAGTTCAACGCTGCACTGTCGACATAATCTTGGTTGACGTCATTTAAATGTCTTCCATGAAGGGGCTTCTCTTTCCATTTTAGCAGTTTCTGATCTGTGGTCTGGTGGTGTAATTGGACATGTTGTTGTGTCAGTCGCAGTGGTGTTGAGTCATCAACCTCTATGTAGATCAGAAAACTCTGCGAGTTTCTGGAAATGACTACGCAAAATAGAAATTTGTTGATCTAATAATTTACGTAGATCTGTCAATCCTCTTCCTCCTTCATACCGTGGCAAAGTTGTACATTCGACAAAGCTCTTTGGATGGTGATTTTGAGCTTTTGTTAGTAAAACTCGAACTTTTTGTTATAATTATTCAATGTCAGTCTTGCACCAATTAACTATACCGAAAGAGTAACTGAGCACTGAAGACGCATATGTGTTAATAGCCTGAAACAGATTTTACTGTTTAGTTTGGTTTTCATCAGTGGTCTTACCCTTCTATAAAACTCTGCTGTTAGGTCCTTTTTCATACTCATGTGATCAATACGTTGAGCCTGCTTTATTCCAAGATATTTATAAGTATGACCTTTCCCCATAGATTCAATTGAGGTGCCATCTCCCATTTCGAAGTGCCCCTGCTGTATTTTGCCTTTAACTATATTAATAATTCGGCATTTGTCTAGGCCAAATTTCATATGGATGTCACTAGAGAACCCTTCTACTATTTTAAGCATATCATGCAGCTGTTGTTTTGTAGCTGCCATCAACTTTAAGTCGTCCATGTATAATAAATGGTTTATCCTTAATGCTTGTACGTTGTTGTGTTTTAGACTGAACCCAAAATTAGTCGAGTTCAGTTTGTTTGAGAGAGGGTTCATGGCAAGGCAGAAACACAGCGGGCTAAGAGAGTCTCGCTGGAATATACCCCTTCTGATTGGAATGGGGTCAGTTTGTATCGAACAGTTGGCTTCATTCAGTGAGATTTTGGTTTGCCAGGTGGACATGGCATATTCTAAAAAGTTAATAATACAATTATTCACTTTATACAGTTTCAGCACCTTAATGAGCCAATCATGTGGAACTGAATCAAAGGCCTTTTTGTAGTCCACATATGCCATGTAGAGATTTCAGCGTTTGGCGTGGGCTTGATTGCAGACAACGGAATCATTTATCAGTTGTTCTTTGCAACCCATTGAATTTTTCGCGCATACCTTTTGTTGTTGAGTAATTATGTTGTTCAGCTCACAATGTTTGAAAATGCGATGATTAATGCACGATGTTATGAGTTTGTATAAGGTTGGAAGGCAAGTGATTGGTCGATACTTTGCTGGGTCCTGTGCACATAGGTTGTCCTTTGGTAAGAGGTATGTAGTACCATGCGTAAGGAAACTAGGCATCTTGTGTGGGTGGGTAATTACGTCATTTATAAGGGCTGTTAGTGTTTCTTTATCCAGTAATTTTGCTGTTAATGTTTCTTTATCCAGTAATTTTGTACACCATCTGGTCCTGGTGCTTTCCAGTTATGGAGATGCTTCATTATATTGGATGTGTCTTCCATTGTAAATGGTTGGTGTTGCATGACCTCACAGTTCTGAGATGCAGCCTCCTCCTCATTAATCCAGCTTGCTCTGGAGTTATAGGAAAGCTGTGTTTTCCAGAATTCCTCGATGTCTGTTTTACTGGGGATAATTATTATTATTATTGTATAAACTAAACAGTTTAGTTTACTCCTTGATGACAACTTAGAGTTGTTGAAACGGCGTTGAGTGTTTAAAATAGAGGTTTTGTGTTAGGGTGCAAAACGTGTTTTTATATTGGTAAATTGTAGAATTTTGCCTACAAATAAATATGCCTCCAAGAACCTCTTAAATCCTCTTGTTTTGTTACTGAGATATGACTATGGCCGATGTAGCTTAAGTCTTAAACCACATTGAACAACTCTTCTGGAAAGTGTTGCAGCAATAAAATTAATTTGAATACAAAATGGTAATAAAAATTATTCGAATACAATATGCAATAAAAAATCTAGATGTTTTCAGAAAGTTTAGATGACTTGCCGAAAATGGATGGAGGTGAAGGGGACGATTTTGGATATAGAGTATAACAAGACTTTACAGTAAGTTTAAATCTTAAACCATATGGGATGCTGATTCTCGGCAGAGGTTGGAGCAAATGCAATTGGTTGGTACAATAAATATCAACTTGAAATATCTTCTATTTACTGATTTATTCTCCTCGGAAGGGGTTGGAATAATAAAATTTCATTAAGCAATAAATTAGCGATACAATATCAGAATTTAGCGGCCTGAGGTGTTCAACGTGGTTTAACAGATATAGTATACACATTTCACAATTGTTTTTTATAGATAATTACAATTTTTTTTCTTTTCTAAATTTTAAATATTTATTATTGTTTTCAGTATGGTTAATTTTCGATCTTCAGACAAAATTTAGTGCAAACTAGTCTTTAAAAGTATGTTGATGAACCTGCCATCTCACGGTTGGCTACTAAAACAACTACTTTATCGTGATTATAGTACCGCCAAATCTTCTATTGCTTGTCACGAACTTATGAGTTTACCGGGTAGATGACGGGACATGTTGCTAGTAAATGCACAAAGTGTAATGTCTAAATCCAATCATAGAGGGTGGGCCACTGAATAAAATATAATAGGAATAGAGCATTTGGTACTAATAATAAATATTATATTTAAAATCAAATGAATAGGTCAAATTTCGATCGACTGAATATTTTAGCTCTCATACTTCTTGGTACTTTTTAGTACAATCATTGAATATACTGATCCACCGTACTAGTTACATACCGCGTCCACGTAAGTAGTGTCCCCGTTTCCCTCTATGAAATAATATATTTATATAGGAATGAGGTTTATATATAAAAAAATATCTAATCAGGCTATATCTCAAACTTCAACAGCACACTGGCTATGTTTGTAATTAAAATTTGACTTTTTAAATTAGTAGAATGATATTAAAATGTATTAAAGGAGTTTTGAAAAATAAAACCTCTTTTAAAAGTAATAATTAAATATTGAGACTTTTAAGGATTTTTCTATGTCTCTGTTTCTGTTCATTGACCTATAAAGACTGAATTGATAAAAGGAAACAACAGTAGAAAACAATAGAAGTAATAAAAGAAAAGCAAAGAAAATCATTTCATATTAATTTAAGAAGCTAAGTATGGTTTACTAAATTATAATAAAATAACTTTAATAAAGAACGTGAATAATACAAATTGTATGAGTCACAATGCAACTTGACTTAGTAAAGTTTAGCTACAATATTTCTACCACTTAACCAACTTGACAATGTTACGAAAAGATTGTATATTTGGGATGACAAGCAAATTCAAGATACTAATGACAAAACAAACATGAATTAAAAATTAACAACGAATCAAACTGGAGAGTTAAGGAATTAAGAATCGGTTTTTAGCATAATTCATAAACTAAAATAAAGACATATTGTCTAACAATGAAAATATAGCAAAAATGAATAAAATTACAGTATAAGGACTTTTAGAGTTGTTTAATGACAAAAAATTGTCAGAATATTGTGTATATGATCTCTACAATGTGTCTGTAATCTGAAGATTAGTTTCTCTCTTAGATAGGTAGATGACAATAAAAGTTGGTAAATTAATAAAGGCATACTGAGACATTGAGGTCTGAAATATTGTTCTGAGACATAAAAGTTTCCCAAACTCACCAAAATTAAAAAAAAAATCGCCCCCGGGTGGGCTCGAACCACCAACCTTTCGGTTAACAGCCGAACGCGCTAGCCGATTGCGCCACGGAGGCTTGTGTATAATTTTTTCTGTATACCGAAGCAATAATAAAGTTACCAAAATGAATTCAACGGTACGTTATTTTTACAACAAAAATATAGAAAACGTTCAACAGCTAGTATAATCCTCTTATGAACATAACTAGTTTCCTTATAATTTATCAGATAAATAAAATGTAAAATACAATTATTATAGTTTATAATTAACAGCAAACTAATAACCAATTTTCCGGATTAGTAATAGTTCATTAACCCTTTCTAAGTGGATATTTTTCTAAAATATTTCTTATTCTGATTTGGGAACCTTAATATAGACTATGACTATGATAATTGGAGGCTCAACCATATGGTGGCGACAATCCAATTAAGGGTACAATGGCGGCCCCGTTTTAAATTTAAGAATAGTGGAATGTAAAAATACAAAGGAATTTTGATTTCCAGTGAGCAATTTGTTTAAGATCTATTTTCAAGCAAAAAATTACCGCCCACTGGGAAACTCCCTCGCATACAACACAAACCGACAAGGATGCCAGACTGCTGGATAGATTGACAAAATACGTGAGAAACTGTTAGATATTTAAAAAGTAGTAATTTAATTCAATTATATTATCATGTTCGTTAAATCATATATAATTACTAGTAAAATGTAAATTAAAATATTCAAAATCTTCAATGGATTGGATGAAGGTTCATATAGTAATAATACTGTTAGTGTAAAATTTTTCCCCAAATTGTTCTACAGGATGATCCTTATTTATATCCGTAATAATTATCATTTTTAGCAAGTTCTTATAATTCACTGGCTGTCCCTAGTCTACAATTCGACATTGTATGTATTTACTTTTTGATTGTAGAAAAACGAATTGCTTTGTTTCATATCACTAATTTATTTATTTAATAAATAAACATAAAAAAACCGTGACTAGTTTCGACAATACTATGTCATTTTCAAACGGAAACAAATTCATGAATGACGACAAAACATTTTGAAACAGACCGTAGGATCTTGTCTACCACAGTAGGTATGTGTTAAATTCTCGGAAGGCTTACATAAATATGGCATTTTTGTGTACAAGAATATTGAATATTTCCCAAATAAAATTAATGAGTATTTTGATTTTTTTATAATTATAGTTAAGACATAAGGTTCATATTGGACTTTTAACATGTCATGAAGATGAAACCTTTATTAAAAATTATTAAATCAAAATTTTCAACTCGACGCAAATTTACTACGTACAGTTGGGAAAATGTAATTCCTTGTGCTTCAGAGCATTGTGGATGGATGCAAGGAAAATTTTAGTTTCAGTGTATTACTGTATTGAAAATAGTATTATTTTATTTATTATGAAAATCTTGAAACAGCTATAAGTGACTTTTTGGACAATTTACTTTAGCGACAGAGTCTATTGTAGATACCTATTGATATCGCATGATGGTGCAAAGTAAATTAATCGACATAACTACTTTTGGTGTTTTTAACAATTTCAGTAACTGGCACCATTGGTTTAAATTTCGTCAGATTTGGCTATATATCAACTCAAAATACCATATAACTCAATATTTTTCCCAATTAGCATCAGGAAAGATTTATATGGATTGAAAAGGTATAAATAGGGGAATCTAATAATAATAAAAATATGGAATGGCCTATTTGAAGAAAATAAGTTTTTTGGGTTGAAATAGTATGAGCCATAAGTTTGACTTAAAGCTGGTAAAAATTGTCAGGGTAGTATCTCATTTTGTTTGGAAATTATGACTTTATATTTTGAGTTGTATTGTCAATTGTTTCTCTATAATTTAAATTAACTCAAAAACTGTTTTTACATATGAATATGTATGGAAGGATACACCATTAAATACTGCTATAATATAGCTGATTTTATGTTCTCGCTATTGGCGAGTGTAAAGTAGGAAAATAATAAATTATTATCTCATTTTCTGGGCAATTAAAATCTTAATTTATCAAATAATTACATTATAACCATATATTTTCAACTACTTAAAGTAAATAGAAACTTAAAAATCTGCAAAAATAATTACAATAATTTTTTTTCTACCGAAACTGAATTAGAAACCGAAATTCGGTTTTTGGTTGCAGCATTTCATTTCGCTTAGAAACTAGCTAAACCAATACAACTTCAGATGTCCTGTGATTTCCATAATCCAAATGAAAAAAATAAATAACAATTTTCTGATTATGCTTTCTTCACTCTAAAATTTGTTTAGTGATTTTTTTAGCTTTACTGAGCAACTTTATAATTGACGGAATAATCCTCAATACCTAATAACACAGAAAGAGAGCGACTGAAACCGAGAAAGCAAACACATCTGACTACTTGTTTGTTTTCTAAATTCCATACATCTATTTCTATGACACAGCATTTGTTTGAAGGAAATAGCATAAAACGTATAAATATAGATAATCATGTAAAATCATTAAGTGAATATCTAATTAGGAAAGGATATTTGTTTTGAAAACGTAGGAAACCACACAGTATATAGCTAGTTATATGTATGGTTAATATTCAAAATAGTTGACAAAACATAAAAACCAGTCAAATATCGTTTTAAGAGTTTCTTTTTCTTTTTAGGATACCGAAAACCAAACAACTACGACAAAGTGAAGGCAAGTTTAGAAAAATTGCGAGCAGTAACGAAGAATTTAGGAAAGGAAATAATAACCGAACCTCCAAATCTGGTCGATGATGACGACGAAGAAGAAGAAATAGACAACAACACACCACTATTAGGTGCACCTCCATTAGATTCTGAAAAGGCACCAATTAGTATCGTAGAAGAACTAAGAAAAATGCCACAATTATTACTAGAAAAAGCAGAAGAAAAACTTAACTCAGCAGAAAGAGCTCTCAACAACCTCGATGAAAAATCGAGTTCAGTCACTGAAGATGGTATATTAAGAAGTCAACCATTAGAAAATAGTTTTGAGATGTTCTCTCCCATTGACGGTAAGCCCCACAGAAAGACTAGTTTTGATCAGAAAGAAGCATCAAGCGATAATAACATTCTTGGAAAACCTTACCGTTCTGATGAGATATCAGACGGAAACTTGGCTACAAATTCTCATGGTACAGACATAGTGTCATTAAGTAATCGGGGAAAATTTGAGGAAACTACTGAGTCCAATTCCCTCGGCAAACTTGTACCAAAAAGCGAAATAACTCTCAGCAATCCTAAAGACATTTACTTCGTTGGCGACGGAATAAAACTTCCTTTAAACATGGTGAAGAAAGATGACGGAGCTCTACATCTTTCTGTAGACCTTGAGAAATTATGCAGCTGCAACAACTCAACCTGCCCACATAACCAAACTGCAATAGAAGAAACAGTAGGTAGCATTCTAGAAAAAGAAGCCACACTTAAGGACCAACTGGAACATTCCTCTAGCAAATCGGAAACTACACCCGACAAATCGGAAGAACTCTTAACAGCTTCCCAGTCAGTACATAGCGACACCCATGAGGTTAACAACACCGGTTTAGAAGGAACTAAAAATACCATAGCAGGAAGTTTTGGGTCAAAACACCAGCACGAGAATCCAGAAATACTCAAAAGATCTGCAGCCAACCCGAAGGAAGAAGTAGAAAGTATTTACCCTGAAACCAGTGGTTTTACTGATTTCAGCGAAGAACCAAATTTAGAAAAACAACCTAAAATTATTAAGCTAGAAGGTAGAGATTATAAAGAACAAAAAGAACCCGAACAAGTTACAACAACCACAGCTCAACCAACGGGTAGACCTTGGAAGAGCATGCTTTCATCGGCACCATCGAACACAGCATCTGATTTATTTAAAGGCTTTTGGAGTAAAAGTTTTGAAGATTTAAAATCAAGATTACCTGCAATGGAGTCATTTAGTCCATTATCACTTTCTCAAACTTTCTTCAAAGGTTTTGGCGGCCGCACGGATAGTGAATTGGAAAAGCAGGTGAAGAAATTAACGACAGAACCGCCTGTAGTTTTGCAACCTGATTCACCTCAGGGTCGTGAATCACCTGACATTGGTTTCGACGTTGTTCCAAATATTCATGCATTCAAGCCGAGCGACGCACCTATTCCTATCGAAACACCTGACGCTGGTTTTGGAATTGGTCAAAATTTCCTACCATTTGAAGGTTTTAATCCTTTTTCTTTACCCGAGCAAGTTTTTAAGAATTTTCTGCCACTTGGTAATGAAAAATCTGATGAAAAACCTGTTAATGAGCCCACGGAAAATCCAGATGTATTTTTTCGAAATTTAGAAGGTACCGGTACCCCTTTCTCTCTGTACGAACAAATGTTCAAAAATCTTTTACCCATTGGAAATGATAATGTTGGTGCTAAAATTGACAAAGAGACTACTACACCAGAAATTGTTTATAAACCAGAGCAGACAAGTATCGCACCTTACGCACCTGACTTAGGTTCTAAAATTAAAAATTTCTTTATTGACAGATTCGATAACAATAATGAAAAGTTTGACATAATTACTAAGATGCGAGGACCGTTCGAGTTTAAAGGGTTAGACAAAGAAGTGGTAAACAACTTCAAAGAGTTTGATGATACTCTAGCGAAATACAAAAAGGAGAATGAACAAATAATAAAAGATGAAGCTAAGGCTTTTCTAAAAGCCAACGACCAAAGAGCTAAAGAAGAATCGGGAATTGTGGATAATTTTGTAAGATGGCTAAAGGGTGTTTCGTTAAGAAATGAAAAATAAATTGATTAAATAGACTATGGTTGTTTTTTATATTTTTATACATTAAATGTATTTAATATTTAAATAAAATAAATGTTTCTTGCTGTACAGTACATAGTCATCAATATACTACTGAATAACATATATAAAACATTACAAGGCAAAAATTAAAGAAAAAAGTGTCAAAATTAAACAGAAAAATAATTTCATAAATTGTTATACATGCATATAAGTGCAAACATAGGAACTTTCTTATTGTTGTATTGAATTATCATCTTCAGTCCGTGGCATATGTAGGTAGTGTTGAACACAGTCCTCTCAATCTTTTTAGCCTTTACCTAGTTTGTAGTAGTTGTTTGTATTTCTCTTCAGACAATCTGTCCATCGTGACGGTGAGTTTCTTCTGCTAGGCTTTTCCGTCCTTGGCCCCAGTCTAACAGCATACATAACATAGCCTTCATTCTGCCTTGCCAGACTTACTTACGAATAACTATGTTACGACATATATGAATGAATGTTTTAAGCCTTAAAATTTAGTTTGCTCTGTTAACGCTTAGAAAGACTGCTGTATCAATTCCAAATACGTTATTATTGTTAACGTTGATGCCTCAGATCGATATGAGAATTCTGGAAGTACACCAGTAATAACCTAACCTCTAAATATCATCAATGACAATGATGAAGAAAAGACGAACAATTCCCACTAACAATAACACCTTTCATACAAGAGTACTGTAGCAACTCACATCTGAATAAGCAGAAAACTTTGCCCAGGGGAAATAGCATTCAAAATCAGGTTAAGTTACTATATTTACGATTATTCTTCTTCTCTTCTTTAGTTTTTAGGCTTTGCCTGTTACGACACCCATCTTTTTCTTTGTCTACCAATACTTCTTCCGTCTCTACATTTGTAGTTTAATACTTTCTTAGAGATTCTATAATCATGCATTCTTTCTATTCTTATATTTTCTGGAATTCCTTCGTTTACACTAAAAATGTTAAGTTCACTTCTTATACAATCTTCTTGTAAACTATTTTTATCTTTTTGGTCAGTGTCCAGGTCTTTCTTTTCCAATTTTATGTTTAAGTGTTCTGATATATCGCAACCTAGATATTTAAATGTGACATATGTTCTAATATTTATTTATTGACCACTATCGTGGATCTGACAGAGTATTTATCTGTAAAGACTATTACTTTGGTCTTAGTAGATGATATTTTCATAATATACTGTGTACAAATTTGTTATAGTTTATATATTCCCATTTGCAAATCATCTTCTGATTCTGTCTTAATACTAGATCACTTGCATAAAGAATCGGGTTTGAACTGGTATTTTGGTCTAATATAAGTCATTTCCTGAATTTATATTATTTTTTCATTGTTTTATCTTGTCAATACATATATTAAACAAACTTGGGAAATCCATCCTAGTCTGACACATTTCTTCTGTTATTATTTGCGCCATTTCTTGTTTACGATTATTACAAAACAAATTACTTATCTAATCTGGAGAGACTGAACGAAGACATTGCTAGAGACGTTGCGATATCACTAAAGAAATCGAAATTTAGCTGGAAAAATCATAAAAATAGGCATATGGGTATCGAAATATCACAAGAAAAGTATCACTACTAAAAAAACAGGTATAAAAGGTAGAAACCCGAACGAGTGACCAGCCTATTCACCCGATTCGATTTTAATTTATTATTTCATGTGGGTATTTAAGCCCTTGCTACCAAGCTAAAAAAGGAAGAATGGAGCCAAAGAATATTTGCAGACTGTTAACAGTTTTCACAAGAAACATTCAATATAAAACTATTGTAAATTAAAAACCATTGTTGTTAATATTCAAATGGTCACAACTAGAAAACTTAATATAATATTATGTCTCACAAACAACCGCACGTAATTTTCATAATAATTTATTTTAGAGACGCTAAATAGTCAATGGGCTTCCGACAAGCTTGGGTGAACAATGATTATATAGATTCCGTTTCTAAGTTATTTTCGCAATGGCTTCTAACGTTTCGTTATTTTTTCTCAGTGAAGAAAGGATTTTGAATGCCCAAAACTTCTTTATACCGTGCAATATTCAGTGCCGTATTTCCAATTTAAGAGAGGATTATATTCTTAGAGACCAGTAGCACGTACGCAACCCAAATAACACCTCTGTTTCAATTACCATTTTGCGTGGACCCAGAATACAAACGAACTGAAATTTCCAATGTACATCTCAGATCGTAGCTCAAACTTCATGTCCTTCTTTGCTCACTTAGCGACCAGGGTACGAGCTGATGCTCTCTCAGTACAGAGTGGGTCATTTGAGTCAATGGGTGCCTTCAGAGATATGTAGCATTAAAGTGTTGGAGCGCTTTGCTTTGACTGAATGTAAATTTTTGTTAATAGTTACATTCAGTTTTTTTGATTCTGAGTTGGTAACATTTTTGCATATATCAACACATAATTTGACGTTTGTTTTAGTTATTAAGCGGTAAAGCGGAGAATCTATATGCTGTACTGCTTTATTAAAGCGCTGCAGTGCTGCGAGTAAAGCACTATTTATTAGTACACCATTTTAATTAAGCGCTTCTTCGCTACGATTCCCTGAATGCACCCAATATAATAACATTTTACAATATTTAAACACCTTCTACATGTCCTCATATAGGTACTCTTCTATCTATTTTATACATTTGTAGAATATATTTACAAATTTCAGAAGATCTGTAGTTTCTTGATTTAACAGTAACTCTTAAAAAGCTGCTACTTGTTAAAGTCAATCATGAAGAAAATATATCATTGTTTTTCATTTCATACCACTGAAGATTTATTCACAGATAACTAGACATAGATAACCTGAACCATTTACAATCTAATATATCATAAATACAACTGCAATGTCTAATAAGAGTTTGAAATTTTATTTGTACATTAATTCAGGGAAAAACCCATTCTAAACTACCCAATAATTCAAATAAATTGTGACTCTAAAGGTCTTATTGGTAGCATATAATAAACTCGGGGATTTATTGTGAGTTTAAATTGTATTCTAAGAAAAAAGTGGTAATATAATAACTAACATAATTTAAAATTACGGATCTTAAATAAGAACTAGGTCCGGTTTACTTGGTGGTAAAAGATTTAATATTAGTTTCGTAAGCTAAATCAACGGTACAGTTAGTAGTAATTTCAAAATAAAAACTATTAGAATAAATATGGTCAAAATTCTCTATATACTAATACTAAAAAGACTAAAATATGCATAGATACAAGTTAAAAACGGAAGAGCAACAGAACATGATGGAATAGTAAAAGAAATAATATATAAAAGAGAAAAATATTCGAATCCTTCCGCGAGTATCTATAAAAGGGGAGACATCCTGAAGACCTGGAATAATGCTAAGTTGATTTATGAAAACAATAGACCGATAAGCATTCAATCCCAACTGTAGAAATCGTTCACTAAAGTTATCATAATTTTCAACCTATCAAAGAAACTGACTTTAGAAGAGTTTATAGCAAACTAAACACCTTCTGCCAATTAGAATTATAATGTAAGCAACAAACAAGTACAAATTAGAACTAAACTAAAGATCTGTCAACATCCAAGAAGTTCAGCAGTATGGAATAGAACAATGGGCAATGAATTTGCAAAACCGCCAGAAAAGGCCAATAGACAATAGATAAATATCTACACGAAATCTACGCTGAAACGGGGTATGAGACAATACTTTCTAACTAAAAATATTTACCATTGCTTTAGAAAATGATGTCAACAATTAGAATAAAAAAACAGTGAGAACATTCTATCTAAAGGAAGAAGTTTCAATATAGTCAGATTTACTCAGGATACCGTTCCGGTAGCAGAAACCCACAAGGATTACAAATATTGTTAACAAAACTGGACAAAGTCTGCAATTTTGGAAAGGCTGTTGAGGAGGTATTTGATTATTTTTCCTGATTACTTAGAGTTCTACTTCGCAGATATTCTGCGAGAAAAGGTTTTCAACAATATGATCAAGCAGTATTCGTGTACATATAAAGTGTTTTGTATATTTGTGTTTTGGGAGACGTTTCAACTCAAAATCTGTAGTCGATATCAGTGGCTGATTACAAAACGAAAATGATGGAACTTATTCACACAGGATCATACAAAAAATTTATAAAAATCAGAACTTAAGAATAAATCTCCATCTAAAGCTCAACCAATGATAGCGACACCATACTTGAAGTTTAAACATCTCCATACACAAATAAGTATCACACAATAAAAAGACACTATTTATATACAGGAATACTGGTTGATTATATTATAGACATCACTGTTTCTCAGAATATCTGCGAGGAATAATTTCTGTGCAAACAGCCGGTATTAAAATACTTGCAGGAAATATAATTTCAAGATTCGAATATTCCAGTTTCAGACAAGCAGGGAATGAGTGCATTTTCTTATACTTACCCTTATATCTTTTAAAGGAAGCCTTTTAAATTTATAAAAAATATACAATTTGATTTTCCACACATAGACTTTTTATTTTATCTGCTTTAGGATTCGCTTGATTTTTATCACAATAGATATGTATTTAATTTTCTAATTTGGCCCCCAAAAAGTAACATTAGAGTTTTATTTTACTAATAAACTTTCAGAAATGCCTTTTATAATCTACTGTCTGAGTTTTGAGGCTCTGTAGATTGGAAGAAAAACGGCAAAATAAGTCAAAGTTTAAATTATAAATTATTAAATCTGGCTAAAGTGGGAATTAAGTCGATCTTTAATATTTTTAATATCTTTTATACAAATGATTTAAAAATATGATATATTTGTAATTCACATAATGAGCCTTTATTTTCCATTTAATTATATAATTTGTCCCTAAAATTACTATAGTAATGTATTTTCCGTTTAATTCTATTATTTGGAGGCCAAATAATAGAATTATGTATTTTTTTCCTATAAACTAACGGGGAGACATTTTAAAAAAATTTAAAAAAATATATTTGTACCTATTCGTCATAATGAGCCCTGGGATTTGATATATTACATGACCCGTTAGAAACAATTATAATTTTTCATTTTCCATTTAATTCTATAATTTGTATTAGGGGTTTCTTCTTATTTTTCCAGTAAAGTTCAGGTGAGCCGCTATACTTCCAGTTTTTCAAAATTTTTCAGCTTATAGTTTCGCTTTTAATTAATTTATTTTATAAATATGTATATTTGTTTTCGTCGTAATGAGCCCTCTCATTTGATATATAATATTATGGGTTAGAAACAATTTTAATTTTATATTTTCCATTTAATTCTGTAATTGGCCCCCCAACATTAAAAGTAGAGGTTTCTCCTTATTTTTCCAGTAAACTTCAGGTCAGAGACGTCTTATAGTTTCGGAGATAAGGGGGGGGATGGGTACGTTAATTAATATCTTTTTAAATATTTTTTTTAATATGAAAAAAATAAAGAATGAGACCTTTCATTTGATATATTACATGATGCGTTTGATTTTTTATTTTTAAATTTTTATTTAATTCTATAATTTGGGTTTCTCCTTAATTTTCCTGTAAAGTTCGGGCAACGCTCTATATTTCCAATTTTTTTCAAAATTTTAGACTGAGTAGTTTCGGAGATAAAGGTCGATTTTTTTAGTTTTTTCCCCCAGAAGTGATATGTACTCCTGATCGGGTCACCAAACTATACATTGATATCAAATTTCAACCTCTTCTGTCCAGTAGTTTAGGTGAAAATGGCTGTGATGTGACAGAGGCACAAATCCTGAGTGATATTATAAGGGTATCCGTATATTCTATATACGGAACCCTAAAAATGTGGAGAGAAAATTATATAAACAAAATAATGTACAAATTTTATTATAAATTTGGCCTAGTGATGAATCTAACATAAACAACACAAACGTAATAGATCCCTAAAACTTAAAAAAAACTTACAAACTGAAACAAGTGGATCTCAATATCTATTTAGGGCATGTGACAAAACTTGAAAGAAAAGCCCAAGAACAATAAAAGGACCTCCTGTATCTTTGGGAAGTTGAGCAGGATAGGTACTCCTGCCCCGGCATTGTATATTATTCGGTCAATACGCCTTCGCTATACTAACATACGGAACACAAAAATGCACAATCAAAAACCAAACTAAGATTAATAACAAGAGCAATGTATGACCAAGTGGTGGGCACAGCACTTAAAGATGACAAAACAATCTTTTGGATTTCAAATAATAAGTTTAAAAGATGTTGTTTAATGAGAAAAGGAACTGAACTGGAACTACGTCGGCTATCTGGTAAGACATAAAGGATGATAAGTGACCATATAGATGCGATTACGCAATTTTTAAGCGGAGCTGCTGGACTAACGGAAGACGCATACGTATCTACAAACAAATAACGACGGAATGTTTACGTTCAAAAATGGACCAAAGAAAAAGGCTCAGGAAATATGCTGGAGACGTCAGAAAAATTATTGACTTTTTAAAATAAATACCGTTAAAACCAATGTAACGAGCATACTGAAAACCAATTTTGATAATCCAGAATGAACTCACTATATAATTTTGCACTATTTGCAAATTTTATTTAAAAAATGAAAACGTCACCAACGTAATAAGGATGAAGGAACTGTAAAACTTCTCAACCAGCGCACCTTTTAAAATTATAACTACCCTGATAATTTCATTCTAGACGTCAAATAATGTACATATCAATTTTGTTTGCACCAACTTGCAGCCGGCCGGCCGAAAACTCCAATTGATCCCCCTCATAAAAGGCACACTAAAAAGGAAACTTAAAAATTTAAAATCTGTAACATGAGATCAACTGTAACTTGCTAGCCCTTTTACTCTAGAAGAAACCAAGGCGATAATAGCTAACCTGAAGGTTGGCAAGGCTCCAGGGAAAGATGAAATGAACCCAGAATTTCTTATACATCAGAGAATAGCCGTCGTTAGAGGTTAACCCGCTTATTCACAGACATTTTACAAAGCGGTTACTTGAGACACTCATTCAAAGAAACCAAAATGAGTGCAATTTTGAAACCAGGAAAACCAAATAACAAACCTGAAACCTATCGACCAGTCGCTTTGCTGAGTGTATGCTATAAGCTGTTGGAGAGACGTTCTATATAATAGAATCAGTTCTGATATCTTCAAACATATCCTAGTAGAACAAGCTGATTTTAGTCCTGGAAGCTCTTCCGACCAAGTGATGTCGCTAACAAACTATATAGAAGTAGACTTAAGACTTCGGTCAAATTTATTGACTTGTTAGCGGCATATGATGCTGTCTGGAGGCAGGGCGTTCGCTAGAAGCTCTTACGTGTTAGCCCCTGCAAGTATATCTCATGACTTGTGGGCAACATCCTGACTGATAGAACATTCCAGGTAATTATAGGAACAACAAAAAGCAAGAAGAGGAAATTTAACAACGGGCTGCCTCAGGGTTCAGTGCTGAAACCATTCCTCTTTACCCTGTACATCGCTGATATGCCTGAGACACAATTTTATGAAATTTGGATTCGCCGAAGATTGTGCTCTAGCAGCTAGAAATCAATCAATGGAGGAAACTGAGGTTACCCTGGCATCTGATCTGGATAATTAAGGCTTTTTCAATCGCAAATTGAGACTCCAGCTAAACATAAACAAGACCGAGGTATCATGCCTTCCACTTAAATAATACATAAGCGAATAAACACTTAAATGTTTACATTGAAAACCGTCGCTTGGGCCACAACAATTACCCAAAATATTTAGGGTACACCCTGGATGCGGACTTTGTCTTTCAAACAGCACCTCATACAATTAGCAGAAAAACTCAAAACCAGTAACAACATAATTCAAAAGTTTCCTGTCTTATCTTGGGGCTCTTCTGCGACCACCCTTCGAAGCCCAGCCTTGGCCCTAGTCTTTTCCACTGCAGAACACGGTACTCCCGTGTAGTTAAATAGGGCACACACCAGGCTAGTCGATGTAGAGTTAAATCACAACATGTGTTTAATATCTGGCACAATTAAATCAACTACTACAACGCGGCGTCCTGTACTCTCCCACATTTTACCTCCTAAATACCGCAGGAGAAATGCTCTCCTAAGGGAACAAATGGCACACCCGCAACTAAGAACCAATGCGGACAGTAACGAACCTCTGACCAACAGACTTCGCACAAGACATCCAACCCTTAAAACAGTTGCCAACCTCCTGCCGAACAATTACAACTCCATATACCAATGGAAGCAGAAATGGAATCACACCAATCCCCACGATTTCAATCAATTCATATGTTCCGAGTGACGACTCCTGATTTCGAGTTAGAACGCAAGACATGGTCTCGCTTAACCGAATTAGAACCAATCATGGCAGATGTGCGGATTTCCTCTTCAAGTGGAATAAGGCCCCGTCCCCGCTCTGAGACAGTGGGGCCGAATGCCAAACTGTTCGCCACATTATTCAGGACTGCCCTTTGAGAGCCCACGTTGGCCCTCACACCAGAGTCAATTGAATATATAAGACACCTAGACTTCGACTTGAGATACGTAGTGCTACATTATTTATATATTTTATTTTAGACTTACATTATAATTGTGCTATAATATCGACCTTTTAACTCCTATATATAATTTATTTCAACTCATTACTTTTTGTGTTCGATAACTTATAAATTCTGTAATAACCTACTTGTGTGCCATAAGCTAAATAAATAAATAAATATTTGCACCATATTGACTTCACTTATATGCCATCAGACCATATTTTCCATTACACTTGGAGAATGCATATACCCAAATAATTACCAGTATTTATAGTGAATTTCATGTTATTCTGTACACTTTCGGTGATAAATTATATATTACTTGTCCTGACGGATATGTTGAAATAGGATTATGGTAAACTAATTGTCAACAATTAATTATTACTGATTTTCATTTGTCTAAGCCATAATAACACTTGAGCAAGAAAACGAATTATAAATTCCATACCACAAACGATTTTGTGATGTAACAAGGAAAACAAAACTCAATTCTGGTAGGTATATGACACGGTGAATACAAAAATCGAGGCCAAGTTCATCAGATATATGAGTTTTGGCTATAACAGTTTCGTTTGAGTAATAGCATTTCATTTACATAAGCGATCAGTTCTTAGGAATTATTATAACAACCAAAATGATAGTAAAGTATATATTAAAAACGGGGGGAACTTTCTGAATTTGAACAAACTAGTATTTAATTCCGTAATTAAGATCCCAGCAGCAATCATGGTTTCATTTGACTTTATTTGACTTTATGAACTTATAAACGGACCCACTTGAAAATAAAAAGTTCTTTTTGGAGAATTCCCACGACTTGTGATACTCAAAACTTGAGCTTTTGTTAACTCTAGTTGCTCGACTAAATAGCCTCAACTAGAGAGTGAAAAAGTATTTATAAATGTCATCGGATTTATATTAGTACCACAAGGAAATGTAAATCAGCAACTAGAAGATTCAATTAAAAGTTGAGTCTCTCGTAATAAAACACTAGCAGGCCGGGTAGACATTGTGCTGTCCTTGGCCTGGAAGGCTTTCGCGTACCCTTAGTCCGTTAAACGTTATTTCCTTGATCCGACAAAGTTGTTCAACCCTTGGCCTGATAAACGCTGATTTACCTTTGACCGGTCAGACGATCTTAACCTTGCAAACGTTATTGCGCCCGCAATAGTTGTTCAACTCCTGGCCCGGTAAATAACTTGACCACAATTTCACCGAATGGATCATACCATGCCTATGAATCATCATCTCGACATAACATATACATTCTGTGAATATGGCTTAATTCGGTCAAAAGTTACATGATCACTAAAAGCCGTACAGCACCACCTATCAGTTCTAGGCATAGTTACACACCCTCGTCCCAACAAAACAAATATGTTGAGTGTTGGGATGGAGGGACAGAGAGAGAGAGAGAGAGACGAAAGAGAGAGATTTCGAAGATATATTCCCACGCGAATGTCAAATGTAAAATTTTAGAAATTTAAACTCGGTGAATATGAATAACAACTAACTTCATATACTTAATAATACTATACTGCTAGCAAAGTCTAGAGGAAGGCGCAAACATCACAGTCCAGACGTTTCTATGTCTATAACGTTTTACTGTAGTTCGGGTCTTATGCGCATGTACAAAAATGTCCTAAATGGCTCTTCTCTTGTTGGTTATGTTTTCTCTGTGTTTGATTTTTGGTAACGCTTGCGCATTAGGGTTTAGGTACAGTAACATGGTATAATCTGCTGTCTCTCTTAGTCGGTGACCCTTCCGCCTTATGGACGATAGCAGTATGTAGTATTAAGTATATGACTAACTTAACCTATCCTATCCTAAACTCGCTGTTTAAAGGTATTCAATTCACTATAAAACTCGGCGCAAGACTCGTCAGTCTCAATCCAAATACATAAACATAAACGTTCTGTCATTTAAGTTTTTATAAAATATATATTTATAAATATGTTTTAGTAATTTGTCTAATATTCAACTTTTCAACGAAAATCTTCTCTAAATATTAAATTATTAAACACTAACAAATAAGTTATTTGAAGTCGCAGACTTAGAGAGTTATAAATCCTCGATGTTTCCTTGGATTTCCATCGTCTTGAAGTGGTTGATCTCACAACGTCATCACCTGATGACGATAGCAGATACACAGCTATTGAAACGTTCTGAGATCAACCACTTCAAGACGATGGAAGTCCAAGGAAACTTCGAGGAACGAATTACATTGTCTACCAATTTCAGACTAACAGAGTTATAAATAATATTGGATTATATTTCATAATATAGATTGCCAAATTAAGCAATTATTAACACTTAAATTGAAATTTTAAAATTTTAATACAAACATCAATCTACAATCTATTTTACAACGGTCCTTTACGAATGTTGGTATGACCATCCGCAGAGGCATGCCCTTTAATACAGAGCTTCCTATGGTTTACCTGTTACTTCACAAAAACTACCAAGGCTGCAGTATATAATTATAGAAAATCTGGCCTTAGGTTAGAAATATAATAAACGTATTTTTTGTAAATTCGTTCAGTTATCTAAGCAACAAATTAACGAAATTGATCACATAGTAGCTAATTTTGTATGTTTTTCATATTGACGGGTACTTCTTTGAGTTTATACTATAAAAAACAAAAACGCATCAAGAAAAAAGTTATAATTTATGCCAGCTACTAATGTTTTATCCTTAGATCAAGTTGGTGTTTGTTTTGTTCTACCATTAATTTTGTCACGTATTTTTGTAGATGACTGGGGCTAGTAACAAACGCCCAACAGCCAGCATTGATGCTAAAAATATTTAGCCTCCTGAGCAAAAATTAAAACTTCTAAAGGGAGAATAGCATTAAGGCTGTAAATGGCAATCCAGATAATTATAGTGCATTATACAGAATTAAAGACTCAACCTAGTATGTTTTTTTATTAAATTTTTCAAAAAACAACATTACTCAATGATTCCAACGATTTTCGTGTTTGCTCTGACAGCTCTCGAGATCGCTGATTTGCGGTTAACTTTTCAAACCGTTTGGATAACTGGAACTTGCGTCCACAAACAAACCTAATGTGCAAAAGATCAGTACAAGACTGCAGTGAAATAATCATTCACAATCCCAGCCCAACAATTTTTATCGCAATTCCTCAGTTTCCAAAAAGATCTCAATTTTCTCGATAATTAAAACAAAAATCCAATTTCCAATGAAATACTTAGAGCATATTCTTCTGGAAGTATTCTGCAATGCACAAATGTAGTGCCAAGAATAGAAAGAGAGGGCCAGTTCCCTTGGTGGGTGCAAGCAGCCTACAAACTACATTCTGGACGTATTTCACTGGAAGCAGCTCCCAGTCTAGTGTAATAGCCCCTCGCTCTCTCTATTACCGATTTTAGTATAGGCAGAATATTTGTGCAATGCAGAAGTATAAGCTTTACGATGAAATATTATTTACAACCTCCCCACTTCTCACTGTCAAAGTCAATTCACAGAAACACAAAAACCTAAATGAAATCAATGCATTTAAGAACATTTCAATGTTTCTCAAAAATATCATTATGAACATAAAGGAACCTCTTTTAATTATGAAAATTTTATTCCCACTTCAGAAGTTTCTGCTCACGAAGAAAATCTATGAACCCCGACTGAAATCCACAAAATGGAATGGACTTAAAAAAAAACAAATTATTTCAAAGTGATCTGTTGATAGAGAAAATCTCATTCAAGATGCGACAAAAGAAATAAAATTTTGATAGATAGGGCTACTGGGCCCATCGCATGAAAAAATTACAGAAAGTGTTAGTTTCAATGTAATAATAATTTCTTTAAAAACTATTGATGGAAAATTCAACTATAACGCTACGTTTATAATAAAAAAGTGTCTTGGAAAGATGATGGTATTTTTGTAAAGTGCTGACGAACGAACAATCAACTTCAGAATAAAGATTTATCTTCTTAGATACCTTCCTTAAATTACGTCATACTTTAAGCGAGGGGGGATCAACAAAGACAAGCTCCGTGACGTCACATGCTGTGTCTAGAAAACAGGAAACAAGTGGGGTATAGCTTTCAGCTGTTCTAAATTTTAAAATTTTTAACTTGGATGCTATTGCTAATTGCCACAAATGCTCCAGGATACAGTGCATGTAATAAAGTGGAACAACTCGTTCTCAGTAACGAAATAACTGATGTATTAAAACATGACAGCAGACTGGACATCGAACAATATTTTTTGTGCAAATCGTCGTTTGAGTTCTAATTCAGCCGCTCAAAAATTCAACTTTTCATGAGATACTGATTAAACTATTAGCCTTTTGAGTATGTATCGAGAGAGCTACTTAACGACCATTTTTAAGTTAGACATTGTGGTCATTATTACAAAAGGCGCTTTTACCATCTATTTATAAAGTGATTAAAAGTTACCAGAAGGGTACCCGTGGGAAATGACGAATTTAAAAATATTTTGGTCAAGTGCGAGTTGGACTCGCATACTTAGGGTTCCGTACCACCTTCAAGATTCGAATATTCCAGATTCAGAAAAGCAAGAAATGAGTGCATTTTCTTATACTTACCCTTATATCTTTTAAAGGAAGCGTTTTAAATTTATAAAAAATATACACTTTGATTTTCCACACATAGACTTTTTATTTTATCTGCTTCAGGATTCCCTTGATTTTTATCAAATACATATGTATTTAATTTTCTAATTTGGCCCCCAAAAAGTAATATTAGAGTTTTATTTTACTAATAAATTTTCAGAAATGCCTTTTATAATCTACTGTCTGAAATTTGAGGCTCTGTAGATTGGGAGAAAAACGGCAAAATAGGTCAAAGTTTAAATTATAAATTATTAAATCTGTTATTCAAATTATTTAAAAATTTAAATAAAATATATTTTTCAAATTTTAAATAGTGTAGTTTCTAAAGTGGGTATTAAGTAGATGTTTAATATTTTTAATATCTTTTATACAAATGATTTAAAAATATGATATATTTGTAATTCACATAATGAGCCTTTTATCTGACATATTACATGATGCGTTTAAAAATTGAATCTTTATTTTCTAATTAATTGTATAATTTGTCCCTAAAATTACTATGGGGGTTTTCTAGTAATTTATTTTCCGTTTAATTCTATTATTTGGAGGCGAAATAATAGAATTAGGTATTTTTTTCGTATTTTTACTATAAACAAAAAAAAAATGAGGTCTTAGAGTTTGGGGAATAACGGGGAGAATGGGTAATTTTTTGAAATATATTTTTAATATATTTTAAAATATTCATTTTAAAAAAATTAAAAAAATATATTTGTACTTATTCGTCATAATGAGCCCTGGGATTTGATATATTACATAACCCGTTAGAAACAATTATAATTTTTTATTTTCCATTTAATTCTATAATTTGCCTCCCAAAATGAATATTAGGGGTTTCTTCTTATTTTTCCAGTAAAGCTCAGGTAAGGGGCTATACCTGTATTTTTTTCAAAATTTTTGCAGCTCCTGGTTTCGGTGATAAGGGGGGGGATTGGGTAAATTATTTTATATATTTGTTAATATCTTTTAATTAATTTATTTTAATAATATGGAAAAAAAATATATTTGTTTTTGTCATAATGAGCCCTTCCATTTGATATATAACACGATGCGTTAGAAACAATTTTAATTTTATATTTTCCATTTAATTCTGTATTTTGCCCCCAAAATTAAAAGTAGAGGTTTCCCCTTATTTTTCCAGTAAACTTCAGGTTAGATTTTTCTTGTAAAGTTCGCCCAACGATCTATATTTCCTAGTTTTTTTTTCAAAATTTTAGTCTCAGTTGATTCGGAGATCAGGAGGGGGAACGATCAATTTTTTTAGTTTTTCCCCCCAGAAGTACCCCTAATATCAAAATTTCATCATTTACGATATGTACTCCTGATCGCGTCACCAAGCTATACATTGATACCAAATTTCAACCTCTTCCGTCCAGTAGTTTAGGAGAAAATTGCTGTGATGTGACAGAGGCAGAAATCTGGAGTGATATTATAAGGGTATCCTTATATTGTATATACGGAACCCTAGAAAACAAGAGAAATTAGACAAATATTTGAGTAAGTCTATATACTTATTTTATTTTTATATAATTTCCGATTTTGTTAGCATTTTGTTACTTTAAGATTTTAGTTTTAAGAATATTAATTAGCAGTTATATTCCAGTCCTAAGCACAGACAACTAGATTCCCTCTGTAGATGCAGTACATTATAAATCTAATTTTTTGTATTAGCATATATTAATGGTTTACTGAAAGTTAAATTTACCAAGAAGTGGTTAAATCCGGAGGAATTAACTATTTATAAACTTTAACGCACCTACTCATTTTTCTACTATTGGGGTTATTACTGTTATTATTCATTTGCTACAAGTCATTGTTTCAGCTAGAATTATATAAAATGTCCTGAATGTCCTGATAAAGAAATCTAACACCTAGTGAACAATTGAATCATCCCATCTCATTGAATAACGAACAATTTACGTGAAATGTTTTTATTGCACACTAACTTCTTCATACACGACAAAACTAGGAAAGTTATCAAACCAATAACAAAGATTATTCCATCTTGTGCAAGAATTTCGCTAGTCGACTTATTCGTGAGTTTATATAATACCCTACCTAGTTTAAAAACACAGAGACAGTCATAGCAAACTTTACATAATCTTTAAATGCACATGAGTGACTTCTGCGGCTGCAAACGCGTACAACCATTCATCGGGGGTACCTTCCCATTAAATGAATTAAATAAGAAAATATTTTTAATGTGCATTTGAGTGTCCCCCTCTCGCTCGACGAAAAACTACCCATATAAAGAACATCGCCGACTTTCACTTAAATTTAAACCGAGAAATAGTTAATACGTGAAATTTGCTCAGTGGACATACATATTTTTTTGACAAGATTTTTTTGAATCAAAAATGGGACTAGCAAAAATATTGAAAATTAGTTTATACGTTTTAATTGTGCAATTTATTCATGGAAGTTATGGAGCCGAGATCGATTTTGAAACTCGTAAGTAATTTTGTTTTTATTATTTGTTTGTTGTTTATATATACTTTGGACAGAGTATATAATAAATAAGGGATCTTGCATTTAATTTAATCCCTGTAAAATAACGACAAGCATGTTTAATGAAAGAATGTCTATTAAAAAAATTAAACTTGAGATTTTTTTCAATTAATATTTTATTATTTATTTTATAACGTAAGTAATCCCTCATATATATAAAAATGACCGTTGATTCTGCGACTCATCAGCTTTTTGGTTAAATATTGAATAAATTCAACCCCAAAAAAAATAGATTTAAACTGTATTATCAGAAAATAACATACATATAGGTATACAATTTGAAGAGAAAGTAAATATAGCCAGAGAATTGTCAATGTCATTTTCAAGGAATTACTAAGACACTTGTTACACAAATGTCAGTAAAATGCCGGTATTTGTGTCAATAACTCTAGTAATACGACAAAACTAGATTATATTTTTTTACAGACTTTTTAAACACTGTTTTTATTTTGCTATTTCCAATTCACGTGCTTGAACATGATAGTTATTGTCTTGATCTTGAAATTATTTATTGAAGGTTGAATAGTGGCTGAAAATAAATACTACTAATCACTCTCATTAACCTAATTTACCAGCTGAACATGTTTTTTTTTTGCTACAAAAATATGATTTAGGATATAATGGATTCGGAAATAAAAAAATCAAAAGGAAGGTAATAAAATTAATTGTTATTATTGTTTTAATATAGGAAAGATAAATTTACATTAACTTTCCATTTTTAGTCCAATTTATTTAAACAATTTTCATCTGCAAACACTTTACTTATTTTTATTACTTTAAAAGAAATTAGTCAAGTGGAGTTGGACTTGCATAATAAGGGTTCCCTAGCTCCTTAAAGATTATAATATTCTAGTTTCAGACAAGCAAGGAATGAGTGCATTTTCTTATATTTACCATAAGATCTATTAAAGGAAGCGTTTTAAATTTATAATAAATATACACTTATATTTTCCACACACAGATTCGCTTTTTTATAAAAATATGTATTTCATTTTCTAATTTGACCCCCAAAATTAACATTAGAGTTTAATTTTCCTAATAAACTTTCAGGAAAACCTTTTATAATCTACTGTCTGAAGTTTAGGCTCTGTAGTTTGGAAGATAAAGGGGAAAATAGGACAACATTTAATTAAATCTTTTAGTCAAATTATTTAAAATTACAAATAAAATATATTTTTCAAAATTTTAGATAGTGTAGTTTCTAATGTGGGAATTAAGTCCATGTTTAATTTCCTTTTTAATATCTTTTAAACAAATGATTGAAAAATATGATATATTTTTAATTCACAAAATGAGCCTTTTATTTGATATATTACATGATGCGTTTGAAAATTGCATTTTTATTTTAGATTTAATTCTATTTGTCCCCAAAATTAATATTGGGGTTTTCTACTAATTTTCCTTATAAATTTCACGTGAGCTCCGGTACCCCTAATTATTTTCAAAATTTTAGGTAGTATGGTTTCCGAAACAAAGGGAGAAATAAAAATTTTTTACATCTTTTTGTTAATATCTTGTAAACAATTAATTTTAAAAGCATAAAAAATATATATTTGTAGTCCTCATAGTGAGCCCTTTCATTTGATTTATTGCATGATGCGTTAAAAAAAATTATTTTCTGTTTAATTTTACAATTTGGCCCCCAAAATTAATACTAGGGTTTTCTTCGTATTTTTCCCGCAAACAAAAAATTGTAGGTCTTTTTGTTTGGGGAATAAAGGGGGAATGGGTAATTTTTTAAAATATTTTTGTTAATATATTTTAAAACATTCAATTTAAAAATATGAAAAAAATATATAAAATATATTTTTTTCATATTTTACGGCTTATAGTTTCGGAGATAATGTAGGAGGAATGGGTAATTTTTTTATATTTTTGTTAATATTTAAAAAAATGTATTTTAAAAATATGAAAAAAATAAATTTGTTTCGCCATAATGAGCCCTTTCATTTGATATATTACAAAATGTGTTAGAAGCAATTTTAATTTTATATTTTTCATTTAATTCTGTTATTTGGCCCCCAAAATTAATATTAGAGGTTTCTTCTTAGTTTTTCGGTAAAATTCAGGTGAGGCCCTACATCTCTAATTTTTTTTCTCTGATACCAAATTTCAACATTCCCCGTCCAGTAGTTCAGGAAAAAATTGCTGTGATGTGAGAAAGGGAATGATATTATAAGGGTATCGGTATATTGTATATACGGAACCCTAAAAAGAGTGTCATTCAAGTTTATACGTAAGTCTTGCGAATAGAAACGAGTAACTAATATGGTGATACCGGCGTACATCCGTTAGTCAATTGATTGACGTTTCGATAAAACCGTTCTTGGCATTTTTAGCTGTGCTATTACTTTTTTTCTTCGATTTCAATCATATTTTGCTGTGCATAAATATTTAATTCACCATTCCGTCTTGTACCGTATTTGGTTCTATGATCTACCAGTAAATATTTGTATCATTCTTCATTTAACTAGCAGTATGGGGTTTAATACCATCTCTTCCTTTCTGCTCTCCGGGTTATCGACCTCCTAAGTCACAATTTAAATCCTGACAGTTACTACTCCAGCTTTGGTTCTGGGTTTCTATCACAGTGGATTTAAACCTGGCCAGTACTTCTCTACATTCTTACATATCGTTGTCATCTTTAGATTCAACCATTTGTGACACAGCTATTGCTTTTATTCATCTATCTCATGTAATTTGTCGTCCCACAAAAAATTTCGAGTATTTGTCATAAGCAGTCAACGTCCTAAGGCTTCTTTTACTACTTTGTGCATACTTTGGATTAATATTTTATTTAGCTCCTCATGTCTACATTCTTCAGGGAGTAATTGATCTATCTACCCTCTGGAAAGAATTCGCGACAACTTTCGTAAATGTATTGTGTTGTACCGATGTCTTTTACAAAATGTGGTCACTTTGCAAATCTGCATGCTCTGACGTCGTGTATAATTATTCTAGCTTGTTGTCTCATTAGATGGTCAATTACTGATCTTAGGTTTCTCTACTGTGGGTTCATGTATATGTGCAGATTTCTTTAAACTTGAAATATTCATTCATATATTCTAAATGCAAGTTGCTTAAATATCTATTAATCTGCATCCATTTTTATTTCTGGTATTTTTACGATAAAGGCCTTTTTCTTAAAGTTTAGTTTAGCTTAACAATTCTGGCATTTATATCCCCTTGTAATATTACTTATTTAGGATATCATCTCATTTAGTACTTCCTAATATTATTACAACGACATTACTAATAGAGGAATAGTCCCGTAATTAAAAACCGTACTGAAAACTAATTCACCGAACAAACAAAACATTTAAAAAACGTATTTCAAATATTTACGAATGAAGATATAAAAAAGTACCGAAAATGACATTCCTTTCGAGAGCTAGTCATCATATACATTAGGCAGGCAAGGATACTATGATAACAATCGAGAATAACAGGGATAGGGCATAAATGCGGCCGCCATAGTAGCAGTAGTAGAACACTAGTGGTTCAGCTGTATTTGCTGGAAGTGTTAGTTTAAGAAAATTATTATTGATTGTGGGTTTTTGCTGTACAAATAAAGAAGTTTATTTCCACGCAAAAATTGGTTTTGGATCTCGCAGAAATTTATAACAGAATCTTTCTTATTTTTTTTTACTTGCATATCACAAAGACCATAAGGATTATTGTTATTTTCTAACCTTTCAAGTTAACGTTGACTTTTAACAAACTTTCGCTTACTGCTGCGCAACTGGATAAATTCTTATATATTTTTTGCGTTATACCTCTTTTTGCGTGATCCTCCACTTTAACTCAACTATGTGTATGCATTTTCCGTACTTGTTTTTCATTAAAACTGTCCTTATTTCGAGGCCTGGTTACAGGAGTATTAGCATTTTTTATACTTTTTCCAGGATAAGTTGCTAGCTTATTGCCCAACCTCCTGACTAGGAGGATTTAGATTTTGTTGGGGGTTTTATCCCTTGTCTGTTTTTGTCCGCTAGTAGTATTTTATTTCTTACCTATCCGCCCTTCTAGACAATGAGACCGACAACTCTACACATATTAATATTAATTATCTTTACTCTTCAATTATATAAAATACTATTAGACTGTATTAATTTCAATTTCTTACTTACATGTGTTCAACTAAAAGAAAAAAGTTTTTCTTTGGCATTTTGTTTCCTAGAAAATGTCATAATTTAACAAAAATTCTCCGAGAAAAATAAACATATCAAAAAAGTTCTTTTTTGAAATTGAAGCTTAGGTCATGCAGGTTAAAGAAACAATTTTTATAAAATCAGTCCTATTCTAAACGTGATTGTGGCATGTTCTTGAATTTTATGTTTCTTTGGGGATTTAAAACTACGTATATTCCTGCAATATACGTAGTTTTATTTCTATGTGGTGTTATTCCCCAAAGACATAAAAATAAAATCAGTCCTATTCTAGGGCAAATTTTAATTTAGATATATTGATATATATTTTTCTTATATTATAGGGTAGTCAGCAAAATATCCATTCCCTATTAGGGGTGGACATGGGGGGGAGAAAAACGTGAGAAAAATCGTCGATAAATACTGTAATGAGTTTCCGTGGGTCCTGAACACGATACGGAAGATAATTTTGTTCATCCTTCCTCAATTTGGGCACATTAACCGTTAGTAGTCCCACTTGGAATAGGTGACAAAATAAAAAAAAACTATTTTTAGTTAAGTTTCTGTCTGTTTAAACACTTTTGATTTTAATGATAACACTCTTGCAAACCGCAAGACATAAAAAGATTATTTTCGCCTTTATTGTATAGTGTGAAAGTGCGCACTGACCGTCACAGAGGATTTGAGATCAGCAGTGAGCCTTGCAAGATGCTAGCAAAACGTATTTGGTTGTCCTTTTTGAAGATACCAATGTGTGCTATCCACACGAAACGACTAAGAATCATACGCTAGCATATTTAAACAATAATTAAATTCTTCTTCCGCTTACTTTAAACCTTCGGCTTGTATTTCCAGTTCCGCCTTCTTGTGATGTTGTCCAGGAATCTTCCCATCTTTGAACTGGTTTGTCTAATGGTCGCCGCGTTGTTGGTTCTTCCTTTCTGATCTTCTTTGCTTTTCTCGCATGAGATTTTTCCAGTGCGGTCGTTGAAAGCTCGTCTTGGTTCCTGTCCCTAACTTATCACATTCTAGATACTACCTTCTGTTTCAATGTCCTTAATCCTTTTTCTTTCGTGAAGAATTTATCCAGCTATGTAACTTAGTATTTTGAATTGTGCCGTTTCTATAGCATATGTCATTCTGTAAAATATGTTGATCCTTGCATGTTCACCTATGATGTTATACCAGTCAAGATACCTTAGTGATCTATCTGTTAAGTTTGCTTTGTTAGCGGTATCGTTTACTTTGTCATTCTGGTTTGTGTTCATTTATACCTTTAGGTATAGTGTAATTAAATGTTTTCCAAAAAATGTGCAACGGACTGTTTTTGCGATAATTGCATTAGTTTTGGTGGAATTCATACTTTATCTTTTTCTGCTCTTCGCTATAACGAGTGCGTCGTCTGTATAACAGAATAAATTAAATCGTGCTTAGTTTATATATACAAAACAAAATCCATTGAAGAAGCAAAGGAACGCTTTCGGTGTAAGTCATCCGTCGATAAGAAAATAATAGAACAGGTAATCAAGCTCACAAATTTCTAGCAGTAGAAACCTAATAGATCAACCAGAGAAGACACGATATCAGTAGTGCTACGTAACATCATTTGGGAAAATGAATACATGTCATTGGAGACTAAGGTGAAAATTTGTAGGGCATTCGTAAGACCAGTTCGGATGTATACAACGAAGACATCTAGAAGGAAACAACTAGCGAGGAGCGCTGAACAAAAACACTGAGAACAGAGAAGAATTGCAGATGCAAGACGTGGTTAGATATATAAGGCCAAAATGGAAAGACGAGGTAGGCAATGTCGACGAAAATGGAGTCTCAAAATGACCCTAATTCCAGATTCCATAGCGCATAAGACCTCCAGGTCGACCTCCTCTGCAATATTCCAAGGGGTTGTAGGAAATTATATGAATCGTGCAAATTTTTCTTCCTACTCAGAAATACTTTGTAACATGGACTTCAGGATCATCTGAGGCACCCTAACAGAAATAACAGAGCATGTCCTAATTAAAGAACTTTTTGTGTTTGATACAGTTATGTGGCTAAGACGGCTTTTATAAATTCAATGTTCAATTTTTTTTCCTGGGATAGTCGGTATTTTAGTTTTTTAAATATTTTAATTTGTACATTAATGAGTTGAGTGTCTTGTCCCCATCCTATAGCAGTATGGTATAATAGACTGCTCTTCACTTGAATTATACTGTGCAGTTTTGTTTTAAGTTCCTGACGGTAAGAGATATTGCTTATTCTTCTGTAAGTTCTAAATTTAGCGTGTTTCCAATGCTTCTCTCTATAGCCTCACAGAACAGATCTATTACCTAGTGTACAATTTTTCTTCTGTGGTGTTTAAAATTAGGCTGATAAGTCTTTTATATGGTTTATGTCATAGATGGTTTCTTCCTATTTATCTGACAGAAATTTATACTCCTGTTTGATCAATATAATGTTGACCTAATTTTAGGAGCCTTTTGTAGTCTACGATTCGATGTTCCAACAGACCTGTCTTATTGTGTTGTTTCTCTATTGATGTTTTATAGTTTTTCATACTCATATAGGAACTGTATTCCTTGGCTTAACCTTAGATATATGAGTAATCAATAACTCAATTTAGACTCGGTTCTTGCCTCACCTAACAACCTGGATGGACAAAGGTGGATTATCCAGGCTTAATACTAAAACGATTTCATTGAGTTAATCGATGCACCCAACCCCACGGATGTAAAACCTTTTCTGCCATAATCCGCTGCACCACCAAGCTGTTGTCAATCACGTTTAACTATTCGATGAGATGTTTTAACTATTTCAAATTCTTTCAGAATTCAGTCTTCTCAAGTTAACTCTAACTAGAACCAAAAACTGGAATCAAGAGGAAATAATCAGATAATTAAAAACTCATTAAACATGAATTTAAAAATAATAAATTCTAAACTCGGTGCGGAATACACCTCAACTAATTTCACAATTTCTCAGTGTTAAAATGTTACTCTTGTCATTAATAAAGGTCACCCGTGCTGTGATATAATATACCACAAAACAATTCGACGAATACTAATCAGCTTTAACCTTGAAAGAGAAATAGGCGAACTTTTCTTATGCAACCAATAGTTCGTATTGCTTTACATGTAGAGTTTTTCTTCTGTTCAGAAATTCAGATTAGATCTGACAATGTGGAAAACCTATAAAACACCAGACAAAATTTGTTGCTAAATACATTTTGTTTGTTTAAGGAAAAGTTTTACGAAGTAAGTGAAATGTCATCTAAATTACATAACATTTCTTTTGAATAACTCGGTTTTTTCCTGGTTGAACAACGCGTTAAATACTTGCCGGTCTTGAGCAAAGAAGCACGCATACAAGAGAACAGTTTGTTGAGTAATGTTTTATCACGACTTGGAAACAAAAAAGAACAGTTTATTGCAAGTACAATCGACAAAGAGTTATGGCATCCATGGTAATGACTTTCTAGCTGCATATACATTTTATAGTTTGCTAAACAATTTTCGACATAAACTCTTTGACAATATTGTTATATATTTTATGGAAAAATGCCCAAAATACCACAAATATTTCGCTTTTATTTATCAAACTTTGCTATTTTTTATAACCGACTGCCAAATGGGAGGAGGTTATCAATTCGTCGACACATTTTTTTATGTATGCTCAGTGATTATTCAAAAACGACTTGAGCAATTTTGATGATTTAAACGGCATTATATTAAGGAGTATTACAGAAAGGTCCCATATAATTTGCTATAACATGAGATTTACAGGTTTTCAGAAAATCGGAAATGACCGTAATTAAGCGACTACACTTCAGTGAATTTCAATGAATCTACACTGTTTTTCTCTAAAACGACTCAATCAATTTTAAATTGTATTCTACAACGTGATGTTCCAGCTTGATTCCATATAATTTTCTATAACGTAAGACATACCGTTTTTCTGAAAATCAGAAAAATATATGCAAAAAAAGTTGAACATCAATGCGTCAAATTTCCTTTATAAATATCTAGCTACCATGAGTATATCGTGCAGGGCGTTTGTAATGGTTTTCTTTTACGGGGTCTACAGACGAATGAAATGGCATAAAATATTCCACTAGTGCATTTAAAACAAACTGTTATGTCAGCGCTCTTTTCTTGCGTGTGTGCATCGAATTTCTAGCAGCAAGGAATGTGAACAGTTGGAAATATCGGGCGAAGTAAAATTAAAGTTATACAGGTGGGTTCAAAAATCTTACAAATGAATGTTAATATTGGGTGGCACATAAGTACCTACATATATAAGGTTGTTGAAATAAGAGTGGAGTAAAACTATAGTTATGCAGAGTGGATCAAAAACGTTAAAAAATTTAAATATTCATATGCTTTAAGGATATTTGAATTATAGGGCACAGGGTTCAACAAATGTTAGAAGTAGTTGCATATACAGGTTAGTTGAAATATAAGGTGTAGTATAATCCTAGTTATACTGGGTGTTTAAAAAATTTTATATAGTGTGGAACATAAGTACTTGACATATGGGACGAAGTGAAATTATAGATATACAGGGTGATCTAAACGGTAGAAAAATAGAAAAATTCAATAGTGTGTGGAGGATTAAACTTATACGGGCGGTTGCAACATCGCGTGGAGTCGAATTATAGTTGTACAGGGTAGTTCAAAATATGATAAACAAATAATTTATATTGAGTCACCAAACATATACAGAATAGTTGCAATATAGATTGAATTACAGTGCGCTTATAGAAAGTGGGCCAAATAATAATAAAGAAATTTAAAATATGTTGAAAATATAGAAAATAATACAAATGAGAGAGAGAGATAAGATTACGCTAAAATAATCACTATAATTGACCATTGTGTACCTTTTTCTAAACATTAGATTTGAAGTCTGCTTTTTTAATATAAGAATATTTTATAGATCTAGTGTGAGTCAGTCGGTGGACCGATTTTTGAAATAAAGGAAGGTATACAATACGGTAACCAGATATTGTTTTTTTAGTTAAATTATTTATTTAAAAATTATTGTTGAAGTTAGCACAACTTACATAGGATCCGGCAGACTGCGCTGTAGTTGATGTGTCCAATATTCAAGAGTATGCTTTAGTTTCAAATAGATGGCGTTCAGATTAATGTTGCCTAATTTTTAGAAGTTTACTGCGAAGGACAACGTCTGTCGGGTCCGCTATTGAAATTATAAAACCATTTTAATTTCACGTTAATTATAGTTTTATTATACAAGTTATCCCAACGAAAAAGAGTACCGGGAATATTTCCGAAAATACTTATTATTTTGAAAATCGTAACAACACGTCAAAAGATTTGCAAACCGGGGCATAATTGACCATACTAACCGTTAATTAAATTTCACCCTCGTTTCCCGAGCGCCATATACTTTTTTAATAGAACCCTACGATGACACCTCGTAGCAAAGCATATTTAAAAAGGAATTCAACCTTGTGCTTTAACTGGAGCGAGTTTCTTTTTTCAAAATGTTTTAGTCAGAACATTAAGACAACTGATTTTCTTGTAACCCCGCAAACATTAATACGAACATAAGGATTCAATAAGATGAAGCTACACCGCATTATGCAGTTGCAGTCCGACCTTATCTCAATCAAGGTTTTCCGCAGCAATGGATAGGTAGAAAATGACAAAACTGAATGTTTCTTGCGATCTGATTCCACTGGATTATTTGAAATAGAAATTGTCCAAGAATAAACCAACAAATAAATATATTATTATTAAATAATTTAAAATACCAAATAAGCCAAAAAATTAATCAAGTCACTGCAGATTTTGTCGAAGAATTCAAACAATCTATATTTGGTCAAGAATTGAACGGTGCCCAGTTTAAGCGTATGACTTAGACTATAATTATTGTAAATATTGTTAATTACTTCAAACTTTATTTGTTTCTATGGCATCATTAATACTTTTAGCAAGTAGACAATCGAAAATTGATTTTTCATATTACCAATGTCCAAACATTAAAAGTCCTATATTGCTGTATAGATAATTAAAAACCCTTTTAAACGAGTCATCACATGCCACCCTATCTTATTTAACAATTTTTTGGGGGCATTAGTTACTCCTAAGGAGTTGAAGGAGCAAGTGAATAATTTTATAAAATTCTGCTCAAAATGTTTCATCTATAAAAATTGTGCGGTTTCAGAATTTTTCTTTTATATTCATAACTACTTAGAAAATGAATTTATCTGTTACTTTACGTCCTTAGTATATATACTACCCTCGAATAAATTTTATTTTAAAAAAATTAACTGAGCGCTCGTTGTGAGGTAAGGGACAACAAATAGAAAAGGATAAAAACCATTGCCAGCGACTCATAAATCAAGTGACCATTTCTTTAATGAAATCGATTTGACGGAAAACGGTCTCTGATCTTCCAAAGTGTAGCATTAAACAAATTGGTTGGAGGTATTATCTGCACATGTGTGCAACTCCTATATGAAACAAGCTTGTTAGTAAAGATTTAATGTTATATTTTTAATTGTGGAAATAGAGCCATCATTTTTAACTCTATATACATTTCCAATGAAGACAATGTTTTAAAAAGGAAACTCGATAATTCTTTCTACGGAAGTGTTTTATGGGAATTTTACAAACCGTTCAATGCAATGTGACATAATGTTTTGGATTTTCGATACTTGCTATACTAATGTCATGTTTTTTTTATAGTTTTTTGACAAACTGAACTTTGATCTCATAGTATTTTGTGAAGAAACTGTTTTATGAGAGCTGACTAGAAAATATGATTTTAGATATTGCATCTTAGTCTACGTGCCCCAATTGTAACAAAATGCCTCGAGTTCGTATACATAGAAATTATCAACGATTTTGTATAATTAGTTTTGTACAGTTGTTACCTATCTATATGTTGGTTGCAAATGTAGTGTAATGGCAATAATGACGCGTTTTCAGAAGAAGGTAGACCTCTTAATATGCTTATAATATAACACCGCATTCGAACCTTTGTACATTTCTCAGACCGTCCTTTGACATTGTCATCAACGTTGAGCTGTGCAGAGAACTACTTGATTGTCTTCCACACGTCCCTTTTCAGCATTAGCGGAAAAAATTTAAACAATTATTTATTATGTTGAGAGTAATAATTGTCCGCTTGGAACTTCAATGAGAGACACGTAAGGCATAAATACTGAACTGTGAAGTAAATTCAACCGAAAAGGATCCCCGGTTAACAAGAAACGCGAGCCAAGAAGAACGTTGAAGTAGCAACATTAGGACATATTGAAGTGGAACCCAAAAATCTTTAAGACAAATTGGGTTAACATCAGGTGTTCCACGAAGTCGTGTTCACAGAATTTTGAAACGTATTAAGTTCCATACAAACAAAATCAGACCGGTCCAAGAATTAAATGAAGACGACTTTGCCAGAATAATAGAATTCCGTGAAACATTCTCCGGTTATTTGTTATACTATGCTTGCTTTTCCGAAGAAATTTCTTTTTATTTAAATCAAGGCAGATGATCGTCTAGTTGCGAGTTTCTGGATAATCGATTTCCTGATAGATGGATTGGAACACGAGATGCCACTGAGTGGCCAGCAAGGTTGCCAGATAGACGCCCTGGATTTATTTGGGCATTTAAAGGCCCGAGTGTGTGCTATTCCTCCAGGGCCACTGGATGATCTGAGGCATCGTATCCAAGAAGAATTTGCCCGACTTACTCCAGATGTTTTTCCAATCTATGCAGTGAATTAGACGCATCACTATACCACTGCCTTGTAGTAGATGGAGGCCATTTCGAACATCTGTTATCCTTTCGTAATAACAAAAAGTCTTTAAAATTATTATTCGTCAATAATATCAGAGATCAGAAACATATCTCAGAATCACGTTTTGATTCAAAATTTCTTAAATGTTGATGGAAACCGAAAATTCCTTTTTAAACAGGTTATAGAACGAGGTGTCACTTATGGTAGGGTTCCATTTTAAAAAAAATTGTCCACCTTCGTAAATCTTTTCACGTGTTTTTGCGATTTTCCAAATAATGAGTATTTTGGGAAATATACCATGTGACTCGTTGTTGTATATTAATTCTCAAGCAATACTATTTTCATTATTTACAAAAATTTATCAAAAGACCGGGTTGTCCCAAGAGACTCCTTTTTGGGTAGAGTTCTATTAGATGTTAAACTACAGTAAAACAAACTGCTGCAGTCTCAGTTGAGTGGTTGGTTTTATTTCGACTGTCCAATACTACTTGGCAATATTAATAAATTGACCTGTTTACTGCATTTATGCAATATTTACTATGAAACTTCGGACCTTTCCGTCCTTGACTATTCCGCTATGAACTAGATTTTGCCGCCTTGTGGTGCACCTTGATTATCCTATTGTACCAGCTGAACATAACGCACGCGATTGAAGGTTTCAAACTGTAGTTTCCACATTCAGTGAAATTTACACTTCCATAAACTGTCCAGTCCACCTCACTTACTTTACAGCCCTTTAATTCCGCGCAGATCACTCTCTCGGGTTCAATGATGAAACGACGACGTTTCGACAAAGTTACATATGCCCTCATCAGTTGAGTTCGCATTGTTCTGGTATCCTCGTGCTGAGAAGGATACAAGAAAAATACTAGTCGACCTGATGAGGACAGAAGTGACAGCCAGTTCACCATCGATCCTAAGAACCATCTCTCATCAACTACTCAGATGATTATCTGGAAAACACCTGATACATAAATAGAATCTTTATGAAATTTTTCTTAGTCCATTTTTTTTTGGAATAGTACCCCCACCACACTTATAGAACGATCTGTATGTAACAAAGTTCAAAACGTTTGAGAGTCTGTCACTTCAAACTTTCAATCAAGTCAATTTTAAATTTCTCATTTTGCATCAGCTAGATCATCAATTATATTGTATAAGTGTAATAGTGATTCCTACCAAGATCCAAAAATATAAAGGGCTGTCTAATGGTTATATACATATCGTTTTCCTTGGCTATTGTAACAAAGATACTCGATCTTACTACTTAGGTAACTTTCTTATAGGTTCTTCAATTAAAGATTCCCTCTATTCATCTTTAAAGTTACTAATTTATTAATTAATTTAGCGTATGGCACAAAACTAGGCTATTACATAATTTATAATTTATCGATAAAATATGGCATGAAAAATAATCAATTAAAATAAATTAAATATGGAAGTTAAAAGGTCAACATTATAAGGGGAATACAGTGAAATTACGAATACTAAAGCATGTAAAAATAATCAAATCTAAGTATAATTGTCTTATATATTCAGTTGACCCTGATGTGGAAACCAGGAAGTCTTCAGGGGGGCCACAATCCAGTCTCAAAGGGCAGCCCGGAATGATTTGTGGAATCGTTTGGTGTTCGGCCCCGTAGTGTCAAAGTCAGAACGGATCCTTATTTCCACTTGAAAAGGAAAATCGCACTTCTGCTGTAGTTGAGCAAATTCGGTTTATTGTTCTAACTCAAAATCTGCAGTCGTCACTGTGAAACATGTGAATTGATTGGACTGGTGGGGATTAGTATGGTTTCATTCTTGCTTCCATTGTTACGTGGAGTTGTAATTGTTCGCCAGAGGTTGGCAGCTGTTAAAGGGCGAATGTGTTGAGCGTCTGTTGCTCTGAGGTTCATTACAGCACGCAAGGAATCTTAGCTCCGGATGTGCCATTATTTTTCCGTTTTTCCTTAGAGGAGCATCTCTCCTGCAGTGTTTAGGAGACTAAATGTGGGAGAGTACAGGAAGCTACGTTGTAGGAGTTGATTTAATTGTACCAGGTATTAAATGTATAGTTTGATTTAATTTTACATCGAATAGCCTGGTGTGGGCACTATTTAGCCACACGGAGGCACAGTATTCTGCAGTGGACCAAAGCGAAGATGAGCCAGTAACCTTCTGAATTATGTTGTTCCGGGTTTTGAGCTCTTCTGTTAATTGCTTGAGGTGCTGTTTGAAAGAAAGTCCTACCCAGAGTAACCCCTTGATATTTTGGGTGATTGCTGTAGTCAAATTTTCTGAGTCACGACAGTCGATTCCAGACCTCGTTTCTGGCGATAAGCCGGTGCCCGTTGTTAATCAGGAAAGGAGAGGGTCGCGGCTCTCGAGTGTCACTTGTCAAAACTTTACACAAATACTCTCTTCGAGGTGTCATTCCTTTGTAAGCAGGCAATATATATTATATATAAATATAATATATATTGTTTCTGGTCGGGAACCTTCATCAGTTGCGCTTCCCACAATTGAATGTCCTCTCGAACACTTCTTTATGCATTTGATGCATTTCGTTAAATTTGAAGACGCGAGATGAAAATCCTAGATGTAGTCTTACATCTGGCGTCTTCAAATTTACACAAGTAGTTCGCCCGACACACTTTCCTTTGGGATTGGGCGAGAGGGAAGGAAATCGACTTGTTAAGCCTTAATATAATTAGTCGTCAGACCTGCTTTCCTTCGGTATTGTGGCGATGAGTCAATCTGGAGCAGGGCATTGTTTTTAGGTCTATACTTCTATATTACAATTTACACCATCATTGTTAACGCTTGCTTTGTATTTCAATGTTCATCAATGAGCTCTAATTCAAATTTTTACCATCAATAGCAAGAACTACCATCATTTTGAACGTTTAGACTAGACTACTAAGTACATATACAATTTTAAATTTATAATTATTGCAGCAATCAAATTAGATTTAATTAAGACAGTGACTCATTTTTTGTTTTAATAAACGTATAGGTATTACACAAACTGAACTGTAATGCGATTTGTTATAACATTACATTTCTTTCACATAATACTTACAAAATCAATTACCTAAATAAAAGAAAGTTTGAAAGAATAAACGCAAACCGTATTATTCACCAATTGTTTCAACAAAAAAATGTATGTCGTAATTAAAAAGATGGAGTTACAAAAACCGCAATTATTATGATGAATACAACAACGAAATTGTTTACGTTATGTAGATTCGTTTTCGTTTGGCATACTCGTGCTGATCTTGACCTCTAAAAAAAGAAATGTAGGTAACTCACTGTTATGTAACCAGAAGTAGGCTTTTGACCGTTTCAGTCGTTTCACTGCTTGCTGTGATTTTCTCTGCATTTAATCGTAGTCCGTAGACATTATATGAATTGTAAAATTTGATTATAATTTGCTATATTGGTAGAACTCAACTCTATAGTGTTTATCAAATCATTACTTAAACAAAATAATCTAGTAATTTCATTTATATTAGCAAGATAACAATAGATATTGCTTGGTTTTCTATATGACACAACACAAACTGTATTTGGCATCATGAAAGTAAAAAACGTCATCTTTCACACTCTGTTATGGCCCAGCCTCAACATGTTATAGGCAAAATATCTATTAAGCTGTATGTTTGAACAAGTGCCATGACTTGTTGCTAATTTGTTACCAGGGTATCCAGATTCTGGAGACTCAGGAAAAGTCCGGGACCTAGTCAGGATAATCGAGAAGCTACCGGAAAAATCATGTAAAAATTGAAATTTTAAAATGTTAGTCTCCCGAAATTGCCCAATCAATATAAATGAGGAAAAAATGGAATTTCTTCTCTAGCCAGACCCTTAATCCAGACTATGGAAACATTTTTCCTACGTTAGGAATTACCCACATCACAGCATTAATTTTTGTCATAATTAAATCTCTCATATAAATTATTTTTTAGGAGTGGACATTGTGAATTTGTTAATACCTAGATTAACCCTTTTTTGTAAAGAGCTAAAAACAATGTACATTTAATAAAGTGAGCTCTATTCCCCATTCACTACTGAATTTCTGTATGGTTACATGATATCCCGGATAATCCAAGATAACCATGCTGCAAGGTCTGCATATATATAATGATGGCAACTCTGTCATAAGAGACCTAAAAATATTTATTTCTCTTCAAAAAGGACTAGCAAATCTGGTGTCTCTATTGGTTAAAAAATAATAGCTGTCGCTTACGTACGTTAAATTTAAGGTATTTCCTTCAAAATTGCTTTTAGTGAAACAAATTAGCAGCAAAATAGCAACAAACCATAACAGTGGATTTTTTAATTGGTCTCACAAGTTCAATAGACCTATTCTCTAGCCAATATTCTTCGACAGCGCCTTTGTTGTATACAAATCCTTGAGTAAGCATAATAAAATCAAATGTCAGTAATCTATCTCAAAGAAAGAGTTCCAAGCACTATTATCATGTTTTAAAATCCAAATAAATTACGTCAAAGGCATTTCGAAACTTTTGTCCCAGTAAGGATGCCCATACTAGACACAAGTGTCAGGATTTAATTAGTCTATGTTTTAAAAGTAAATTCGACTGGATTTCAGCAAATAGGATAACTTTGGTTAAACTATCTCCAAAGGGCTAAGAACAAGTCGCCCTCAAAGATCCCCAAGACATAGATGAAATTAGGTTACGTTGATGGCTTGGCACACTAAATATTGAATCAGGACGAACAGAACGATCAGCTGTCCTTATAGAAAACTAACTAATGATTCGAAATTTGCGTAACAGGTCTAATATAAGAATTAATAATAAAAGTTTTTCTCGAAAAAATCACGCTATAACTAAATATACATATCTGACAGTATAAAAATATAACGGACTGCGTAGGGGTCAAGTGAATTCCCTTATTATCACGAGACGTTGTCTCTTTTGATCAACACGCTCATTACTTCCATTTACTTTCGTTTGGCATTAACCGATTAACCGAATTGTTAGCTTTATTGCTTTTTTCCACCTTTTCCCGAATTGACCTCATCTTCTTTTTTCTTTTATACCTATATTTTCCATCTTCTTTTCTACACCAATTCTTCGCTTCAGTTCATCATTTCTGCCAAGACCATTTGCAGATACTCTGCAGCATCTTCTCCCTCCAAAATTCGTTCTCAACTGTTTCTAGTCGTCATTTCACATCACCATTTAAGGTCCATTAATATTGCTACCATTGCAAGTTATATTCACGCTGCGATACCTATACCCCGATATTCTTTTAACTGTCGTATTGGTATTATATTACCTCTCCGTTCTAATTATCATGCACTGGGTGTGATTCGATACTTCACATAGGCTTACGCGCCATTAAGCCTCCATCTTCCCCATTTCTGCCAAGATTATCTAGTCCAGCAAATAGTAGCCTCTCTTGCCAGCTCGTATTATAGTTATTTTTTTAATTTCTTCTATTTTTATATTTGAGAGTTTATTATTAATTTTCTTGTCTAGTAGAATGGTGTTAGAATTTGTTATAATTTGTTTTGTATATAATTTGTTTTTTCATTTGTCTCGCATCAACGAATAGCATGTAGTACCTCGCACTACACTTACGCCATGGTTTTTAATGGAAGTTTTTGTTTAAGTATTTCATAATTTATAAAGGATTTAAGTTTCTCATACGTTGTAACCAGGTATCCTTATGTTTAAAATGTCAGTTTATGACTTTTCCTGAGAATTGAAAGCAGACCTTTATTAGGCTAAAGCCATTGTCATCTTCTTCTAGTTCCCGAAAGACTCCAAATTTTCTCCTGATTTTTTCCCATTGGTCCATTAGAATCGCCCATTTCACTTTTTTTTTAATTTCCGGTGTTCTATAAAACAGATTTCTATGGTTAGGAGCATATACTCCTATAAAAATTACTTCTTGTCTAGATTAATCCATTTCCTTGGTTATTATAATTTTTTTTCCATTATACAGCAATAACTACATCGGCTTTGCTGTTATCAATTTTTCCACGCCGCTATCAAGCAGTATATAGTCTTCCACGATTCCCCTTCAGTTTGTTTTCCCCAGTAATGTCCAGTTTGATTCTATCCCTTTACAACATTCCCGCCCTTTTGGGCTACATTACACTTTATGCATTCATGGTCCAATATTCATTTACTGTTTTTATATCTCAAAACTTTTTTGGTCCGTCCATATTCTTAGGATGCCCTTCCGCATTTTTACTTAAATGACTTTATTTAGCAACCTTCAGGGTCAAGTAGTTTTTTCCCCTGAAATGACTACATTTCATAATTTAGGAGATCATTCTTCCCATTCTAGATCTGATGATCGTGCTAGTTTTAGTCCCAGGAATTGCATTTCCCCTCGTTACCACCCATATCTGGATATCTTTCCCCAGTCATCCACTCGGGAATCGCCCGGTAAAGGACTATACTCTCCACTCGAATTTTAATATTTACAACTCTTCTTCGTGCCTTTAGAAACTGAATTTGCAAAAAACTCGGTTTAACTGTACTTGCTTCAATATTTAAGCTTCCTGCTAAACTAGTTCAAGATTTCTTGAGCGGTTTGAGTTGTTCCGTAGAAACATTGACATTCCTCTATATCCACTTATGGGTTGAATTTAGGAAAAAAGTTCATTAAAATCCGTAATAGACAGATAGTGGGACAAACAGACATACTTTCGCTTTTATTTGTTAATATGGATATGGATTATTGCTGACATTACTATACTTAATTTAAGATTTTTTTTTTTTTTCCCCATTATTTTAACAAACAATATATTAACAATGTTTCTACGGACAGATAACCCCCATAAAACCACTGTTAAAATCCAAAAACCTTTCAAATTCTCCATAAAACGGTTGTGAAACAATTTCTTCGAGGAACTTTATAAAATGACGTATCAAATGAGGTCAGTCTAGACGTAAACGAGGTTACCTCAACAACATGTACCGTTGATTGTTATTCAAATCGATTCTTACAGCGAATAATAATAAAGTTACATAACGTCACAAAAGTTCAACAAACTATAGAGCTGAATGCACATTCGTCATTCATTCACTTAGAAGGTTCGGTAAGGTGTCTAAATAAGTTAAAAATCGAAAAATGTAGGTCACCAGTACAGTAAGACACAATCCATCTATCTAAGAGCTAATTGAAAGTTATATAATTTTTACGTAGGTGAAAGCGAGTAAGCAAAGAAATGCGCAACGGTTTCCCTGTATATTCTCTAGTAATGGACAAACAGTTAATGTTCGGTTGTAGGTTTAACCTATATAGTTATGTAAGATTTGTGGCCAACAAAGTCGAATACACACGCTAACATTTGGCCGATATAAATGTGTATTTAATTACAAGGAATATCGAAATGTATCAGGTCATCGATCTCGGTCGGAAAAAATGCATAATTTATTATGCCATCTTTTATTATATTATTATTGGAACTACTTAGTGAAATGTAATTGCGAAAAGGGATGTTACATCGATATTGATTGTATTTCTTGCATTTATCTTGTCAATTTCTATTTATTGAGACCATTACGAAAGTAAAAACAACCAACCATACAGACTTACGTCTTGGTGATTAAAATTATTGATGGTGAAAGATTCAAGATCCGAAGAGTCCCCCAAAATTTCGATGTTTTGGTTGTGGTGAAGAGGGGGAAATAATGCACATACAAAACTGACCAAAATTGTCGAGTGAGGAATCACTTTACATTTTGCTCGCTTAACCGAACAAAATGATTTTCAGATAGGTTTACCTAGTTATACACAGGATTCAGGATTCTTCGAGGTGTCATGTCGGTCTTACATCTCGCGTCTTCATACACAGGATATCTTGGATCAAGTAAATTTGGGCATTATTTCCAATTCTTAACTTTTTCCATTATTGTCTATAACTTGGAACATCCTGTAGAATTATGTAATGCGGTAAATTTTAACTGGTCAAACTCTCTTTTGAATCTAATATATCCCAAGATACAAAGCTAGTTTTGCTGTGTTTTTGGCATGCAACTTTTTCCCCTTTTGTACGACTTACATCATTCTATTAACTTCTGCAAAACAGTAAATATGGAGTAGTATAGTTATTTTGGGCTTCGAGATATAGCGTCCTCAAATCAAAATTAAAATACAGTTAATCACAAAAAAACTTATAGGTTTGTTTTTGCTATGTATTTTGTGTAACTGATTGATAGTACCTATCACGTATATAAAACCATTAACATGCAGTGAAAGAAAAGACAGCTAGCACAACACATCGTTTTTAAGTCTTCTCTTTATATTTGAAGGGCTGTATCTGCAGGAAGCAAGCGGAAAAAGAGAGGCGTTGTGTTTTGATATTAGGTGAACAGAATTATTTGACTAGTTAAAATTGTAACAACTTACAAAATGAAATTTCAAGTGACCAGGGGAAAAACTCACAGCGCGAATACTGAAGAAGTTCCCAAATTTTTCGATTTTAAAATGGTGTTCTTCTAATCAGCGAGAAAAAAACTTTGAAAAACGAGCGACTACACTCGGAAGTTTAGGTTCATAGCATATTTTCAATTTATGTGTTCAACTACTTCAAATTTTTGGTATATTTTATATATTCAATTATACAACCCAAAACTGTGAAGGAGTTTTGTCATTAATACCGCTAATATGTATTTGCTTTTGGACTTCCCAGCTTGACTGACAAGTTGAGAGGTGCTAAAAGCTCACAAAAAGGTTGTTATTGTACGATTAAATTAATTTTTATGTCTTTGTCATCGGATATTCTGAAGACAAAGAATACCTTTTTCTTATTCTTTGTCTTAATTGCCCTTATAAACAGGGTCTAGTTTAGACCCTTCAAAGTTTGAAAATTTTAAATTATTTTCCTATAAAAAAAATCAATCAAACTTGCCTCTACTGACTTTAACTCAGATCTCAACACGTTGCAAAAAGGAGCTGAGGAATTGAAGTCTGAACTTTTAACGTGGATAATTGCCTGGCAGTCGTCGACTTTTTCACGCCTCGTAACCATATCCTCTGAGGCCTCCCCTTTCTACTTTTTCCTGGTAGAGTCCACTGCCAAATCTTTTTAGGTTATTCGGTTCAAGTGCCCATAAGATGTCAACCTTTTTCTCTCCAACCTGTCTATTATGTCCGTATCTTGGTGAACAGTTATTTTTTGATTAATGATCTCTTCAGGAACATGCTGGAATCAAGACGTCCTGCAACTCCGTCGAAGAGCATCCAGGGCTTCTAGTCACATGGTATATCTTTTTCAGATTTCCCATGTTCCAGAGCTATAGTTTTGTATACTCTCATTTTTGTGCAGTTCGTTTGTCCCTTTGACCACCATATCCCGTTTAGCTGTTTTCTTTGCGGCCCTGATACGTATTTTATCAAGTATGTCCCACTCGCAGTTTGGAATCTCACTCATTAGTGTTCCAAGGTACTTAAAGTCTTCACATCCCTGTATTTTACCACCGTCAAAGTCCAAATCTTCTGTGTCTACTCCTATATCCTCCTATATTCTTTCTTTGCTACATTTTATTTTAAGTTCCCAGGATTCGTACTCTTCTCTGTGTTTTTTTGTCATGTATGCTGCATCTTCTCTATCTGTGGCAATGATGACCTGATCATCTGCAAAGAGCAGAGTGTGTATTAAAGAGTCATTAATTTGTACTCCCATATTTGAACATTTTCGTGCCCAGTCTTACATTGCATATGAGATAAATATTTTTTAAAGGGTAGGGAATTCACAACATTCTTGTAATAAATCTTTAGTAGTTGATAAAACTTTCTGACATGACAATTCTTTCATGGTCCTCACATAATTCCTGTTTATGCTTATACTCGTATTATCAAGAACTTCAAATAATTTGTTTCGTGGTAGACTGTCATAAGCTTTTTTAAGGTCGATAAATACTAAGTGTATTTCCCAAATCCAATTACTAACCAAAAAAATATTGAGCAGACAACAACAATTCAGTCAGCAAAAATGTTAATTCTATGTTCAGTAATGGTTAATTAGGTTAATCTAGGTTCAGTAATGGTGTAAGCGAGACTTAGTAGCTAAATAGCTTGGTATTTGCTGTAGAATCTGAAATATTGAATTTCTTCTTAACCAATACTTTATTACTTGCGTCACTTCTTAATAAAAAAACACAGCTGATTAAAATAACTTTCAAGAACATAAATCATACATATAGAATGTCAATCAAAATCTTCTAAAAATAAATGCAACCTTTTAATTAATTAACTAATTGACAAATAGCAAACTAATCAAATTCACAGCACAATTTTCTTCTTCAATTAATATTCTCCACAATTCTTGACCATGGCTTACAGTTTATGTGTACGGACATTTAGCCTTAACCCTTAACGGAGATTTGTGCAACCCGAGACAATGAATAATTTAATTTCAGAATACCATTAATTGTAATTCCACTTGAATTTCCTCACAAAGAAATGTTGTTCAAGGTCGATAACTATCAACGCACGTTTTAACGGATCAAAGCGTTGATTTAAAACTGCACTATTGCAAAATGTCTTTTAATCAAGTCGTAAGTGCAATGTTTGGATATTTAATTTTGAAGACCTTGAGTAATCATTAATAATTGTTTGGGTTATTTACATATCTAATATTTCATAAACTCAACACTTTAAAGTGTCTGATTGAGATAATTACTCAGTAATAAAGAAATTCTAACTGCTCTCTCGAATTATTGTTGTTCATCAATTGAATATTTTAATTTTAAGCTGAGACACACGTATGCAGTTGTGAGCTCTGACATTTAGGACTTTCACAAAACAAGGGCGTATGTTAGATTAAACAATATTAATACTAGTTTCACGAAATATTGCAATACTTTTTAAGCAAAGTTATACAGGGTGTCCGCTTAAGTTCTCTACTATTTCAAACTCTACTACTAATTTTACGAAATAAAGTTAGACTTCATAAAAAAAGCTGAGTGGTCAAAACCTAAACTACGACAATGCAATATAAATTTTATAAATTCATATAGGAGGGTTGTGAAAAATATGAATTTTGCTCAAGTACCTTTATTCTCGACAACATCGAAAATTATTATTAAGAAAAGTAGATTAAAGTTCAAAACTACATAGATAAATGAAATTTGGAATATTTATTTATATAAACATATTTATATTGCTATTATAACATGCAAATTGCATCCAAATGAGTTAAATTCAGATATATGGTTATGTTAGTTCACAAAATTGTCTCCTGGTGGAGTGAATATTCATTTAAAACAAACGTTTGGTAGGGAGTAAAGATGGAGTAATAGGACCTTTTACCTAGAAATTCTAATTTGTGTATTTTACTTACTTTTTTAAAATAACTATTTGTTTAATTTTTAACCGACTTCCAAAAAGGAGGAGGTTCTCACTTCATCTGCACCTTTTTTATATGTATGAAGAGCGATTATTCAAAAACGGATTAGGCAATTTTGATAATTTAAACTGCGTTATGTTAAGGAACATTACAGAAAGGTCCAGGTCCCCTATAATTGTTTATTGTTATAAACAATTGCGGTTTTCCAGAAAATAAAAAAAAAGTTAATAAGGAACTAGATATCAGTGATTTTGAATGAAACTTCAATTTTCTCTAAAACCACTCAAGAAACTTGAATATTATAAATTGTATTCGAGAAAGATATGCTCCAGTTTGATTCCGTATATTTTTCTATAACGTAAAACTTACCATTTTTCTGAAAATCGGGAAAAAATATGCTCAAAAACTGTAAATATTATGGTGAATGTCAAATTTTCATCATAAATTTCTAGTTTAAGCCATGAAAGTATATCGTACAGGGTGTTTGTAATGGTTTTCATTTTAATTCGTTTGAAGTAAGTTTCTTTAGAGGAGAAGTTAAGTTAGGGGACTCACGTGAAATGCCCGAAAATATTCCGTTACATTATCGAAAAGAAAATTTGTTGTCGGCGAACTCTTCTATATGGTATACGGTTGTAGGTGAGTGCGTAAGCAGTTGAATAGATAAGATGATTGAAATATAAGTTGTAATTGAATTAGTTATACAGGGTTGTTCTAAAAATATTGTATTGGGTGGCACATAAGTAGTTGCCTATACAAGGTGGTTGAAATAAGAGTGGAGCAAAACTATAGTTATACAGAGTGGATATTTGCGTTATAAGCCTAAGAATAATTACAGTTATACAAAAGGCTTTAAAAATTGTCAGAAGCAGTTGAATATACAGGATGGTTGAAATATAAGGTATAGATTATACTTACAGTTATACAGGGTGTTTTTAAAAAAGTTATATAGTTTGGAACATAAGTAGTTGCTTAGGCAAGGTGTTTGAAGTAAGGGTGGAGTAAAATTATTGTTAATTAATTATTCAAGGTGTATCATAAATGTTAAATACATTAACTGCCTATAATCATAGGCAGTTAGTGTATTTAAATTATAGGACGTAGGACGTAATTATAGACATGGATTCAAAACAAATTTAGAAGCAGTTGCATATACAGGATGGTTGAAATAAATGCTAGAGTAAAATTATACTCATAAAATGTGGTTCAAAAAGGTGAATTTTGTTATATAGGGTAGACCATGAGCAGTCGCATAAATGGAATACTAGACATATGGGGCGAAGTAAAATCATTGGTATACAAAAATAATTTAAACAATAGAAAAATCAAATGTGTGTGGAGAGGATTTACACTTACACAGGGTGGTTTTAAAAATAGCAGGACGATTGCAATATTGTGTTGAGTTGAATTATAGTTGTACAGGGTGATTCAGAAAATTATAGACCAATAAGTTATATAAGAGTGACCAATACACAAAAGCATATACGTGTGGATGCAATATAGAGTGAATTAGTTACATATATAGAAAGTGGTCCAAATAATAAAACAAATAAAAAAGTGAAAATATATTTGGAAATTATACACAAAGAATAAAAATTAGAGAGGGAAAAAGAGAGATAAGAATGGCTAAAATTTTCAATTGAACTGTACCTTAAATCAGATAAAAACTAAGATATGTCTGAAAATAGTGATTGATTGCACAAGGTTTCTAAACGGTTTTTATTTTAAGTCAGCTGAAGTCGGTTCTTTTTTAAATATAAATTATATGTTATTATTGTCATTATAGTACAGAGCAAAAGATGTAAGACAATACTTAAAAACACATTTCAGTGGAAAACTTTTCCGGGATTTAGGCCTCCGAAATTGAGTTTCCTCTATTATCTCTTGTGGGAGGTATTTAAAACAAGACGTATTCCCATAGAGTTCAATTCAAACTGTAGACCATTTGGAGAGGTCAGTTAGAGAAAATTATGATTTTTTGCAAATAGAACGGTTAAATATATGGAAAACGAAGGGGGATATGCCCAGACAAAAAATTTAGAATGATAGAGAAGGATTAATTAAAACTCCTATTTAAATTATTTGACAATAGTGTTGAATGCTATAATTGCATTGTTTAAATAATATATTAGACATTTTTCTATCGCAAAACATAACAAATTCCATTTTTTCTTAATTCTTGAACAACATTTACTTTTTTTACGTCATGTGTACAGATTATTTTTTTTATATTTATTGGTTTTAGACCATGAGGGATAAATTTTTTCATAAATCTAATGGTAAAATATTTCAGGGAAACTAAGAAGGTATATAGTTTGATGACATGATCAGGAGTACATAGTGTAAGTAAATTCTTGTTTTCGGGGCATTAGGGAGTTCTTTTGGAAACTATTGAGCCTAATTTTTTAATAAGATACGAAATATTGAACGGTCTCCTAAATTTCAAAGATAAATAAATCGAAAATATTAATTTTAGAGGTCAAATTATAGAATTAAATGAAGAATCTAATATTAAACCTAAAGTTTTGAAAAAATATAATTGTAGGGACTCATTTGAACTTTGCGGGAAAAATAACGCCAAACTAACCTCTTATGTTAAGGCATATCATAAAATTTAATAAAGAATGTCGGGTGCACTGACAGTATTGAACGTACCAAATAAAATATATATAGATAAAATAAGAAAAAAACCCTGGGCCACGTCAACTTTAATTTAATAATGCTCAAATTTGGACATAACCCATGGCGTCATTAATGTGGACGTCATACACATTTTTTTAATGTATACACCAATTTTTTATATGATTTGAAAGATCTAGTTAATTCTACATACAGGACATTAAAAAATCAACTGAAAGGTATAAATGTAACAAAAGAATAAGAAAAAATCATGGCAAGTGTTCAAATTAGTCACCATTTACTTTCTGACATGAGCAATGCGATTTTAAAATTTTTTAGTTAACCCTTTTTTGGCACAAGAACTTAATGAAGATTATTTCGACCAAAAAGTTGAATTCTGTGAAAGAATGATGGAGCGATACCATAACGAACTGCAATTTTCAAGTAGTTTATTGTTCTCAACAAAGGTACTTTTTGTTTAAATGGTTCTGTCAATAGGCAGAACTGAAAATCCACACTGAATGATGGAAACACATAAGCAACGCCCACACAAGTTCAACACAGGGATTGTCGGCACTGCAGTCATAGGTCCGTTTTTTATTGAAGGTGCACTAAATGATGGGAAATATTTGAAACTACTACATCAAACATAATACCGGCAAATGCAGGAGTCTTGCACCGCCACATTATTCACAACCTGTTCTAAATTATTCAGATATTATTTTCCCAAATAAATAGATTAGTAGAATAGGGCCGATTGAATGGCCTGCTAGATTTCCCGACCTAATTCCCTTCGATGTCCGTTTATGGGGCTATCTGAAATCAACAATTTACGTCACCCGACCAAATAGTACTGAAGGTTTAAATATAAGAATAGTGGAAGAAATCAGACCTCAAATGTTAACTAACGTTAAAAAAGAAATTGCATTGCTCATTGTCAACCCGTAAATGGTAGTCAATTTGAACACTTCCTTTGGTTATCTCTAATTCTTTTGTTACATTTATACCTTCCTCAGAGCAAAAATTGATTGTTAAAAAATTCAGGAAACCGACGGTGCCATCACATTAACAACGTATAATTTTTTCCACCCGTATGACTTTACAAAAGAATTTTCTTAGCATGTTTAAAAATTAATTAATCTCAATGTGTATGCATAACCGATGAGCTCGGAATTTAGTAACGCGAAAAACAAAAAATCTGTGTATTTATCATCGTCAGAAGCTTAAACTAAGAACTATTAATCTAATGTATCGCCATATATTTCAGTTTTTGAATATTGGAGTTTTTTGTTCCCTACTGCATTCATAAAAAAATTATGTTGCCGTCATACAGACCACATTAATGACGTCATGAGACATCTATTGGAGTCCAAAATTCCGCATTAGTATGATGTATCAGGAGTGACACGTTGTTCGAGAAGTTTAGTCATGCTGTATTTTATATTTTTATTGCTTTTGGATAGATTTTATTTGACTTTTTTGTTATTTAGTTCCATAGTTTACTTTATGAACCTACTGGAGTATCTTAAATAATAAACCTATATTAATCGAGTTCTCATTTGATTAAAAATCGTTTTTTTTTCATAGATCTTTACCATCTGAATGAATTTGTTTAAAAATTATTAAGGAAAATATGCAAAAATTGACCCATTCTGTTCTTTAGCACCGTAATTACTGGATTTTCAAGAGCATCTGCAATGTATCTTCTAGAAAAATACAAATATACTTTACTTATATTTTTAAAATAACGTGTTTATTAGATTTAATATCTTAATATTTAAAATTTGACCCATTCCCACCTTTAGCACCGAACAGCCGAGCGTAAAATTTAGAAAAACGAAAGATTATTTTCAATATAAAAAAATATATTCTGAACTTTGGGGGCCAAATTAGTATAGTTAATACATACTTTTATAAAAATCAAGTGCATCATGTAGCAAATCAAATGCAATTGTTAGTTATGAAAAATAAATTGTATAGATATTTTTTAAACCATTCCTTGTTTAAAAGATACTAAGAAAAATATAAGAAAATCCTCATATCATGCTTATCTTATGCTAGAAAATAAAATAAGATATATATTATTGTGATGGGCATTCACCATCCGATATTTCCTTCTTGAATTCTCGAACATTCGAGAACTTTAACTCGACACTCCCGACAGACTGCCTCTCTGATTCCAAAAAATGATTATGATTAACTTAGATTATAACAAATCTCCAAGGTGGTAACGGAACTCTTAGTATGCGAGTTCAACTCGCAGTTGAACAAATTATTCAGTATATCACATTTCTTTCTGTTTAGGACTTTCGCTGGCAAAGGACCCAGAAGCTACTACTGGATCTTGGTATCCGAATTTCCTAAACGGTAAGTTTTTAATTTTGCTCTATAAGTAGACTTGATAATGACTAAATGCCTTACACCAAAAATACAAAGTTAGGTTATTTTGATTAGTCGTAATAAATTTATTAACAATCGCGTGAATCTGAGTTGCTTAACATGTGTTTTTAAACTAATATTTTAATTTTTAGTAATAATCGACAATGGTCAGAAAAGCTAATTGCACTTTTTCAGACTATTCAAATTTGGAACAGATTATTTAGACATTTAGGAAAGTTAATTTCGTATGAGTTGCAACTTTTATGAGAAATTAGATCATGAAGAAATAAGTAAAGCAAGTAGGAGAAAACAAATTGCGTGTTTGCATGAACAAATTTTCCCCCAATTTATGGGACTGGTGTCACCCATTTGAAAATATCTAGTTGATCAGCAATTTTTGGAAGGTAAACTTTTTTTACTTGTCTCTGATAAACCGAAAGTTACACAGTAATTCCAGTATATACAAAGTGGAACAAATAGCCAAATGGACTGAATTTATTATTCTAGATAGTGTACATATTAAAGAAAAATTTTAGACATAAATTTATATTCTGAGTTAAATAAGGGCTTGTGATATGTATTGTGAAAGGTTTCTTTATTGTTCCTTTCAAATGGTATCAATAAAAGAACGATAAAAGACCACGATCGCATGGTTAATTTTGTTTGTTTGCCTTGGAAGATTATGACTAACAGCAGTTTATAGTTAAATAAAAAAGATAGGCGGTCATTTGAGACTGAACGGTGCAACTGAAAGCTTCTTACCAAATAGACTTCTAGTCTATGGTTATCTCCCTGTCTCTGTTCCTCTTTCTGTAATTTCTGGTAATGAACGTAAATTTCAGGAACTTTAAAATACTTGTGACTATTTTGTTTCGATGTAAGTTTTAATCATTATGGTTAGGTTATTACTTAGTTTTAATGTTACTGCGAAAATACATGTGAAGTGTAATTCAATTTTTAATTTATATATAAAATTTGTTAATTATAATAATTCAACCCTATTTCACATACTTAATATTCTGACAATATATAACAAGGTTACTTTAACTATAACACATTAAATTATAGGCACATATTTACTTAGATATTTTTTGCATATTAAAACAGTATCTGTTTTAGAACAAACTTGAATATGAAAATTACCTGGCGATTAAAATCTTTCCGGAGACGATTTGTTTTTAAAAACCTCCTCTCACTTACCTAACGGGCAAGAATTCAATTCCTATGAAATATAACCATAATATCATAAATAATAAGTTTGAAAGAATAATAGAAACAAACCTACGAAGAACCTAATTTTTCGTTTGGTTTCAAATTCGAAGTATTTTTTTCACAATACCTAATACCGTAAATCCATAGTTTTTGTTATGCACTTAAAGTCAGATAAATTATATGTTCTAGGGTCCGTTATTAGTCTGCATTGCAGGCTCCCTCTAGAAGTATATGCTCTAAAGTCTGACATTATTCACAATGATTAAAGTAAAAAGTTTATTTAGTAATATGAACTTGGTAAGCACACAAATGTAATAGCAATGTTGTAACTGGTAACGTTGCCCTTTTTCTGGTGTTCTACTTCTGCCAAATGTCAAGTATCTAATTTAAAATGTCGCCATCAGAGAATTAGAATATTTTTTAGTACGAAAAACAACTTTTGTTCTGGTATCGTATATAAACCGGATGTTATCTTTATTTATTTGTTATTGATTTTCTATAATCGAAGAGATTCTTAATATACAACTTAGTCCCTGTTTCTTACACAGAAAACTAAGTTCTATCGATATTTCAATGTCAAAGACATTCAAAAAATGGTATGCAAAAGTGAACAACAATATACTATACAATGTATTGATAAAAAACTATACAGTTAAAAGATCCTTCAGTAAATATATATATTAACAATCAGAAGTAAGCTACAAGGGTATACTTACAATTTGAAATAAAACAGAAACATGGATCATAGACGTGAGAGAAAGGAGCCCTAAAATGACAAAGATTGTCAACGGAAAAGGAAAGTTCATATCGTACGAATGAGGAACATTTATTTAGGTAAAATGTAGTAAACGCTTAAAACAAGATCTTGTATTCAGTATACTTATTCAAATAAATCAAAACAATAATTTCACAAAATGTAATGCGACTATTACAAGATAAAAAACAGCCTATGACAACTGTTTAGCATTAAATATCCATATTTTTGCACATAATAAATATTCATGTTCTAAACTCATATATATTTACTTTCCGTATCGTAGATAAAACCCCATCCCATTAATATCAGTAAGGTGGGAAAATTTTCCATATTGATATTTATAGACTATAAAGTACATTTTACTTTTAGCATAACATTTTCACGTTCCGACCGATTTTAGACGTTCCACCCGAAAGCTACGTAATACATTTTCCTTATAATATCTTATTGTACTTAGGAGATATCACACTCCCCGACAAAACCTTAAGAAAAATGTGAAAGCTCCCAAGGTGTCAAATTTCGACATTAATTCTGCTAAACGAAAACAACTACTCATTTTTTTTTCCCATAACGATATTTACTGATCTAATAAATAAAAACGAAAAAATAAATAACAAATAACATTAGCATTATATATCTGAATTGTTTAGCCGAGTGTATTTCAATTTTATAACCTATGTTTTATTATTACAAATATCAAATACGAATAATACTTATACTAATTTTTATAATTATGTAGCCCTTAAATTTAAAGATTTGTCTATTTATATTAATTCTAGAGTTATCTAGATCTATATATTTAGTTTCAGTTTATGTTTTTTAATACCAGCATTTTTTTGAAATGTATTGCTTTAACGCGGCTTGTGATCCTTGTTGACTGATGAAAATCGTCACGTAAATAAAAAGCGTTATGCCCCCTCCAAATGACTTTCTCCCTGCGAAAATCTATATTTTAGCAGACAATCTTTGGAGACGACCACCTGCACGACTGGATTTATAACTTCAATACGTTTCATTTTAAGTCACGCGTGAGTAAGGTCGTCTCATCATTGCAACGTATGTAACCGCAGATGTCTCTTAGAACATTTTGTAACTCGTAAAATCCTAGTAAATATTTTAAAGGTCACACACAATACTTCTGGCATTCTTAATCTGATACAACACTGTTCTCCCAACACCTATATGTCATGTAACAATTCGAAGTCCAATTATAAACTTGTCCACACTAAATGACCGCTTAAAGCTATACATACGACAGATAATCTGAATTTCAAATCATTCAACTGTTAACGATAGCAGCTAGATAAGCTAGATAGCAGATACAAAATTATTGAAACGGTGTGAGTTCAACCATTTCAAGACTAGGGAAGTCCAAGAAAACTGCGAGGAACGAGTTACATTGTCCACTAGTTTCCGACTAACATTGGAAGCCCGGTACAGACCCCGAATGGGAAATTCAGAGGATACCAGAAGACCAAAAAGAGTACCACATCAAGTTCCTACAACAGAAAACTCCAGAGGGACGAGGAAGAAAGCTTTCAAGAAATCAGAAGTCACACGCACGAGGAGGACCAAATGTCGATTTCGGCTTTGATCCAAAAAAACTGTGATAACATCAGACGAATAGGCCAAAAGGTACATGCTGTGAAACTCAATAAACTTACCAGGAAGCAGTTGAAGGATACAACCAACAAGAAGACAGTGGTGAACCTCATCCAGAATTATCATCGCAGTTGAGGAAACATTGCTTTCGATGGGTATAAACCACTCTGTAGCTCCCAAAATTATGCCAGTACTAGAAAGCATCAGTTCAGTGGAGTCAGTAATAAGCAGCAAAGGGACACCGCAACTGGGGAATTTCGATGGAAAGTCAGAACCGCAACGGAGAAAATACAACACATCAAACAAACCATCAAGAAATCCGAAAGAAGGATCATGAAAACACTTAAAGTCGACAAATTCATCATTCTATCAGTAGACAACGAAAAAGTCACCATTCTGATGGACAGAACAAAAATCAACAAGAAAATCGACGACGTAAGGGGAAAATACAAACCATTACCAACTGATCCACACATCTTTATGGACAACCCAGATGCATGAGGATGGAGTACATCTCAGACTGATTAAAAGCTCACGAAACTCACCAACAGCAGAACTATCAAAATTTCTTCTATCAATCATCCAACCTCCGAACAGCAAAACATCATCACATGTCAAGGATTCAATGCATTTTGTCAAAATCATCGAATCCATGGACCTTGGGTCATAAAATCTCTTTGTAAATATCGACTTCAAGAACGTATAATTAGACGAAACTCTCGACATAGCGGGGAAAAAATTCACTGAAGACGAAGCCCTGATAGAAAGAGAACTACGGGGATTCTTGGAGCACATAAACCGATCCCAACCATCGATTAGACTCACCACAGAGAAGGAAGAGAGTGGGTGCTTACCATTCTTTGATTTGAGTGCTAAAGGACTAGGACCGGAATCCAAACAACAGTCTACAGGAAGGCTACACATAAATGATTATGCCTACACTACAATTCTAAACACTCATCAGCACCGAAAACTGGAATCAAAGCACTAATCCATAGAACCAAAAATATCTGCAGCACTCTGGAGGCCCTCCAGAAGAACAAGTGAAACTTAGAAGAACTGGATAAACCACCTAAGCAGGAAGAAGAAACCACCATAGCAACTCTACTATAATCATACACTAAAGGCTTGTCTGAAAAACTTAGACGTATTGGACACTGATATGATTTTCAAAAGCAGCAACACCTTGCAATATCAAATAACTGTATATACAACATACGCTGTGAATGTGACTATCTCTACATTGGAGAGACAAAGCGACCAATGGACAACAGGGTTAAGAAGGATCGGGTAGTTATTCAAAGGGCGGATAATGAGGTCTGGGTTAGCAAATCAAGCATGGATCCAATACCAGAATATCAACTGAGACCAGACCAGGGTAATTCACAAGAAAGAGCATTGGTATAAAAGAAAATTTTTAGACTGCATACTTCGAAGGATTGTTTGATATATTTTGTACAAAACTATTTACCCACAACATATTGTCCAATAACACCACACCATACATTTAGAGATCATCTAGCTTAATTGTGGTATCTTCTAGTTGAACAATTTTTTTATTCAAAATTCATTATTAAAAATATATTTTCACCAAATTCAAACTATAAGATTTTATCTTATTTTATTTTTAATTATTATTACACTTTACAACAGTACAAAGACCAATTATACGACAGGGACAAACATAGAAATATCAAAAATAAAGACAATTCCTTACTAAACATTATACATCAGATTAATAGAAAAAGTGAAAAACTTTCGCATAAAATAGAGAGGTTAAAACTAAAATATTAGGTTTTGATAAATAAAATTTATTATCAGTGCGCGAGCAGGTCGATGAACATGCAGAGGTAATTGATGTAAAATGTTACTGCAATCTATTTGGTTTCTAAACAACTTACTTAGAAAGATAACTGAATGAACTGTCCTCCGATCGTGCAAACTAAGAAACAAGAATCTCTTCAGTAGCTCAGAATGAGGAAAACCTATGGGAAGATATAAACCATCAATTTTAAAGGCTAGAAATTTCAAAAGTCACCTCTGAATATTTTCAACCATCTCACTGTACGCTGCTTGTACAGTATTTTCAACATGCAAATTAAAATTCAATTTGCTACCAAGATCTCTAATATTAGTCGGTCTTGGCAAAATAACTTGTAATCATACAAAATAGGTGTTTCCCGCCTGGTAAAAGTCATGGCGTTACAATTTGATGCATTTAATGGAAAATTGTTTTTTACACGCATTCGTCTAGACGTTTCTCTAGCCTAAAACAATCATTTACATATTCTATTACTGTATAGATTTTAATATAATCAGCAGATAGAAGATATTGATACCAACATCGAAAAAACTTATTTTGCAATATTTAGAAGCAATAATAGTCCACCATTTGTTGTTATGTCAGAATGATACTACTTGAAATTGACATATATTATTGTTAGGTGGGCAATTCATACCCAACTAGTACCAATTGTTTTGCAAAGTCTTACTTACCTACACGATATAGGGTAGGAAGTTGCCTTAAGTATAAAGAATACCTAACAAAATTTGTAGTCTTAGATGTCTTTCAAACATATTATTATGAAACGTAATCCCAAATTATTTTATTGCAGTAAATAGGATGAAACTTTTAGCAGCAAAATAAAAAATATTTAGTAAAATATTGCATAGGTATAGGGAAAAAGTAGTAAAACTTGTAATAATATATAGGGTGTTTCATTCTAAATAATTGAGAAAATTGTTAGTTTATATGTTCACTCACCCTGTATAGACAACAATGGCGATATCTATATAAAAATTACACTTACAAAGTTCAAGTGTGACACTAAATTTCTGTACTCTGTAATAACGCTCTAGTTTAATTACTCTGTCAAATACACGGCGTCAAAGTTACTGTAAATTTATTATAAAAATTCTTCTCCTAAATCACTGGGTATAATATACCAGTATGCTATATCAGGTTAATGGGAAGAACGGGTATCTATATATAAATAGGCTAAGACAAAACGATTAGGTACCATTTTCTCCTCTGTTTCTCAACCGATTTTCTTCATTTTTGTTTTGTTTAGTAGCTACTGACGACCTTCAGCGCAGAATGCTAATCTGAATTTATAATATTGGTTCATTCATTAAATAAAATATAATAAAAATTCATTTTATTTACGTCAATAATGTCAATGCCAAACAAATGAATGTGCCGCTGCCGCCAGACTCAAACCATTGAGTAATTATATATAGACAGACCAATGCTATTATATACTTAGAGCATGTACTTCTGGAGGTGGGATGCAAGCGTTGTTATTGTTTAGTGGGTAAAGTAATCGTTGAATATCATAATTATACAGGGCGATTCCAGATATGTTAGAAATAATTTTTTTAATGGGTGGCACATAAGCAATTGCATATTTAGGGTGTTTAAAATATAGAGTAGAGTGCAATTATAACTAATAAAATAATTATATGGGGAAGCCCATTAGCGGTTGAATTTACAGGGTTCTTGGAATAGAAGGTGCAGTAAAATTACAGTTATACAGGGTGGTGCAAAAAATGTTATACATAGATGCATATACAGGGTGGCGGAAATGGAAATGCAACATTTCGTAACCCATAAGCAGTTGTATATATAGTTAAGATGAAATATAGGGTAAGAGGAATTATAGATATACAGGATGGTGATAAAAAATGCTAGAATAGGAAATGATTTATAGAGTAGACCACGAAGAGTTCCATATATATAATGATTGAAATATAGGTCGGAGTAGAATTATAGTTACAGAAGATAATTAAAAATTTCATAAACAAAAAGAGTAAATCTGGTGGGTCATAGGCAGTGGCATATACAGAATGGTTTACCCGGTGGTTGAAAAATGTTAAAAAATATTATGCGTGGTCCATAAGCAGTTGCATATACAGGGTGGTGGAAATATATAATGAGATGGAATTATTATAACGAGGATTTTAATAAATGTTAGAGAATTGAGTGCAATCATAGCTATACAGGGGGTTAGAAAATATAAATATGTAGGGTAGCCCATTAGCGGTTGAATTGTTGTCATATTAAATTAAGAATTACGAATTTGAACACAAATAAAGTTCTATGAATTATATCTGAAAAAAACTTGAATTTCGTTACTTATTTGTAGAAGCGAGATGTAAGACCGACATCTAGGATTTTCGAGGAAACTATCACACAGAGGTTCCGAATCTGGATCCGTTCTGTGTAATTGCTGTTCTTCCTAAAGTCCTAGAATAGAATGTCACGATAAAATTTTCATGTTACTTAACCTGCCAGAGATATTGACACAATTGGTCGAATTTCGACCACTGGGCGACAGCTAGTAATTTATAATTGCATAATATATAGGACGTCTTATTTAAAACACTATAACCTCGGTTCATCGTGAATTAATTTACTTTTCAGTAGACTTCAAAATAATTTTAAATTTTGAACCATTTTGGATCATATACATTTAAAATTCAGGTGTTGTTTTTTTTGGAAAAACGCTCGGACACGTCGGTTTTTTTTTGACTGCGGTTTTTGTGATGATAAACTCATTTATACAGGGTGGGCCAGAAATAAATTGCGACCATCAACTTAATTTTTTCATATGGAAACATTTGTTTTTTATTTTATTTTTGAATTCTGCATTGAATTCTAAGTATTTTTCATGTACAATGTCCAATATCAAAAATTAACAGTTATTAAAAAATTACATTTCTTTCAAAATTGAAGAAAACATCAACATATCAAATTAAATGTTCAAATTGTTGACCATTAACTTCCTGAAAATACCTAAGATGGTTTTCAAATTCGCGTAACACCTCATTTAGCGTTTGTGGCAGGATTCGTTGTATTTCGGTCCTAATTCTATTCTTTAATTCCTCGATATTTTCCGGCTTCTTGAAGTAGACTTCCGATTAGATCTGGAGACCCATTCGATATTACCTCTCCTTCCGATCCATCTATTTGGGAAAATATTTTCAAGATAATCTCGCACTGTTCGCGAATAGTGCAATGTAATGCCAACTTTACATCTATCCAACATTATTTCGCAAAATTCTACTCTCCGGTCCAAATTATCTACAGTAAGTTCCTGAACTAAATGAACTTTGTATGGGTGCCATTTATTTCTATGCCAGAATTTTATAACAGAATATTTACTTATTGACTGTTCTGCGGCTATTTGTCTAGTGGATTTGTGAGGATTTTCTTGTAAATCGAGCAAAACATTTAATTGTCTATCTTCTGGAAGTTGTTTGGTTTTGTAATCTTCTCTTAGGTGGCCAAATTCTAGAAACTTTTTTTCTATTTTATCTACTAACTACCAATCGTGTAAACATGCCGCTCTGGGTACTTCATATTAAACAATTCGTAATCTTCAGCTTGTGTTCGAGTTCTGTCGCCATATCCTACCATCGTCAAAATTTGATAACTAGTTATTTGAAGTAAAATTATAGTACAGTTTCAATGGAAATAAACAAGTGTGAAAAACTCCAACAATAAAAAAAAGGGTTTCCATTCTTGCGACTAAAATACCGCCAACAATCATAAAAACCTGACGTAAATAAATAGGTTCACACCTTATTTTTACCGTTGTTTTCTTAAAGAAAGAAATGTATTTTTTTAATAACTGTTAATTTTCGGTATAGGACATTGTACATGAAAAATAAAGAATTCAAAAATAAAACAAAAAACAAAGGTTTCTAAATGAAAAAATAATGGTGATGGTCACAATTTATTTCTGGCACACCCTGTATAAATGAGTTTATCATCAGAAAAACCGCATTCCAAAATACACCAAAAAAACAACACCTGAATTTTAAATGAATTTGTACCAACCCATGCGTCCTCAGTGTATATTTTTCTTTTAATATTTTTACTACATCTTTTAATAAAGGTACAATTAAACTTTGACGCACTAATCAGTCACCATGTATATAAGAAAGATTGTTAATGTTTATCAACTTGATTGAACTTGTAATTTGAAATTTTTGCCACAAATAATCCTGTAAATTACTTATCTTTTTGGCAATACTCGTATTACATATGTAATCTAGCTACTTATAAGTAGATATAATGTTCGAAAACCTTTTCAAACAGGGTAATTTCACTAATTTCAATATTATTAATTAAACGAAGCACATATGAATACAGTGATATCGTACCTGAATAAAAGTTTCCTAGAGCACTAATAACGACGAAGATCACAAAGGTCTCACAATATCACAATGTCACTAATTCAATTTATAGGTAAATCACTTTATAAAACCATTTAACCTCAAGAATATTTTTAAAACTATTCATTTACATCACCAATTTGGTGAGTGAATAATGATACAAAAAAACACTGCATCTTTTTCTATTGACACTTAAACTACAGGTCATGGCACACTATTCAAAAACATAATCGGCAACGCGTTCCCGAATTCAACAATAGGTGTACTTCAGGTTAATTATTTGATTTTGGAAAATACGAAAAAAAATTTTATCAACAGATGTCTATTCTATATTTTATTAGTAATTGTAGCTCTTCTTAACATTCTTAATTTGAGATTGCCAATTAAGAACAATTAAAAACAGAACTCAAGTGCAATGTTGTTTGCCTATGTATCAGGGTTTATGGAATAACAACTTTATTGTTTTATTATTACGGCATAGAAATTAGGGGACAAACCAAATGTAATTGGCCAATTAACAATATAAGAAGATTGTTACTGTATGTTTGCTTTTTTAATTACTATCTTAAAAATTTCACTATTGGATTTGTTAGTCTAACCTTCGAGGAGAGAGTAAAGGTGCATTTTCACGAGCGCATTTTTAACTCTGAAACACTTATTAATTGTTTGTATTTCAAAAATATATGACAATAATTCCTAATACGTAAATCGAAAAATATAGATCAACTTTTCTCGACAACTTTGCCAACAAGTAATAGATGAAGAATAAATGATCTCTGGAATCACTTTTGAATTAAATTGTTTTAAGTTAACTTAGTTTTGTAGTTTGTTGTTTCAAAAACAACAGCGTTTTAAAATCATCTGGTAGTGGAGTTTGGTGCCAAGAAATTATTTACAAATTTATTGAAGGCATTGAATTAGTACCTTTTCTATATTAATGCCAAATTATAGGATTCTGCTGCAGTTGAAATAAATATAGCTGTTAACATTGACATTAAGATATAACATTGTTCCAAATACTGCCATAGGCTTAACCTTTAACCAGAATACTGATGGTTCAATGAATGCAGCAGAGATAATAAAGTTTCTCTAGAATCTCACCCTAGATGTTTGTGGTAAGCGACAGATCTATATCTTCGTTTTGTCCAGAAGCACTTTTAGAATTGAGATAGACTCAAACAACCTAGTGCTAGTTCTGTTTTATATCGACGCTCAAGTAAGGACATCGGCCTCTTTTAGTACTTGACAGGTATTGCCTATAGCTTTTCTTCGAGCAGAATCTGACTTCCGATATTTCTTTATAATTAGAAATGTTGCGGTGTTTGGTTTCGATATACATTACCTTACCTTCTTGTTTTAAAGTTATGAGTTGTCACATCAGAAATGTCGGCTCCATGCTTTAGTGTGGAAGATGTGACTTTGGATTCAGTGGGATCCATGCCTTTTTAACCAAATGTCTGCAATTGGGGCTCTCCACAGTTTCTGACTATTTCTGTTATCTGATCTAATCACGACTATGTAGCATTTCATCTGCCATCTTGTTCATCATATATAAGGAAGTTTTGAAAGCTCTCGTCACCTATTTGAAACTAGACTAGAATGTACTCTTTACGGTACTTACTTGGTATTTGTTAGTTCACAATTCGATAGGGACAATCAGCGATAACCTACATACTTTTATAGGTTCCAAGCACATATCGGAGTAGTACTTCCCTCCCCAAATTACTGATTTAAGTGTTTGTCTATCGTTTCTATCCTTACTGTCTCACCAGTTTTGCCTCAGTTCTTATAGGCACGAAAGTATTCAGCAGGGTGAGGGTGTAAGTATCATTTAAGACAAGCAAGATACCTTTGTCATTTGACATATGCAAGTGGTTAAAAGTCGGAAGCATGTAGGTTGCCCCTTGTCTTTTGTAACTCTTCTATTGGCATTCGTTTTCCCGTAATTATCATTTCGAGATTTTACAGGCTTTATAATGCAACAAAATATGTCGTCTCTAGTTGGGAACCACCAACAAGTCAACAGACCGATATCATGAAAAAATATTTATGTACTTCAATCTATGTTTGATATGGTAGATATACAAACGCGAACGACAATCTGCCAGGTTTGGGGTTCATAAGCCGAACTTGCAGTACACCGTGTTGTACTTTGTACAGGTATAATGCATTAGATGAATTCTAACATATATTCAAATTTTATAGTCAGATTTAGTTGACAATAAGTCTACTTGAACAGTGACGAATTTCTCTATTGCCTAATATTGAATTTTGAAAATTAAACAAGTTTTTCCTTTTTCAGCTGAATATGTCAAACCATGTTACAAAGCAGATCCAAATCTCACTCAGTGTGCACTAAATACATTCAACCACCTACGTCCATATCTTAAGTCTGGCATTAAAGAACTGAACGTTCCCAGCGTAGATCCACTGAAAATCGATTATCTGCTTATGGAAAATGGTAAAGGACCTATCAAAGTAAAGGCAGCTTTCTATAATATCTCCACCGTTGGAGCCACTAATTACACAGTCACTCATATAAAGTAAGAGATATGTAACGTATTTGTAAACTACTTAATAATTATTGTTTCATAATAGTACATTAAATGTCATTCACCTCACTAATTTTGAAAGCACAAGAAATTTTAAGTATATTAAATCAAATCTCAGTAATCAAATTCGTTGATTTAACTAGGACTGTCCAGAGCTCATCAAGTGTAACTTCAATTTGACAATATAACCTATATTTGCATAAATTTCCAGTTGCTTTTGTTTCCTAGAACAGTGAAACGAAAAAGCTAAAAGTAACATGTTTCCTTAACTGACATTTTTTAAAGTAGTACAGAATGAAGCTTGTTGAAATTTATTGATATTTCCATTTTTTTATATTAAATTGTTTCGAGAGCTTTGGATCATCAGGTAAATAGTATTTATCATATGCATAACCGAAATCAGTCATGATTCTCTAAGCCTTATGGCCTCTTAGATGATTTAATCAGCGCCTCTATAAACTCTCTTTCTGTACCATTCTACTTATGGATTACCAGCATAGCCTGCTGTCAATTAGTATTCTAGAGTTTGGTCCATGATTAACTCACTCTGATTTCCTTGCCTGTACTTTTTGAGTAGCCGAATGATGGTCGCTAACACTGATTTCCAAAGATGATTTTGGCTATCCAATGTTGGAAAGTTTACACTCACAAAGTGTGTTTTAGATACAGTCAGTCAGTCATCTTGATTTCATAAAAGCATACAATTCGTTTGTTCACAAGCTTGTCATCAGCTCTCAGTCTATTAAATTGAAATTTGCATATTTGTAAATTTCTAAAAAATTGCTTGGTACCGGTCCACAGAAAAATGCATAGGATCACCTCACGATCAGCTTTAATATTGCTGAAACCTCCGTGGGTTTAAACAATTTAATTACACCAGAAACTAAATTGTCTATATTTCCCCACAAATCAAGAACTAAATTTCACTAACGACTTTTTTAGACTACATTAATACATCGATATCAGCTGTGCCACTAATTCGCTAGCTACTAAACTCCAATGCTGCTGTCATCGAAGGAATACTTAATATAGACTATGTGGATCATTCTATGATCCACATAGTCTATATTAAGTGATGAGAGAGACAGAAAACCCAGTGCATGTATCAATATCTGCCTAGCGTCTCGCGTCTCATTGGTGCTTGATTACGTCATTTATGTGACGTCTGGGTATTGCTTGCAGCTCTAATTAGGGAAAAATACCTCCACTCAGTTTCCTTTCTCTTTCATCCAGGATTACGATTCTACTTGTACAAGCTGAGGCACTTTATCTTTAGGTAGCACTAGTGTACTATCGAATGTTCCCGTAGTAATTGTGTCTTACTAGAAAGGGACTGGAAATTTCGGTATTTTTTTAACATGGTTAATTTCGAGAAGGTTTCCTTTTTTAGTAGTGTAGAATTAAATGGCATAATAATATGATACAATTTAAACTATTCAAATCGGTTTCAGACATCAGTACTCAATTCATATATTATCTTAATGTTATGATTTTTTTCCATTTTTTTTAAATGACATGGATAACATCATACAAACTACATGGAAAATTTTCATTAATAGAATCAGTTTAAATTATCCAATAGGTTAAGAAGGTTTTGAAAAATCAATTAACGTCATTAAAAAATAAATTTACATGTCGAATATGTAGCATACATTGAGTTACATGTAACAATTGTAACCTATGTCCGCAAACGCTTCATTACCGATGTTGACTACTAAATTGTCGACATATTTAGTTTAATTCTTCTTTTTTGATTTGTTCGTTATGTTCCCGGGCTGAAAACTCAAATTAATGTACACTATTTAGTAGTATATAAGCTACTTCCCTGGCGCAGTCACCAAAACTAAATATTGTTATAAACTCCGTGGGTTCAATTAAGATTGTAAAACTAATATTCAATCTCACTTTCTAGAAACTTTTATTTACATCAAATATTCACAACAGCTGATTCGAATATATAAATAATATCACGACATACGCTCTTCGCCGCCTAACTAATTCCTGCGATGATGGGTCGCTCCTTTTAAAATCAGCATCGAGTGTCAATTTTACAGTTGTCGAGTTATTTCGAGATTTTTTTTTCATCCGAATGTTCTAGTTCTTCTTTTTTCTATCCCAGCGAGTGATGCCTCATCGGAATGAAACCAGAGACGGACTGGATAAATTTTTATAACAATATGATAGCTTACGGCACGGGAACCGTATTTACTGTACGCTCCGGATTAAGAAAATGTTGGAAAGCTATCGGGAAAAGCTGCTTAGCGTAAAGTCATGGCATTCACTACCGTAAATTTCATAATAGCTTTTGACCGTTCAGCTAATCTTCGACATATTTTCTATATTGTCTGATGTTGCTCTTTTCACATAGGGCATGCAGCTGAATATATGAATGAAAACATATTTAGTTCATTTTTTTAATTTTTATAATTCCATGGTTTTTTATACCTGCTAAGAGATTACTCAAGAGGCAATTATGCCATATGAAGCGTGTAGATGCAAAAGGGACACTATCCACTTTTAAAAAATCTCAGAAACAAAGAAAAACTTATAAACTACTTGTACCTTTAACAGTACACTGCAGCATGATAATGTCTTCTATGAAGAAAAACGCAGTAGGCAATGTGCAACTTAACAAGTATAATGTAAATTTTGACGTAAAATGCTACTGCTACAAGATTCATATTTACTTCCACAATATGGCTGTACCAATAACTCAATTTAAAATAAGTGGATAATATCACTTTTGCATCTACACGCCTCATATAATTTTTTATGTCGTGAGATTTAAGGTCTTCTAGAAAATTGAAAAAAACTGTTACTAAGAGACTATTTTCAATGAATCTTCACTGATTTCTCCAAAACTGTTGAACTATTTAATTGACAAAAATTGCAAAACTCAAAATATCTAGTCATTCCTTCCGAAAGCTTGTTCATGCATGTTAGGCAGACAGTGATGTTACAAGAATAATCGAGACTAACAGAGATAGGGTATATATTCGGCCGCATGACATCGGCAGAGCGGTAGAGGAACTGCCGATGTACGTTTGATTCATCGTTGTAATATTTAGTGGAAGTATTAGTCCAGTAGTGTTTGTGAATTTTTGGTGAAAATAAAGTAGATTGATTTTCGGTGAATAGGGATTCTTTTGAAGCCCAAGGAAGGAGTTTTAACAATATTTCAAACTTTGTTGTACTTCTAGTTCTTCTGACTTGATTACATATATTTTAATATAAGAGTTTTATTTTGACTCATTTGTCAGTTCTTTTTAAAAATAAATTATAAATTGTAATATATTATAATGGATTCAGAAGCATACATTTTCCATAATGTAAAATGAACTATTTTCCACCAAATAGGAAATGTAAAGGCAAATGTCCTTAAACTTTAAATATATTTCCAAATTTAATTGATTGCACAGTTTGTTTAAACTGTTTTTATTTTGATTCATTTGAAATCGGATCTTTTTTAAATATAAATTATTTTTCATGTTGTTCTGTTAATGGCTATCGCTTGTATATTTCAATGTCTCAAAAACAATTCTAAACAAAATGGGTCCAGAATCTGCAACCAATATCGACAACAGAAGTGAGAACTTTAAATGCACATAATCAACATAAATTAGTAAATATAGATAACAGTAAATAAGAGAGATTAGGAAAAACTGAAAATTTATTTTGCACAACAATTAATATTCAAATTTCATTAGGGTGATTCATTTCCGCAAAAAAAAAATCCTCGGTGCTGAACCAAAATATTAATCTACATATAGAAAAAAATTTGAACTCATAATCTCAATTTTAAGTACTCACAATTTACATTTGAGGTTTTCCCATTTAAAATGCATGTATTTTTTTTTACAATATTGTAAATCGGTTTGATGGACCTTATGGGGAATTCCACGCTCTTTAAAACTGCTCTGGCGTTTTTTGTAGAACTCGCACTCGTTCGTCAGTAGAAATCATCAAATTACAATTCTGGAATGAAAAGTTTTTTTTGAAGACGCGAGATGTAAAGACCGACATCTAGAATTTTCGGAGAAACTAGCACGTAAAGGTTCCGAATCTGGAGCCGTTCCATGTAATTGCTGTTACCCGTAACTCCTAGGTTAGAATGTCCCGATGAAATTTTCAGGTTAACTTCACCTGTCAGAGATACTGAATACTCTCTTCGAGGTGTCATTCTTTTGTACGCAAGACAATATTATATATATATATATATATATAATTATATATATATATATATATATATATATATATATGTGGGAAGCGCATCTGATAAAGGTTCCCTAACCTGAAACAATATTATATATATATATATATATATATATATATATATATATATATATATATATTTTACATATATATATATATATATATAATATTGTTTCAGGTTAGGGAACCTTTATCAGATGCGCTTCCCACAATTGAATGTCCTCTCGAAGACTTCTCTTTATGTATTTGATACATATCGTTAAATTTAAAGACGCGAGAGTAAAGACCGACATCTATGATTTTAGGGGAAACTAGCACATAAAGGTGCCTCTAAAAAATAGTTCTCTGATAAAGATTTAATAAATTTACTGTCTTTTTCATACCTCAAAATGCTACGAATTGTTAAATACTAACTAATTATTCTATTTAAATTTAACCTTAACACATTGCCCTACACCAAAGTTATCGGCTAAATTTTTTGTTTTATTTTTCAGACCTGATGTGGAAAACCTAATTATTGAAGTTGGCGTACATTTACCAAAATTAGATATTACTGGAAGTTACGATGTGAATGGAAATGTTCTACTGTTCCCAGTGAGATCCAAAGGAGATTTTTGGGCTGTTTTTAGTAAGATTCCTTCCACCTACTCATATTGCTGTTAATTCGTAAACCGCTGTTTATATTAATAATCCAAATCCAAATCTTTTGTTATTACTTATCCAATCTATTTTCAGCTGGAGTAGAAGGCGCCGCCAAAATTAAAGGGAAAGAATATAAGAATGAACAGGATGTAAGATTCATGATAGTGGATCAAATGGCTGTGGACTTTAGACTGAAAAAAACTCGCTTTAGGATAAGGGATATTATTAACCACGGAAATCTTCTTGGTAAGATCAAATCGAAAAATATCATAAAAGCAAATCACGTAATCACAACATATATTTATAGTTATCACAAGGTATCATTATATTTTATTGTTATTTTACATAATATATTGTCGTCATTATGAATAGGTAAGTAGATCAAAGCATAAATTCTTTAATCTCTGATTTCCTGTACATATTCCAGTCAGTCTATTATGTTGTTCCTGCAGAATATTTGAAATTTGTGCAGTATGGCAATTTACGTTAATTTTCTGGAAGATTAATTTTTTATACATAAAGTCCTCACAGTTATTCTGAGATAACACCGATATGGTTAAACACTCGTTCTTGAAAATAGGATTGTTAATTATTGCTTATACTTATCAGATGTGAGCATGTCTCAATTCTTAATTTGGAGCCATTGTAAAGCATATTTTGTTTTTTCTTGTTTATCTAAAAACTGAAAGTGACAATTTACTGATTTTAGTTCTCGAGTAATGTTTGCATCAAACCTCTGTTTACATTTAGTTAATTTACTCAATAGTTATTGTTACCAATCAAGATGTGGCTAAATTCACTATTTAAATATTTAATATCTTGAAGACATTTCGACATATCAGAATTGGGCAGCCTATTTTTAGAATACTTAAGGCGGAAACACTGTTGAAACGCGAAGCCACCCGATATGACGTGGCCAGTGTTAATTCAAATCAAATCTTACTATTATTTATGGCTAAATACACACTACACACATGCGGCAACACCAGATGTGGGTGTTTGTAGTGTGTTTCTAGCCATAAGAAATAATACGATTTGATTTGACGTCGTCGGGTAGTAATTTCGCATTACGTCATTGTGTCTCCGCCTTCAGTGTTTCTAGAAAAATATTAGTGAAAAGATACAAAATATCTGAGGAAGAAGAGCATATTATGCATGAGGCATGCTTGATCGACTAATATTTGACAAGTCTTGGCCAAATACCCAATTATTGTATAGCAGATTGTACCTAACTGACATTGGGCAAAAAAGGACTATCGAATGTATGAATCTTCTGTGCTCCATTTATGAACTACAGAGTAAACTTCACCACTGTTTCTCCTGTCAGTCCAAAATCCATAAATATATATATTCAAAAATCTAATTTCTTGTAATAAGAATTTTCGAACTGCTTCATCCAATCAACTTCGTAGTGTCCCATGGAAAAAAGTTGAGGGCATCCGATCGGAAAAGATAATTTCCTTTCCAACCTAACACTTGAGACAGTTTCTCAAAATAAATGTCACAAATATTTATGGCAAAATTCTTTCCAAAATATGGACTAAACCAGAAAATTAAGACGAACAAACATTGTTTTATATGTTTCATTCGAAATCCACAGTAAACATAAAGTATTTTGTATTTAATTAAGGTAATTGCCAGTACAGAAAGGAAGTCACAATGTGGGCCATTTGAAGGCACATTTGAAACCCTATATTAATTATATGAATTTTTTTTCGAATTAACGGATTTCACCGTCTAGATATAAATGACCCATCCGGGATAGATTTATCGTGGTTCAATTATTAATTCCCTAATTTTCTCGGACTATGTGGTAATAAGACTATCTTAGTGGTTCATCTTTACCTTCTGATAGATATTTTTTATCGCCCTTGCGAATAGCTTCACCCTGTCAAATACAACTTCGACTTTCCTGTATATAATCTCCCTCTGAGTCTTGATTAACACCCTCAGATGTATGGCAGTGTACAGAGAAACACTTCCAACTTTCGGGACTAGAATTATTACAAAGGGAATAGAATCCAAGTTTTTTTACATATATAACTAAATTGGTTACGAACTTCCAGGGGTAAGAACAGTAACAATTACAGACATTTACTTAGGTTTTCTAATAAGCTGACCGCATACGTCATTGAAAACACTAAGTTTAGATCTCTGAACTAAGAACTGTGCTAATTGTGTCCTGCCAGCCTAAAATCAGTTTATTAACGAAATGAAGATAATTTTGACGGAGATGTAGAATAAGGAATAATGGAATATTGCCTTTATTTTTGAATTTTGTGTGCATTGGTGTGATTAAATGATCTATTTTTAAAATTTGATGTATATTTTCGAATTTAAGTGGTAATTACCAAAATGTAACTTGGAGGGACACATATTCTTTATTGTCTTGGAAATAGCGGCGAAGTATCCACAAAAGCTCAATATTTGGTCTGGGATTATTCTTGACTACTATTGATCACAACTGGAACGATTCAATGTCTTTGGAACTATTTTAATGCAGTGCTGCCTGTTCCTTCATTAGGTGATCTCTTTGTATAATATTATTACCCCATCTTTAATGAGGTCGGCCCAAACCTCTTCCACCTGCTGGCGATTTCTTTTTTACTACCTTATCGTCTGCCATGTTGATTATATGATTGTTCCACTGTCTTTCCCTATTCAATCTCCAGCCACTTATTCTTTTCATGTAGCATGTTATTTTTATGTTTTCTTGGGAAATAACATCACAATCGAAATAAAAAGCTGTATATTGAAAGTAAAACCAAACGATTCTGACTTCGTTGTCAATGGCTTTAAAGTATATATTGAAAATGTAAATTCCGAACCAACTCAGAACTTCTCTTATTAACATTGCTACTCATGACAACCACATTACAGTTAAAATTATACCATATATACTGTGTCTGTCAAGAAGATTGAAAAGAGTGAGGAACAGATTCAATTTTAAAACAACATTCCAAACAAGAAATACTCTGAAATCACTAATATCGAAAACAAAACCAACCAAGAAAAGTCAGAACTCAAAAAACTGCATATACAAAACTTCTTGCTATTGCAATAAATTTTATATTGGGAAACATTGAGACAATTAAACGTACGAATAAATGAACAGAAGAATTACATAAAAAAACGACAGTTTGAAAAATCTAAAATTTGTGAACATGCATGGGACCTAGGCCTTAAAAAACAATTTGACAATTCAACTATACTTCACAAAGCACAACATAACACAAAACGAAAAATAAAAGAGTACGCGAAAGGTACAGAACCCCAATTGCGTAAACAGTTAATTCATTCGATTTGACCCCAAATGATTTTCTTGTAAAGATATTTGAATTCGAAGCCAAACAATCGAAGAATTAAGTCAATAAAAAATTTTAGAGTGCCAATATATTTCTGAGGAAACATTCAGAAATGCGAATAATGGAAATAAATACAAGTACACTATTTACAAGGGGGTTCCGTATGGCCCACTGAACACCTTCTGAACACCACTTAATAGTAATAGGGAGATGAAGGAAATTCGATCTTTACTCCATTAAAACAAGACTGTAACATGAACATATATATTGTATACCATATTCCCAATAATTCATTTTGATATTTCTGGTAGCTCAAACATAAATTAGGGACGCTTTAGCTTTAACCCCCCACAATATACAAGTGTTTTTTTTTCGTTCTATTTTAAATTACTGCATTGTAATTGAGAAAATCACATTTTACATCAATTAAAAATGTTTGTGGGCGTAATTAATTTCGGGAAGACTTCATTTATATTTCATACCGAAAAAATACGCACCTAATTAATTTGTGCTGTACTTTACACTTATTAATACTTTAGGTGAGGCAATGAACCAGTTTATAAACAACAATGCCGAAGAAATCATCAAGGAAATGAAGCCAGCAGCTAACGTAGCAATAGCAAAACATTTCAAGGAATTCTTGAACGCTGCTTTTAGTCAAATACCATTGAAGGTTTGGTTACCTGACGCGTAAGTATGTACATAGAAGTTCGTTTAAGGTTAGAGAATTTTTATAGCACGTACTATGTAAATTTTACATCGAGTCGAAGAAAACGATGTAAAAACTTCCGACTGATAATAATTGACAGTCTGTATTGTACGCTGCGTTCCACAAAAATTGAACGTGAAGGCAATTTGAAACGTAAATTAACCAAATTAAAGTTTCCTAAATAGTACAATCATTTGATCGCTTTAACTGGAAAGTTTTTCGAGAAATTTCGTATATTTGGCCCCATATTAGAAAAATCGCGCCTAATAGCAGTTTTTTGACAATATCTCCTTTCCCATTCCTTTCACGATCAAAACATTTAAGCACAAAATTAAACTAAAAAAACTTTCCTACAATTTATGTACTAACAATATTTTTTGTAGAATCAATGGTTCTGGCGTACCATCTCTTGAATATGCGTTTTGGCTAAAAAAAAACTTATTTCCACACGATCTTGAGGTAAATACAATTTAGAAATTTCAACTCAGTCTTCTTTGCTTCACTGTTCCGGATGATTCGTTTTCGGTAGCGATCGAGACGTCACAGACATATAACGTAGCAGTTTAAACCAGCTTTTCTGCATCCACCTGTTTGGATCCAGTTGTAGTTGACATCAGTTCATCTAGTTCATAATGCAACTTTTCATTATTATAGCATTTTCGATTTACAAGGTAAATTACTATCGATCTTATTCCCTGGTAACGTTTACTCTTATTGTTCATTCTTTTAATATTTGACCTAAGAAAAGTGGTCAAACCTTTTTCTCTCTCAATTAAGTCACTTTCTTGTAATGGATTCTCACAAATAAAATAATTTCCATCATTAGAAGAACTGTTGATTTGACAAAAAAAATGTTCATACATAAATGGTAAAAATTGTCTCTAGTTTAATTCCCTATATGAATGTTTTTATCGTAAAATGAGACTGAAAGGAGATATTATAAAAAGAACACATCGAAATCTATAAAACTACCAATTTTCAAAACTCCCGGAAAAATTTCCATGTAACATTTTTTTTCAAACCAAATGACTATAGGAAAATTTTATTGATACATAAAATTAAATTCATTGCTAGTAAGCAATTTTCTCAATTATTTTGTATATAATCTCATAATGTTATTTTTGAGTATTTGGTATTTTTAATTATGGTCCCCATAGTCCTCGACGTCATCAGATTTAATTTGATGATTTCGTTTGAAGGAACACGTAAAATTAGAAGGAGTTACTCAGTTATTCGCAAAGAAAATAATATCACATTTATATTTGATCAAGTCAACTTTTACGAAAGCAGTAATGGTCGTAAAATAAAACGAAAATTATATATCAATGTTCACTAAACAAAATGATTTTAATGTAGTTTAGGGCGTTATAAATGAATTAAAATTGGCAGTAATAGAAAGTTAATCAACAAATGTAAATGTAAATTCTTTCGAATAATCCTACAGCAATTTCGTGTAATCGAGGAATAATTCCTAGAAATATTATAAAATTTAGGCTCCATATAAAAAACAAACTTATTTGTTCTCGCACGACAGTCTGGAGTGACGTTTTAAATTAAAACATTTTATTACTAAGGCATAAAATATTCTTACAACTTCACTTTTTAAATCTCTACATCTACCGATTTAGTGTAAGTCATACTCAGATTCACACCTACCATATTTCTTACATTACCGCGTTTAATCTGGCTCGACAGTTCTTACAATAACGCCGGCTATATCAGTCGACAATTCTTATTGCTGTATTTCTTTCACATTTTGTCTGTGTTGATATTTTATATATTTATGGTAAACATGTTTGGTAAAGAAAAATCAACTTCTAGTTTTCATAAAGATTAGTTTGATTTCCCGAGTGGAAAGCTACATTTTACATGAGTTGCATAAATCATGGTAATCTCCATTACCCTTTTAGATCATACAAGCGGTCGACATATTTTCTACATTCTTTGCATTTGCCACACTCTCCTAACTCGGAGAATGCGTAGGCTTGCTTTACACATTGATGGGAGCCGGCCAATAGTCTTTAAGTTGGGTACTACAACTGCATACAAAGCTTACTTTATTGCTCTTTTTGATTTGAGTGGCTTTAAAATACAAGCATGAATTTCTATCCATTAGTTTGAATCTTTTTACTTTTATTGGCACGGTTTACAAAGTCGAAAACACATTACTAGATTACCATTAGATATTCTAAACTACCCTTAAATGTTTGATATATTTATTCTAAAAATAGGAGAAAAAGAAATAAATCTCCCAATAACAGTGTTTCATAATATCTTGACAGTACAAATAAACTTTTAAATTGAACCAAAGTCACGCTTTTGCGTTTTATCTTAACATAGTGATCTATCTATATACGTATATTAAAACATACAAAATGTCTAATGACTACTAATGTATCAGTACCTGAATTTATAATGGCTTAAATAAATGATCAAAAACAACGAAAACTGAAGTAACTATTATCTTCAAACCAGTTTTTCTTCCAAATTTAATTATACACAATATTTTCCAGACTTAATGATGCTCTCAAGAGAAATCCAAAACCCAAAAGTTCATATTTCACAAAAGTCCATAATACGATTATTAAGATTTATTGATATTCTACATATTTTACTTTTACATCTTACAACATCTAGTAGTGAATAGTATTTCGAAATTAGCATTTAATGGATTTTTTATGGTACTCCTTCTTATTATCTATTGGTTGGCTTTATTAAGATAAATACTAGGTATTAACAATATGTTTATTATTTTAATGTTTCGCTGATCGATTACCACGAAAATCACTATTTTTAAGTAATAATAGATAGGAATTTCTTGTACAACGGAGTATAGAAGTTATATAGTTATTTTTTAAAGCTACAACATATTCAGTCGAAATGGATCAGTTAACATGTACCTATTTATCAAATGTATTTAAAAACAGCAAAAAAGTGTTTGATAAATGTACAACTTCAACAGTTTTTTATAATCTTACCATGGACTTTGGACAAAAGTCAACAGCCACAACATATTTGTAAACTATTACGCATACGTTCGGTAACACCCAGTCACACTAAATAAACTGTTGTACATCTCTTCCTATCCTTTAGAGTTTCAAAGGAAAATGCCAGAAAATGAATTGTTATGAGAGAAAATTTGTTACAGATTAATTTTCAACCAATTTATAGTTTTAGACATTTTATGTTGTTTTTTCGAGATCAAGGAATTCATTGTTAAATTATCGTGTTAAAAATCTTAAGACGCCCTAATGAATTTTATAGACTACCTATTACTATTATTTAAAATTTTCATGAGGGTCGACTTCTCCAGGAACTTAGAATTAGAGTAAAACATCAATAAGCATTTGGAAACTCTTCCCGACACTTCTCTTGGATGTAATAAAACTGATAGCGGGTCCTGCATCAAATGTTTCTTACAGAAATTTAGTTATTCACCGGAAAAAATCCAATAAAATAGATCATACATTGTCATTAAAGTATCTGTAAATCTTCTGAATACTAGCAAGAAACCCAAAGAATAAAACAGTAGCAGACAAACCAACAAATAGGTACAAATCAAAAGTAACAATGCCACCGAATAAATTTGCTAAAAAATATTGCATATATAATTTAAATAAATTTGTCATTGTACATGTAAATTCTAAAGAAAACAAGCCCATATTCATTTACAAATAATCCATAAACATAGACAAATAAGAGAAATGCCCCTGGTTGTTTCTTTCTATGTGTTCCTGCTGTATCAATGTCATCAGTTTTTGTTTATATATATAACCATATCATCAACCTTCCCTTTACAATACCATCCATAGTTAAGTCTTCAAGTTTCCTATACTTTACTTCATTACTACCATGGTATTTCTTTTTCTTTGTCATTTACTAATCAATTTTGCTAAACACAGTGGCCATTCTAAGACTCCACATCAACTTTGTTACCTTACAGGGGAGTATCTCTAATATTTACAGCTGAATATCTCTAATATTTGTTCTGCCATTGATTTTTAGCTGTTTTAATGCTTAGTGCTTCTTTCACACTTAACTATTTCAAAATTGAAGCAAACTACTGTAATTCTAACTATTCTGGCAAACAAGCTTTTGTTAATTTGTTTCATTATTGTTAACTACTTTTTTCGAATGTGTTTTTAAATAAATATTGTCAAAAATATCTTCCTATGTCATGTGAATACAAATTACAATTGAATTATATCTAAATCGTTCGTATTCATGACACAAGCAAGTACACCTCTTAATTTCCGCAATGGTATATTGAACACATATATAACATTATCGAAACTCTACCAAGAACGGCTGGCTGCAGGATGAAATATCTACCTTATTTAATGATCTATCTATATACACAGAATTAAAACAGAAACAAATAACTGTATAATTGCATTACGTCACCTTTAAAAAGGTAAACTACTAATTCGAATGAAGGTCATAGAACAACGGATGATTCTAAATACCTTACCCATTTAATAGTGGGGGTAAACAATACGAAAAGAGATAAGAATCAATGTAAGCTGCACGAGAACAAGGATAACATAGCAATATAATAGTTCAGAATAAATAAATACATACACCCACGAAGTAAAATTAAAACATAGGAAGCCGCTGACAGATTATCAATAATCTATGCTCCTATAACCAGAGCGTGGAGTACAAAAAAATTACAACTATTAGAACTGCACGTGGGAAAAACACTATGAAACCGAGTTAGAAATGAAGATTGAAATAAGATAGAACGAGAAGAAAATATAGATCATGAGACCATCAAAAACATGGAGAAAATTCTGAGGATAGGCTGGAACTTGCCTATACCTCTAGAACACGCATATAAAAGAAAGGGACCCAGGGGTTCGATGCAAATAATAATAAATTTAGTGGTTGCCTACATAGCAAGCTATAATCAAAATATTGCAAATCGGATTAGCCAAACTAATTTAGAGATATGATTATTAAAAAATTGTGAGGATTCTAATAGACTTATGGAGTGAAATATTTTTTGAATGTGGTCAAATTTATATTTTGACCCTGATATACAAATTATCTTGTAGGAGGAATGCTTAAAAAAGCTAATAAAATTTATACTAATTAATTAATTAACACAGATATCTCTTGTTTATAATCTTCTGATCGAAATAGTATCAACCACAGTCTTCCAAAAATAGCAACAACGTATTGAAACGCCAAGATACAAACCTCACTAATATATGTTTTTGATAACCATTTAAACCAGTAAACAAACAAGCAAATAAGCTTACAATCACCACCAATCGTTATCTGTGTTTTAAATTGTCTACAGTTAAAAAATGTTTTAAGCACTACAATGTCTACTATAACCTTCAAAATAATTCAACATTTAGTGCAAATTAATAACTCAATGTCAATTAAAATAAC